>KK502411.1:1875405-1937399 GCA_000688735.1 Glossina austeni | reverse complement strand
TATATATATATATATATATATATATATATATATATATAATAATAAATTGCACTTACCTCTCTAACATCATTGAATCGTACATCGCCGAGCTCCCAACGCTTGGCGAAACTAAATTTCATCGCCTCGACCATGCGATGTATGGTGTAGGCTTCATGCTGTCCATCTCTTAAATCATTTCGAGTAAAATTGAAACCTTCAAGAATGCTTAAAATATTGGCAACTATAGTGCCACTGCTAATCGGTGGTACCGCGTACAAAATATCATTGCCCAATTGCATCGTTATCGAGCTCACCATATCTGCTCTATACGATTCCAAATCGTCTGAAGTCACTGCACTCCCTAAATCTTCTAAATCATCTGCGACCATTTTAGCTAAGGTGCCATTATAGAAATCTAATGGACCGTTTTCAGCTAACAATTCATACGTTTTGCATAATTCTTTCAGTGGCTGTAGTTTTGTACCTAAAGGATGGATATCGTCGGCGGTTTCATTAAATAACATTTTTCTAAAATTCAATAAAAATTTCTTTTAATATTCAAATTCGAATTATTTATTATTTTTTATCTTTTTCAATTTTCATATTATTTACCTCAATATTTCGTTCTCTTTAATGATATTTAATCGGTGTTTTGCCGATCTCATCATATGTTTATTCATATAAAAACCTTCTCGGCAAAGTTTTATAGACGGTTCGACAAGTTTCTTCCAGGGTAATTTGCCAAACTTCTCATGGGCTCGATGATAGCCCTTTATTTCACCGGGTACCGCTATGACTAAAGCCCCATAATCGGATACATTCTTTTTATCCTTGAACATGTCTTGCGATGCGGCGTACGGTGCCACTTCGCGGGCATCCACCGAGAATGCCTGTTGACGTTCTTTGATGTAAATGTTCATAAGCATTCCACCACCAATTCCCATACTGTGCAGGGTCGTAATACCATTACATAGCATCGCGGCTATTGTCGCATCTACCACGGATCCGTCCATCTGTAATATGTGACTGAGGGCAGAAAATTAAAAACATTTGTTACATGTAATTAATTAATTGGTTAATACACTCCACAACTTTTTCCTTCTCTCTTAAGTTAAAGCGGAATCGAAGTCGTTTGCTCTTCATTCGAAACTGACGTCCATCTTATTCTATCATATAATCTTCCGTTCACACTACCTCAAAATACGCTTCCGAGCTACCGAAAGTTACACGCGTAGCCTTAGTCAAAGTAACACTGTGAGCTGTTTTAGCGCTGGCTATCTATCTGGCAGTACATCTGTCTATCTGTCCGTTGCTTTTTATTGCAAAAACTGATGTTGAAGGTTGGCATATGTACATGTAATTACCACAGATCAAGCTATAAAATTGTTGTAATCCGAAATTCCAAAATTCCGAAATTATCGGAAACAGGTAAAAGGCTATATATATGTAATCCATGACAGATGCTAAGGTAAAACTAATAGCAAATATTTCTCAAGACTTTTCAAAACTTTATTGTACGGATGTGATTTGGCTACAATGGGCAGAAGCCTTCACCTGCAACATATCCTGAGCTATGTATGCTGAGCTAGGTATGTAAATATGAAATCGGAATCGGAATTTGCCCATAGATGACTTTAGCTGTTGTATGTACAGAGAACGAACATGTGTGAAGCTGTATTCTTTTCATAGATTTGACATCTGCCAACAATAGCGAACCATACGATTCGCATACATCGGAACGCGAAAATACTTTTACTAATAATGAAAATATTGAGTTTCGTATCGTAACTGCAGATAAAAGGTGGATCTGCGTTGAAAATTCAAAAGTCTAAAAATGATTAGGCACTCCCGAGCGTACACACATTCACATGTGTGGACTGGGAGTGACTGGCTTCGCTTTGGCAGGAAGATCATATTTTATGCCTGATGGAACGAGAAGTGTCTACTCAATTATTAGCTATTGACGTTTGGTGAAACGATTGATACGCAATGCTACCAACATTAATTACTCGATTTGAACCATTGGCTGGCCATTTTTTTTTTGCCTGGACCACTTGTGCTACAGAGGCATATTAAGTTTATGCGGATGTATACAACATACAGAAAGACTTGAGATAGATCCGTCTTTTATTAAGGGAGCGATTTTGAATCGATATAAGTTTGATTGTTCATTTGTCTGTCCGGTTTTTTTTTTTTGTGTTCAACCCACAGATCGCAATTTTTGAAGTATTTTGATGGAATTTGGCAAATCGATGTGTTTTGACCTAAGGACGAACATTGTTGCAAAATGCTTCACGTCAAGTCACTCTTTCGTGCGTGGTAGTTCTCGTATAAAGATTTATTTTGAAACGTCATTTCATGAATAATTGTGTTAGGCGAAGTGGTGGTAATTATATATTTATTTATACACGACACCCATCCAACCGTCCATACAACAAAACCGGTTCGCGTTACGTTAGGTCTCTTAACTGGGAGATGCCAGTTCATGTCACGCACTTGCTGAGCAGCACTTCGTTTCTTACGAAAATCGTTTGATGACCGATTGGTTCGCCTTAGAGGAACAATAGTTTTTTTTTTTTGGAGTACTATCCCCAAAATGCCAGCGATGGGCAATTCTCCGAATACGTTTTTTTTTTTTATCATTTTCATACAATGAACATATTTTGTCTATACAAAAACCCTAGTTTCAAATGTGTGTATGTTGTAAGTTGGAATAGGGGCATCTGAAGAACTAATGTAAAAATAGTTTTTATCCACTAACTAACTGCGAGGCTGTTAATAAAAAAAAATCTTATAATTTTCATATATTGATTTGAGATCGCGAACATTAAATAGTCGCTCCTGCGTACATGTTCCTGACTGATGTGTTCTTGATATGCGTGCAGTTGCCATTTAATCTCTCTCTCTCTCTCTCTCTCTCTCTCTCTCTCTCTATATATATATATATTTATATATATATATATATATGTATATATATATATATAGAATTTATTGTGCGATCGAAATTTTTAGCGTTTAATTTGAATTATTTTGAATAGAAAAAAGTTTGGGCTCCAACTTGCTGGAGTGTGCACTAGACATGCTATTGCTGTTGCTACAAAAGGTTGTGAACAATCTGTTAAATTTGTCCTAATTTGTTGGCCGCGCGTTCATAGGAAGTTACAGTTCGGTAATTAAAAGTTACACTCAAATTTTCCTGGCGAATATTTACTGCCGCGAAACATGAAATGAAATACTGACCACTTTTGCCGCTACTGTGGGACTTGGAAGTATGACGACGAAATTGTTGACAATTGACAATCTGCGTTATATGATCTCATGAAATCTTTTTTGTAGACTATCTGTCATATGTAAATTAAGGTGGCCTTGAGTTGAAGTCAATACGTGAGGTAATAAGGTAATAACTAGGAAAAAGGATTACGAAGTTGTGAGTGAACTTTCAATATCAAAAGAAAGGAGAATAAAACAAGACAGAAGATTATAGTCGGGCAAGGTCGATTTTTAGATACCTTATACCGTCTTTACAAATTGTAAATTATTTTTCTGTAAAGCCCTACTTTTCATGAAAGACCGCATTTTCGAGGATGCCTAGAACATCGTCGAACTTACTTCCTAAGGGTTTCATTATTTTTCACGTATTTCGGTCATAAAAAAGTAGAAATTGGACTTTCTTGCCATACAAGAACTTGCTCTTCATGATGAGCTCAGCAAATGATTGTGTCTAAGAAACGCTTTTTGTGAACCAAATTCCGTACGGTTAACTTTTTTTTTTTGCTGAATTGCTACTATAGAGCCATTTTCATTATAAAACGCCATAATTACATTTTTTTCTAAAGGGCTTCATTTTTATTCTAAGTTATGAGAGTATTGAAAATTAGACATTTTTACTACATAAAGATTAAATTTTCGTAGTAGCGAAAATGTGCCAAAATCATATTATTATTCGATCTCGGTCAAGAAATTTTGAAAATTGCAATTTTTTCATATAATGACTTTCCAAAATAAGGCGCCAGATAATCGAGAGCGGTCGTGGAAGCGATCCGATCCCAGCCATTTTCAGTAGGATTTTTCCTTTAGCCAAAGCATGTCGGTTACCAAACTTCATTAAAATATCCCAAAAATTGCGACCCGTAGGCTGAATACAAGAATACATAAACATATACCACACGGACAGAGGCGCAGACAAGCTAAAATTGGTTTAGAAGATGATGCTGAAAGGCGACGAACACTTTTGGTTGTTTAAACTTTGTTATGAGGGGGGAGGGAATGAAGACACAATAGACGCTCAATGAGGCTTTTACCAGATTCTTATCATATTTTAAAATTCGTTACGTTTTCTATAACAGCCACGGAGTGGAAGAGAACGAAAGTACTTTTTCGCATTAATATTAAAAGGTTACGAAAAAAGAAAATGCATCAACCGAAAGCATTAAACCGAAAGCATGGATAAAGTTGTAGAAATCGGTTCGATAGGTGAAAAGATCTTTGATCGCTTTTCTCACAAATCTCACAAATAAAAAAAGAAAAATTAGTTTTTTTTAAGGAATCATTATTACCCATTATACCTATAAATTTCGGGACATACAAAATAAGTTGCGTTTATTAGGGATAGGTTTTTTGCTTATAGTCTTCAGAGTCTAAAAAGAGTTATTAAGTAGACTTAAGAAGACCCCATTTATAACTGTGACCTCTTCTGTGTCCATTCTTCCATTGTTTATGTTTAATGTTTTAAATGCTAAGCTAAGCAAAAACCTTTAATACGACTCGAATTGTATTGAATATGAAAATTGTAATATTATGCGATAATTCAGTTTTATAAAATCGGTATACTAAACCCTATTAATTCGGAAATTTAATTATATCACATATATATATATATATGACTTGTCGGTCAGTCGCGTCTACTATGTTAGATGGTAGATGTGTCCATATTTACCTGCCAATTTTACTGCAGACATGCCTGTCCGAACAGACAGCAGCATTTTGGTATACGCCCAATTTAGAGATGTAATGCTCGTCAGTTATTGGAATGTCTTTGAGGGCGATAGTGGCAGGCGATGATGGTGAAGATGATGACAATGTTTCACTGCCGATTTCTGTTTCTGATACTATCGTAGTCGCCGGCGAGGGGATTGATGGCGTCGCTTCGCCCCCTGATGATGTTGAAATGCTTGTTGTGGTGGGTGACGTAGATTGGGTATCGGGGGTTGACTCATTGTTATTATAACTTAAATCAGTTACCGAGACCGCGGCGACCAATGTACTGTTTATAATATTGCTCGCATTGTTGTTGATATTGTCGCCGCGTTGTAGTGAACTTGTTGACGCAGACGCCGCCTGCTCGCTGCCATCATCTGACGATAAAAGAGTAGAATTAAAGGATAAGGGTAAACTAAGACTAGGAGGCTCGGTGGTTAAAGTGACTATTGTAGGGGTGCTTTGCTTATAATTCTGGGGTGTAGTGATTGTGGTGATGTTTGAGTTTGTGCTAGTGCTTGTGTTTGTTGTTGTTGTCGATTTTATTGTTGTTTTTGTTACTGTAGATGATGTTGTGCCTGTTGATTTGGGCCAATCTATAAAGAAATTGCAAGAGAATGGAAAACAGCCAAGCACCGCAGAAAGATAAAAAAAAAAAATAAAATATATATATATATGTATATATATGTATATATGTATCAACAAGAAAGGAAATTGAAAAAAATCAAATTTTATTCAGTTTAATTTGATTTTTTACCAAAAAGCATTAAGCGAACCATAATAATAGAAAACGAGGGGAAAGAAAATAGAAGAAAAAAAAAAACGAAATATATTTAATAAGATTTTTGTTGTTGCTCTGCGAGACGATTTTTTGACTAAGTGCTTTATACTTATGTCTAAAAGGATATTCGATAGTATTTATTTCTTTTTTTTTTGTTTTTTTTTTTTATATGCCTGATTTTATTTATTCAACTTACCGCTAAAACATAAACTGATAATCACATAACAAAACAAAGCTATACCAATGAAGCATATAATGCCAATGGTAAATTTTTTCATCCAATGCAATAACTTAACCCGCCTAAAATAATAATATGACAGTAAATGAGATATTTGGTAGCTTAAGTGTACAGTCTATGACCTACCTTTCTTCTCGTCTCGCCTCTTCGGCGGTGGCTGTATCTTGAATAAATTCACCACCATTTTTCTCTTCATCATCTGTTACAGATTTTAAAGGAATTTTATTCATGGCATCATCATTACTGTGGACCATTTTTAAGCCATCAGTATTTCTATGAATTAAAAGTAAGAAAATTAAACATTTTCGCCTAAAACCATGCTTTAATAATGATGCAAAAAAAAAAAAAGAAAAAACAATTTTTTAAATTATTTGTTCCTCTCTTTTCTGTTTTAAATATAGTTAAATACTAAAGAAATTAAATCACAACCACTACCATAAGCGTCGGCATCTAAATACAAACTATTCATGAAATGCAATTGAAACATATTTACCGAACAACACACACCTGATACACAAGCACAATCACAATCACAATCACAAGCACAAGCACAAGCACAAGCACAAATAATATAAGCTATGTGTATCCCTGTCTGTAATTGTGGGTGGGTGGATGTGTAAGTACATCTAGACGTAGAGCGGTACGTCTGTATTACGAGGCGACCGAACTCAATGTTTGTATTGTCGGCATTTTTAGTCTCGTTATTGCTCTTGTTGTTGTTGTTGTTGCTGCGTAAAGAGCAGCTAGTGTTAGTGTTATTTCCAGAGTTGCCAAATCGAATGAAATTCGAATCTGTATTAGTATATAAGATGGGGGTTGTGAGAGTAACACTGCAAATTAATTTTTATTCAATCATGATTGTCATGATTTCTCAGCCTTACACTACTATTCTAGGAAATATTCTCGACTTTAGAATATAATGATAATTTCAGCGCTTTAGCAGATCAAACAAATAATATGCAAAGCATCAGCGGTAAAATTCACGATGGCCATCTAAGTAGCTATGTAACGTTTCTTTTCAAATGTGTGGCCCGTTTTTTTGTGTCCTTATTGCCTTTTGACATTATGTTGCGGTTAATGCTCTATTCCGTTTTAACATATCCATAATTCGAAACCTGCTGCTTTGTCACACCGTAATATATGCAGTAAATTTCTATGAATCGGGGCCAGAAAAGTTAATTGACTGAAATGTGTCCTTTCTTCCGTAGGAGGTGTGCCATTTTTTTTTAACGAGACTTTTTATGTCAACCCATTGACTTGGTTTAATATGATTATCATTTACCAATTGACCAGCGGACGGAGTAAATTTTCCTATTTCTCTTCTTACACTAAAGCCAACCGCTAGAAAAACAATCTCATATAGAAAACAAAAATTATAGGACGACTGCGTCGCGTTTTCAAAATTTTAAATACTTCATATTGGCTAGCAGCCAGCTGTGATAGCACATTTTATAAAACAGTTGGATCGTGTTATTGGCATATTGATGGTAGTGTAAATGGTCTGAAACGTGAAACGTCTGGCTTTTAAAGAGAGATGCGAAACCAGATCTAATATGTTTCGAAAACAATGAGGCGATAGGCGATAGGCAATTATTTGTTAAGTGTTTAAGGCGTTTAGCGCATTAACTCCAGGGCTCTGGGGCTTTTCCCCTTAAGAGAGTTTTTTTTCTGTAATTAATTTCTTTATAAAAGGAAATCATAAGTTCATAAGTTGAAGCATTATCTGGAGCGTTATGAGGACCTTGCGTGGCTAAATAATAAAAAATAATAATTGTTCGCCCTTTTCAATTACGAAAACGATGTATTGCCTACAAATTCCTATTATTTTGTCTCTATATGCAATAATGGCAGCTCACTCCTCTCCTATGGCATATACATATAATAAATACATTTACAATTTTGCAACAATTGTTTTATTCATTTACTTCGCAGACAGGCATTTTACAAACGATAAACACACACCCACTTATATTAGTAAATAACGAAGGCAATGAGATGACAGTTAACACTAACAAAGCCGTTTACAAAGCTTACATATGAGACTTCATCAAGTCGACGCAAGTCTGTATGCAAATGAGTGCTTAATAGAAGTGCAATATCTGTATATGTATTTGTGCATGTTTGAATATCTGTCTGTGTATGCATGGCAATAGAAATTGTGACAACTGTTCCTGGGTTATATAGAAAATGAGGACATTTCGCAAGTATTGGCAAGTGGGTCAATTCATACGAGAGTAAAATGGGGGGAAAAAAACGTAACAAGGAAGAAGGATTTGTTTCGCCTAACAGTGAATCTTGAGCGCCCGTCATCTGAAGTAAACGCATAAACATGGTTGAGTGCCTTTTTTAATTGCGCCCATATCTAAGTTGTTTAATGAAAATGCTGCTCTAATACGTATGCTACGCATTGTTTTATTTATTTATTTATTTATTTTTTTTTTTGCTTACAGCTAATGCGGTAGAATAGGCCGACCGATCTCCATTTGCATGGCTAACTGTAAGTCGGAATGTTATCAATAATGAATGCAAAAAAAGTAAGAATTACACTAATGCCTGTCTCTGCCTTTATGTAATAGACGCAATATCAAAATTAGTATACCTTCGCTTTCAAGTACTGCAACTATAATAAGAGAGAAAATATTAAAAATGCAAAAAAAAAAGAAAATTGGAAATAATCACATTTTTTTATATATATTTTGTAATTATGTCAAAGGAAGTATGTGAATATGTAAAAACATATTCATTTGAGAACATAAAGTAGGCAGAACCTATATATGTTTAGTGTTGACTCTATTATATCGCAAAATTTTCTTTTTCTTTTTTCTTTGTATGCGTTTACATGAAAGAGGTTTTACTTTCTCACATGAGACAGTTTCAACAGTTTGTAACCAAACTGTTGAAAATTTTCTTGAAAAGAGATTTAAAACACCCTCTGAGACTTCTAGTTGCATGCATTTAAAGAAAATTGCTAAGCAGTCTCAATCCACCGCGTGGGTAGCATCGCAATAGCCAGTAAACCAACCGCAAAGCACTGATTGATTATTTCCTATATGCTTGCGATCGTTTTGTTTAATTATTTTATGGTTATATTGTTTCTTGAGCTTATTTATCGACTTTAGGTTATGTCGCAGCATTTTGGCTCTTTTTATCAATTAAATCTGGACTAGCGCTTACTTGATATTTAGAACTCATTCATTCAGAATACATTATATCATCTAAGACTAATTTGCGTTCGCTTAAATTGGCCGCATTATCGAAATTATCGAACGATGACATCTCGTGAAAACGATTTAATTGACATATAGTTTTCGCGGTCGCTCTGTGTGTGTAACGCACAGCAAAGCGAAGAGTGCGGGTGTTCGATGAAAAGTTCAACTTGTTGATATTCTTTGTTCTTTCGTACCGTTCGCAGCAAAAAACCTTCTTTGCGTCAGCGTGAAAACAAGTCAATGATCAATCAGTTATTGTCCGCAATATTTCAACACCGCTCAACAAAAACTCCCACGCAATGAGGAGAACGATAGAAATTTTGCAAACCCACGTTCAGAGAGAGATAAGACTTTGGTGAAAAAGTCTACAAGTTCACAAAGCTTAGACCAATAAATCTTACATGACTTCTTTCCTCTTTTATATTCCTGTCGAGCATTTTGCTATATTTCTCATCGTCTATCGACAAGAATAGCCTCAATTGTTTCGGGAGAAATTTCATTAACGCCTGAAGAAATACTGAATTAATAATACTTTGCTTTACTTAAAGTATTCTTACATTTTTTAAATAAAAATGTTACTAACAAATTGGGAAACCTTCAAGATTTTGATGCGTTCAAAAAAAGCTTAAAGCCTGCATTCTCTCCCCCCTCTCTTATTAACGTACTGTATGTATGTAATAATTGCCAACGAAAGTACATTAAGCTACGTGTAACGAAGCACAACGCGGCTTTGTCCACAACAATTGCTGCGCTTATAATCATTAACACATCATCTACTAAGTTCTTAGAACACTATGTCGATTGTCATCCTACATCCGCATATTGTGGTACGAACTTATCGAGCGATGTGCTATTATTCTTACGGCTGCAGAGCACGATTTCAGAGGCGAATCAAATGTTGTGTTTTGTGTGTTGCTCATTCTGAAAAGACTTATGCTTATTACTATTACATAACATAATGTAGAGATTATGCGATTGTTTCTCTCCCCAGTGTAAGGTTATAAATGTAAGCCGGCTGCCTGGCAGCAATTAAATGTTTATTTATGGTAAAGTAATTTTAGGCTGCGTGATTTTTTAGACGATTTAGACACATACTCATATAACCTAGGACTCTATAAGCCATAGTCGTAAGAATTTTAAGTCTTTAAAAAGTTTTGATTTAATTGAGTTGAAGAGTTAGGACTGATGAAATAAATACAATTTTCTATAAGATTTAGTTTGAAAGTTCGTTTAAAGTACTGAAACAATAAATGCATATATATATCCAAAGATTTGAGTGACTATCTAATACAAGGAATCGAATTTTATAGTATATGTATATACGATCCTTGCAATCCTTCTGCAATTGCAAGGAATAGTCTTAACCAGCTATGATGAAAACAGTACTAAGTTATACAAAAAAAGCGGTAGTTCTGTTCAGTAATATGGACAAGGATAGGCCAGTTGTATTCGTCCTAGTTTGAACTTTTGATATTAACCACTTCAAGCTAATATAATACATTCGAATTTCTTAATATGAGGGCGCATGAATTGGTCGTTAATCCCATTTTCTGCACTGACTTTTCGCTGGCGCTAGCAATTATTTTCCATTCGTTTCTTATCACATAGTATAGTTTTTCGCCAACTGTTGGTGCGTTTTTACTCGCACGTTGATGAACTTCGAAAAATATCTGCTCTAAATTGTAGTTTACAACCTTTGACTTATTTCGGCCAAGTCACGCCTATTTTCAAACCTAATTTGTAGCCATAAACTAAAAGTGTAGAAGCCAGTTTTCATGACCACGAACGTCATAAAAATATGCGCTAGAGGAACACATTATTGGACGGACAGACGGACAGACGAACAGGGTTAAATACGCTCACAGTTTTACTTTATTCCGGAATACATACAATTTATCGAATTTATGATGGACACGCCTCGATTGCTAGAAGCAAGACGACATGTATATCATATATTTGCGGCCTTTATTGGTGGGTGTATCTATATGCTACACATTAGATAGCTCTACAGTTTAGGGAAACATTCTCCAGGTGTTTCTTCGCCACTTAATAAGGATGAAAATGTTAATCTGATTATCGAGCAAAGTCAACATTTAAAAAAGCGATTGTGCCTGTGCTACGATACATGTTCACATAAAGTGGCATGTATCGCGCTTTCGAATACAGAGTTGATGCAGTCATTATCTTAACTTGAATGTGCGCGGAAAAATGCGAAGGGAATGAACGAAATTTGTAATGCATAGAATTAATAAGAGAGATTAATGACTTATTATTATTTCAAATGATTCATCTGCAACAGAATATGTTTTTCTTATAGTCCGAACATGAAAATCAATCCCTTTCAACTCAATCAAATACACTCATACACATAAGAAAAATTATAGATTTAATTTCAAGACACACAAGTCAAAGCCGATCATTAGATGCCCCGCATTACCTCATTTAGTAGCATTTTTTATTTATTTTCGCGATAAAATGGCAAAAATTATAGCAGGTTTCGATGCAAAGGCCTGATTCCGTAAGAAGCCTTTATGTGGGAGGATTATAGAAAATAGATTGAAATGCAATGCAAAAGTTTTATAATTAAGTTTTATGTCATATGTTATTACTCTTATGATTTTCGCTATAACATATTAAGAATTCTATCTTTTTGCCATTTACAGGCCAGGACATAATTTAGTCCGATTCAATCGGATCAAAAAATCTCAATCTGTAGATGAACGCGAAAATCCTTTGAGAGCCATTAGAGAACCAGAAGGACAGACAAGCTTAAATCTATTGGAGAAATAATTCTGAATTGAGTGGTTGTTACATACGCACATACGCACAAACTGTATCAAAGAGGCATCGAAAAGCTAGGGAAAGTTTGGATTGGATAGCATCGCTTTTGAAGGGAATTATGTTGGCGAAGAAAAACGAGTTTTGCATAAAAATCTTTATAGACTGATGCACTATTGCACTTATTGGGCGTCACTCATACTGTTCTTATTTTTATTACATTAAATTAAAAGTGTGTACAATTTCGGGCACTCACTACGGGCCCTCACTGATGATATATTTGTCGCACTTATACGTATTGAGTGTAGCAATGACTGCCCGTCCGCCTTATCTTCTTTTTTGTTAGCAAAGGTTAATAAATATAATGCTAAAACAGACAATGTTGTTGCTCATGTAGTTTTAGTTTAATTTACCTTCAAAAATGGACGGATAAACTAAAAAAGTTGAAACACTCTTAGAATATACGGGGAAAACTTTCTTTGAAAGTTTACCAAAATATTTATTAAAATCAACAGAAAATTGAGCATGGAAATTGGCCCAATGGAGTTTAACAGTAATGGGTATTCAAGGAGTCCGCACTACCTTGAATATAATATAATATCGAGGTCAAAATGCATTGAGCCTAATAAATAGAGATATAGTTCGTTAATTGCAAAAGTTCATGTGTATGCGTGTGAGTTTAAGATGTTGAATCTTTTGAAAGCTCACTATTTTTTAGATGCGTTAATATCTTTTTTCATTTGTTTTAATATAATTGATTTCACGAATTGATTTTAACATAAACTTTTAACTTATAAAATTACAATGTACGTAAGTGCACTATGTTCTGTCACTACTAAAAAATCTCGCAGTGCATTAAAAGGTATTCAATTTAGGTTAACTACTAGTTAAAATAATTGCGTTCTGCTATTTTAACACTCAGCGTATTGCAGACGTTTACTTGAGTGGTAATATAGAAAATAGTTAAAATTAAGTTAACTTATATAAGCGAAAACATTGTAGCCAAACATGCAATGGATTATATATCACATATATATATATATATATATATATATATAGATACACGTGCGCGTGTGTGCTTAAGGCGAAGACATTTGCACATTTAAAAAATTCATTTCAATTGTTTACTTAATCGTCTATTATTACAGCTTTAACAACAAAGTCTTTATATGACTGAGGAATTTTTATCACTTAAAGCGAAGAGAGGAGAAGAAATATGAAAAAAACAAGTAAAGAAGATCAATCAAAAGCGGTTTTACACAAATATAAATTGAATGTCTTGAACACATTGAATATTTGGCAAATGCATATATACGCGATTCTTATCTGAACGTTTGTTGATTTCAAGAAAATACAATTTTTCTTCTCTGACAATATCTTACACAATTTATGTATTATATACATGCACATATACACACACATGCATACACACACACACACACACACACACACGGTCCGTCTATATATATATATATATATATATATATATATATATATATATAAATATATAACCGGACACTCCCACGCTGATGATATTGTGTATATAAAATAATTAATATAATTTAAAAGGAAACAAAATACAAACTATCACGCTCGTTGTGATACACACACATATCTGTGTGTGTGTTTGTGTGTTTGTGTATTTGTAAATATATAGTAAATTTGATTTTATTAAACAATTAATTAAATGCAATTTATTTCAAATTATTTTATGTGCAATACTTGGAAATGAAGAATTCTATTACAATGTCATGTCAAGTTGCTCATACGTCTTAGTGTACTAACTGAAAATATTGTTATAGTTTACTTATTCTTCTTGTTATCCGTAAATTAGAGCTTTTTCAACTTTTTTTTCTCCACTGAGGCATAAAAAATTTGTTCTACTTCTAGCACATACGTACATCGTTGATTATACATACTGACGATGATGGTGATGATGATGATGATGATGATAATGATCATGGTGATAATGACGATGCTTTTACCGATAGCGGTAGCGCATTATTATTGATGTTGATTTAGTTGAAAGGAAATCTTGTATAAATTCGGCAGACATTATGCACAACGAGGTCGAAGTTGTTTTATTCAGTCTTTGTGAAATTTTCTTAATGTTTTACAAAATTTTCCATTAGAAGCATAGTCTACTCAATAGGCCATTTCAGCTAAACGTTCAATACAAACGCATATCATATGTGTGTGTGTGTGTGTGTGTGTGTGTGTGTGTGTGTGTGTGTGTGTGTGTGTGTGTGTGTGTGTGTGTGTGTGTGTGTGTGTGTCTTTCCTAAAAATTTGACAGACAGTAAAATAAATTCTTGTTGCTTTATTTTCCCAAGTATTTAAGCTCAGACAGTTCATGTACTTTTTACTGGGCTTGCAACACCTAAAAATAATTTATGATGAGTTTACTACTATTGTCGTACAATGTAAAACATATTATGCCTTCACGACCATAACTAAAAATATGTATGTCCTGTTATCGAAAATCACATTCACTACGTTTTGTTCAGCCACCTTATGCTATTATCTTTGTCGTTAAAAAACTTGTGTGTCTCCTGGTCAATTAATCCCAGCATATATGACTTCTT
The DNA here is from genome assembly GCA_000688735.1 of Glossina austeni. Classification (NCBI taxonomy): domain Eukaryota; kingdom Metazoa; phylum Arthropoda; class Insecta; order Diptera; family Glossinidae; genus Glossina; species Glossina austeni. Next base: position 1,922,852 of record KK502411.1, on the reverse strand, counting down.
TGGGTCTCTTTCGATATTGACTTTAGAATTAAATCGAGAACTTCTCCATATACCGCACTGCGCGTTTTTTTACTGTATATTTGATTTATAGCATAAATGCCTTGAAACCGACCCTGGAAAGTTCTTTCCACTACTGGTTAGTAGTTAAAAATGTACGCAATCTTGAGTTATCTCAATTTCGTATACGGTTGACTTCTATTGATAAGTTCGGTTGTCTTTCATTGTCAAGGTAGGATTCTGAAGGTAGGAATTGGTATCGTTGGCCGAAATCAGTAGCTCGTGGTGCTGAATGTTTTTCTTTCTACATTACAGTCTTCCACAATACAATCGTCAATGTAAGCTTCGTCGCAGTAGGTCTTCCTTTTCGATTCAACCGCCACCTCCTTTATTTAACGTTGTCGTAGTTTATTCATTTTTGCCTCCTTTCACTTTACTTTCAGCAGCTTTAGAAATATTCGTTATCGTTTTGATTGGTGGACATTTACGAACACAATTTCGTTTGAGTACATTTTTCTTAGTCAGATTTTAGAGTAAAAAATATTCATATGTGTGTAGACACCTTCCTTTTAGTAATATGTTATTGGTTAGCGATGAAAATTTCGGTCTTTCGAAGTGTAAAGGCTGTTCAAGTATCAGTCCTGCAGCGCGATTTTCCCTGGCATACGAGTTACTTTTGCATTTACCACTGCTGCGAAGTGAATTTTTAATATGGAAATTTATTGAAAGTGAGTTCCTAAGCCATCTCCTTAATTTTGATTTTTACAACACTGGGAATTGTTTAGCATGACATTTATTAAAAGAATTTTACAAATGTAGTCCAGCTTTGCGCATCAGCTACTCAGCCTTCCGATGTAAATTCTTCTGTCGATTGTATGCTCCATCCGAACCAATACTATTAACCAGCGACTTTTTTTGCAAAATTCTCAAGAGTGAAATTTTTTTTTATATGATAAATTTTCAAAATTCGGCGGGAGTGGCGGAACAAGCGATCTCTACCATTTTCAAAAGGGTTCATCGTTGGGCAAAAACGCGCCAGCACACCCAATTCATTCACAAAGTCATGGCCTGCAAATTTAACTCAAAAGGATTGAACTCAAAGGATTGACAATCAGACGCACAGATGGACAGATAGATCGATTCATAAAATGATTCTGAACCGATTAGATAGTAGATAGCAGATGGTTCTACCTTAAGTTCTTCTGGATGCTGTATACATCCGCATAAACTTATCACTCTCTGTTCCACAAGTGAGAAAAAAACATGAAATATATGACAAAAAACAGAACTGGATTTTAAATTTCAGCCCTATTTCGAACTTTTTCGACAGCTTATCTTCTTCCTTGGCTAAGCGGCTCGGAATAACTACTTTACATACATCACATACATATTCTTCTTCATTGCAATAAATGTCTGGTACATCCATCATTTCGTCAATCATACGCGAATGCTATGAAGATTTTTCCAATCGATTTTATCCGTTAAGTTTGCCACATTAACAACATTGATAAGGCAGAGGAATGCAATAAAACTGACATTTTAATTATTATTAGCGGACTTTATTCAATTTCGATTTGCTGGTCAAATGCTTTATATCCTTTAACCATGCCTGATCAAGCTAAATAATCGTGACGTAAACGTAAATAAGTAGGAGATTGATATTTGTCTACCTTTGAATCTTCCGTTCCAATCACCGTTATTTTAAGGAAGACTAAAAACAAAAAAAACAACGAAAAACTAAATTTCTATAATAGCAGGTCAGCGTGGCCGACTTTTTCTGTTTCTTGAAATAAAAGTGGAAATTTATATCGTTGCTGGTTATGAGTAACGAGCAAAAAACAAGGAAAGTAAAGGTACTCTCAGTTTTTGTTGCGTTGATGTGCGAGTGTTGTAGGCGTGTCCTTTGATAAGTTCGGCTCCCGAATTCCTAGTCGACACCTTCGCTTCCTCTAACGGAAATGGACCCGCGGACTCAAGGACATGCTTACATTGATGCAGAATTTGATGCTGACCAAGATGCTGTATATACTGGGTGTTAAAAAGGTCTTGAAAAAGTGAATATACGCACATGAACATAAGCCTTTTAAAAGAAGAGACTACTCTCCACTTTCAATATTGTTAAAGCATTATTTATATCGGAAAATATTCAAAAATTCAAAAATCGATTAAAACATAATTGAGGGCATTGACGGCAGGAGACGACCCGTCGCCCCTTTTTAAAGGGAATATTCAATGATTTCATTATTGAATTTCTCTTTTATCAGTGATGAAATTGCGTTCTTCTAACAGTTTATGGCCAAAATTTGTCAGGCAGACAAAAACTTGTTTCTTATGCGAGTTTTTCTCTTTCTTTGTTCTATTCGCATATCCCTGTTCTTACATACTTTCGCTTTAATGTGCTTGAAAGAAAAAAATCTTTCCTTCTTACGCGATTTCCTTAAAATTTATTCTTTATGTCAAAAAAAAAAAAAATACTTTTTTTACTCGGTTTTTTTTTTTTGTAACACATCTACAAGATACAAAACCAAATTTTAGTTGCACAGAGCTTTTATTGCGATCAAGTTTACGTAATAAACAGATTACATTAGTACATCGCTTTCATCGTTTAATAAGTTTTGTCTCTTGTTCTTCCAATAATATGTTTACTATATTTTATTGAGCATAATTCGTAAAACTTAATGTCTTCACGTTTATAAGTACGTTACAAGAGTACACAATAAAAAAATAATTTTAATATTTTTACTGCATAGACAATTGATATTCAAAGTTGCAATCGGGTGTTAAGTCTAAATTTGTTGGGTGTTACTAAACTACATTCATTTACATAATTTGTAAGCAATACGACAGACAGACAGACAGACAGATGTGCCAACACTCATATCAACGTTTACGTTACGCATTTAAGGCATAAGGTAAAAAGCAATAATTTTGTGAAAGCTTTGATGAATTTCTAAAACGATAAGTATAAGAAAAATGTTTAGTAATTGTTGTCGTGGGGGCGAATAAATATTTAATGCATTAATCATCATTTCATTCCCCGCAAATATTGATTTAAAGTTTTCGACAATAGGTAGACAGACGTTGCAGAAATTGTTTGCAATGCAAGCAAAAGCCTGTCGGCTCTTCTTCTTTTTCGATTTGACAACAATCATATATGCAGAGGTTCCGTTCAAAAATGCAAAGGGCCACACACTTTATTAAAACTAACGAAAGCAAGAAAAATAATTCTTTTTGCCATAAACAGTTAAAAAGGACACCTTTCCCACAAGTACAAAATATTCAACGTTATATATACAGCAGGTATATCATAAGTGTACAAACACGGGCAGAATTTTATTGTACCTTTGTTTAAAAAGAAAAATGCACCGTTTTAAAAACATGTCTACTCATCATTCTCTGTTTACACGATAGACACGTGCCCAAAAAAGAGCGTGCAAAAAAAGGCAAAATGGAAAAATATTAGATTGGTTTCAGACCTAAAAAAATCAGCTGAAAAGTGCAACAAATAATACAAAAAAATTCTTGTTCGAGTTCACTTAAGAATTTATTTCGCGCTTACACATACATTCATACATTCATTGGATATATTGAATTATAAAAAATAAGTTATACTTTGAAAATTGCGTAAAAGATACATCACGTCCTTACTCTACGCCCAATTCGGGGAATCCCTCCCATATACGCATATAATCGAACTATGAACAAAATCTAACTGAATTGGGGAAAATATAGTGGGAAGTTACGAGGCGTATTTGTGAGGAGTGAGACTGAGAAAATTCGTGCAAAACGTGAATTTTTTCTTTTTAATCCGTTTTATATTAAATTTCGCGTAAAGAGAGAATCAGGTGTATATATGTTACGGCCTTGACAAATTCGTCCTTTTCTCTAACTAAACTCTGACTATTATTTTGTGATTACTTTGGGAAAAAAAAGCGACGTGAATTTCTCGAATTGGTAAGAAAAAAATCATTAATCACCAAATTTTTGCTCCCTGCACAGATCGAGCTCTTTTCCCAGCGCTACAACAAGAATACCTTTGTCAAATGGATATATGCTGGGAGATTGCACTCCAATGTCTTGCTTGTTGATCTTTGATGTCGGTCCATGTATTTCAACCATATGTTCAACCTACTGCTCACAAGTTTTGAGATATGTTGAACATGGATCGGCCACCACCATGAAAAAAAATTGGAATTTTCAAAATTTCTCGACAAAACCCGCTGTGTAATAGTATTTTGCCATTCGAAATTGCTAGGAAGAATTTGGCTCGGTTGGGGTAAATTCTTTTAGCCGCTGTCCTATAATCGTTCCTAGGAAAACCGAATCCGAATACGATGAAAATTAATTCATAATCTTAAATTGATATAGAAAGCAACCTTACCAAACTTGGACCAGTTAGGTAAATTTTGTGCACACTAACGCATATTGGGATTCTTAGGAAAATATAAATGGTCGAGTAGGTACGGCTCTAACATATAGAACAAGGGTTACGATGAAAGGCAAGCCCTTATACGGAAACTGAAAAATAGTACGCTTCTTAGGAAGTCAATTAGGTTTGCCGTGTCATGTTTTGGCCGTCCTTCCATAAAAATAATGTGTAAGTTTTGGTGTATTATTACCAAGACGAGTGAATAGTCGTTATAGGTGAGGTGTACTTCATGATCAGTCTTGCCTGGCTACAGTGTTCTTATTTCTTTCGCTTTTTAATTCAAATTTGGACCGGTTACATTACGTGCCGCAGAGTTCTTCGAGTTGAAGATGTCTCCAGAGAAGGGCTGTGGCGTTGCGTTTCTTTAATATTTTTACAACAAATTTTTTTTTTTTTTTTTATATACAAATATACGTCTAATAATCTTTCCGAATTTTATTATTCCGCTACCTTCCATTCCATCCATTCCATTATCAAAAATCGCACTTATTTGGGCTTTTACAGGGATGTTGTAGTTTAAAGTAAACACGAAAAAATAAAAAGATTTCGGCGACCGGATAAATAAAACTTAGGCACCAATTGAAACCAGGAGTGCTTTAAAGGGGACGGCAGAGATGGTGGTGAAGGAAAAAAGCCATATTTGTTATCGGAAATTTCCCTGGCACATCTTTGAGAACACGTCTATCGACTCTATTGTTTTAACCATTTTTTTTTTTTTTTTTTTTTTTTTTGCAAACGTTGCACTATTCAACGAAGAACGTAAACTCTCAAAACGGAGTTTTTTTTATATATAGATTAGCATGAGAAAAACGAGTTAATATTGATGCATTTTATAGAGTTTAACAATATTACAAAGTAATCATCAAGTGCATACGGACGTACAAATCCCAATTAATCGATATTTGACGCTTCTTCTTATAATGAAATTCTTCAAATTTGTTCGCATACCGAAAAGAGTTCTTTGCCTAAAGATGGTTTGCTTGTTAGGCTATGATTTTACTGGCACAAGCAAGCTGGACTTTTTAATTTATTCATTGAATGAAAACCTATATGTTTTGATCTCCAATAGGATGACAACCTTAATTTAGATTAACCACAGCAAATAAGAAGTTAACCTTGAAGCGATGCTTGCATTCCTCCCGTATCATGCAAATATATTAATTTATACCTGGCATGTACATATGAAACCAGAATTCGCCCATGGATGACCCCAGTTTTCGCGCAGAGCGCAGGAACAAGGGACATTCGCTGAGAGCATCCAAAGCATATCGTGTTTGCATCGTATCTGTGCTAAGGATGAAAAGTCGATTTGCTTTGAGAACGATACTCTGTGCTCGCTGACCTATTGTTAGCTGTTAAAGTTCTGTGAAAAACGGTTAATACCAAATGCTACCAGCAACAATTAATTGATTTCAGCGGTTCGATGCTTGAAAAAAAAAACGGCCAGAACATCAAGAAAAGCAAAACAACTTAGCTTTTTATATGATATCCATGCGGCACAACAGTGTTATAAACACCTTGGATGCACTCAAGTGGTAAAGTTTCAGCCCGTGCATCTTACTTACCAGACTTGGCTCCGTCGGATCGCTACATATTTGCATTGAGGGGAAACGTGCTTACTGAGCGGTGCTTCACTTCTTACGCAAACGGCTCGATGGCCGTCAGACAGTTAGCTGAGACTGGCGATGGACAATATTTCCAATAAAATATTTGTTATCATTTTCCTGCAATTCCTTCTAATCTTTATTTACACACCTATTACATGAAACGCATGAAACTTAACACTAATTACAATTAGAACGGAGTTCGGGATTTTTGGTATCAAATTGTTTTGAAAATAAGTTTTGAATCATTTTCTAAAACAATGTCAAATTTCGGATCTTGACATCTTTCCAGTATTCGAGGAGTCGTATGAACCTATAAGCCCATTGTCGAAGGCTCAAAAAGATATGTTGCACGCTTTAATGCTATGTGTTCATATTTCCGATTGTATGTATGTATGTATGTATGTATGAAAAATCAGAGCGATGAACAGAAATACATAAATGAAATAGCAAAACATTTTTTAATGAATGCGTTCAGATTATTCAGATTAGTCGCGTCATATTTGGCCTTTTAAGTCACGTCTTTCTTTTATTTCATTTCACATTTTATTTCGTTCGATGTTTCATTTCTTCCTCTTTCGCAATCCCAACAAAAATATTATTTAAGTTATGATTGTTAGTTCAGTTTTACTAAATGTATTTAATAGAGTTTATGGAAAAAATGTTCCATTCCAGTTAACATTCTCGAGGTTAAGAGCGAAGAGCGAAGAGCGAAGAGCGAAGAGCGCCTACGACATCCGAAAAATTAAAAAAAAAAAAAGATTAAGACAAAAATCTTAAGAGATTAATAAAATTTCTGAAAATGTGAATACAGTGGTGATGAGAAACATTTTGCTTGAAGATAGAGTTGCACTCAAGATAATTTCGGTGGACGATGCGTTGGAGTCATATCGAGGAAAATTCTTTGTTGTTAAAAGAAAATAATAGAAACAGGAAACGTTACGTTAAAGCTGTTTTAAGCTCGGCCCCCAGTAGCATGAAAAGCCTCCACAATGAAGCTTCACAAGCTTATGACTCTCCATTTGTTGAAATCGGTTACTAGTAAATTATTACGATGCCTAACGGTATAAATAGCAATTGTCGAAACTGTGACCAGAGTTATCGGCAACTTTTGCAGAAAGACAGCGTAAGGTAATTATAATCGAATGACACGGCTATTCCCATCAATTGCGGATCTTGCAACACTTACGTCATCTAGTGTAGATGGTACTTTTTCTGATTTCAACTTTTACCTCACTTTCAGCAAATCGACGTTGTCTTAAAGAGTGGTCGTCGTTTCGCTAACGAATGCCCGAAAACCGGAGCGATGGACAATACTTGCAATAAGATACAATATCGTGTCTTTAAGAAGAAAAAACAATTTAATTGTTAAGGACGTATGGTCTTTGTTTATATTGAGAAGTTAGGTTAAGAAATGTGAGAAAAATATCTGCTTACGGAACACCCATCGAATTGCTCGTCGTTTTTTTTTTTTTTTTTTTTTTTTTTTTTGGATATTAACAATTTTTATTGTTTCCACCATCAACCAATATATTGATTGCTTGACATGTTGTGTCGCGCGTATCTCACGTATCCCCGTTTGATTGTAAGCAATCGCTGTCTAGATTACTATGTTCCAATTCAGACGATAACAAACTTTTTAACATTGGCTTTTGTAGTGCTGTCAGTTCATGCCAACGAGGGAGGATATGGATTGACGGTGTGGTCCACACCGATGGCTTCACACCGAAAACAATAATTTTACTTAGTCAATGATCCATAGAGATGAAAATGAGCTTCAGCTGACAAGATGACTTTCGGGAAAAGGTCGCAACCAGAGTTGTATGTAATATGACGACCACTGTTTCAATTAAAAATTTCTTCTTAAGGCTTATACACCTTTTAGGATACGCAATGAACGCAATTAAATTAAAAGATATTTTACATGCCGTCGCAGTGTCAAGAGGAAATCGTATCAATACTATTGAGAAATATTGAGTAGTAGATCCCTAAATAGGGACCTCAAAGATTCGAGATTAAAAAAAAGTTAAAATGGACAACAAACTGTTTATCGTTATTGATGGTGCTTTTTATTTAGACGCTTCGATTAACTTTACCAAGGACATTAGATAAAAAAGGCGCCTACATTGTTTTAAGCATAATTCCCTTAAGTCCTTCGGATGGCTCACATTTTAAAATCATTTTTATTTTTCTCTACGCTTTCATTATAACATAATTACGAAATTTCTCTATACAGTGCACACTAAGTGCCTACTTGTGAGTGTTGGCAAACCAACGTAATTAACTGCAACTGGGTTAATTGAATTATAACACGTTTCTGCAGGAATTCTTGGAAAACACTTGTATTAAGGTTAAAGGCAAACGAAAATATGAAAAGAAAAAAAAATTAAAGCCCTTCGCCCCTACGCCTTAAATACTTACTTATTATATAAGCAATATTAGCTTTAAAGTTGATTAAATAAACTGCTAGCAAATGTAAATTTTTCAATAGATTTATGCGTACATTTGCATCAATGGAAAATAACAAAAGATAACATCACTTACACAGTATGCATATACGCACAGACAGTTAAGCGTTGCGTTGGAGATCGCAATTGCAATCGCAATTGCAATTGCAAGTGCAATTGCAAAGTCTTTCTTGATTAGAGCGTAAAAGCGAAATCTTAATATAATACCCGTTGCGTACAGACTATGCTGGCATTATGCAGATAAGAGGATATTAGGATATACTGGGATAAGAGAGAAGAAGCATTTCAATATTTATCTAAGTACAGTAAACTTTCATTAGAGCAACCAAAAGCAAAAAGTAATCTTTTAAAAGTCTTTTATTTTTTTTTCTATATATATATGTNTAATCTTTTAAAAGTCTTTTATTTTTTTTTCTATATATATATGTAGTTATTTTATTTTTTTTGTTTTTTTTTTTTTTTTTTTTTTTTTTTTTTTTAACACTAACACTCACAGCACATACCATTTATTACAAGAAAAGATAACGGTTTTTGGGGGGGTAGCAGTATGGTAAACAAATCAATGCTGGTGAAGCTACCGGATAAAAGTGTCAATCAATCACGCCGTATATTAAGAAATGGAAAAAGTAAAAAAAAAAAACGAAAAATCACGACTTGATTTACGCTGAAGCACAGATTTACTCTCATTGATTTAAATCATTCTATGTTGAATTGTGGATGGGCGCCACACTTGTGTATTGTTGGTTCTTGCTGCTTGATGATGTGATCGATGGAATCACTTTAAGCTGGTCCGCCCAAGAACGTATCACACTACAACGAGTAAAATTATTGTGCAACGCGTCAATATGTGTGCAACTCGTTTGATGGCTGATGGTCAACTGAAATCAAAATCATATACTAGCTGCGGGACTAACACAAGAACTCAGCAACGCACTGCATAAGCGCAACACACACACACACACAAGAGTCAGCCTCAACGTCGTTAACAACATCGCAATATCAACAAAGCATAAAATATGCACTAAACTACTTTTGCCACTCAAACTAATCGTACATATGTATATTATATGTTTGTATAATCTAACCAGACTCAATATTATTGCTGTAAGCGTGTGCTGATGCATATATATATATATTTTTTTCTTTTTTATGTTTTGCGTTTGGTCTTGTGTTTTTGTAAAACGTTTTGCCGAACACAAAACAACACAATATAAGAATAAAAAGCAAGAAACAAAAAAAAAAAAGTTTAATAATTCTAAGCGCTTTTCTTTTACATGGTTATGAGTAAATTCTGATGTGTCTGTCAGTGTTTTTTTAGTCACTGAGTAAGTGTTTATTTGCATTTTTGTTCTAAGTTATGTGCGGAAATTACTAAAATTATTATTGGGTACAAACTTTCAATCATTTATATATACATATATATATATATACACACACACACACACACACCTATATATATATATATATATATACCTCTAAACATTGTAATCATTAGAGACAACGTTCTGGTAGTGCATAGTATTTTATGTGATGATATGGTCTGTGAACACACTTTTGCATATTCACGCGCACGCACGTATACATTTTTAAAGTTTAATTCGTTAGATTTATCGCAGATTTTTTTCTCGCTTTTTTTTTTTTTTTTTAATGACAGTGACATAATTTTCATATTGTTTTCAAAAACACAATATAATGAATATGATGATGATGATGATGATGATGATGATGATGATGATGATGATGATGATCATCATCATATGATGATTAGTAAAACAGTAGTCGAGTACCATTAAAAATTATTTCTCGTCCCTAATCTTATAGTTAACCCTAACCATATCATCAATATAATCAGTTAAGCGTGCATTTACAACTTGTAATATGTTTAGGATATAGGAATAAGGAGGAAGGGTAAGTAATCAATGTTATGCTTTAAGTTAGTTAAAGATTAGCAATGAAAGACGGATGTCGGACGGACAATCATCTTTTCGATGATCGAAAGTCTTTTGTCAACTCTGAATTGATATATAAAACAAAGTTTCACTTGACACACATTCTTTCTATTTATCTGGGATATAGCGAATATTTATTTAATTCACAATCTCTAACGTTTTTGTAGTAAATATAATCGAAAAGGAGAGTTAAAGGAGTTTTATTGTCTGTCAGCCTTGAAGACTGCGATATAATTTTTTTTTGTTTTGTCTGAATTCATAAACGTTTATAGGCAATAATTAACAGAATACTTATTACTTACCGAAGAAAATGACACACCAAGCAAGTAACTCAAATGATGGGTGCAGTTAAAAAGAAAAAGAAGAAGAACAAGACAGGTTTGGTTAAAAGCTCGTTGATTATTTAAAAAGACAAAAAAAGAAAAATTAGCAGATGCTGTCGTAAGTTTTACAATGACGCAACAAGGGGGGAATGAAGGGCAAGGTAGGTTCAGCGTATATTCGCCTCTTCGTTTTTTTGCATTTAGGTTAAGACACGCAGACCAAATGCAGGCTGAGCGTACGGTCATATCTTTAATCGAAAAATCCACAATAGGACTAAAGCGTGTGGACGTGTGGACGGCCTGCCGCCTCTAAGTCGCTTTGCGAAACATACGCTCCTCTTACCTCTTACTAGTTCGGCAAATAGGCGCAAGCAATAGAAAGAGATCTTAACAAGCTAACCGCCCGCTTTAAAGTGAATCGTGACTAGACATCATGTAAAGTAAATAAAACAAAGTGGGAGAATGCAGGCTTTCTTCAAAATTCGATTAGGGAAGGGAAAGACAGGGCTATATTTCCTACGTCAACTTAAGACGACAAAAAGAAGAGCGGAAAACACACTTCTTTTCGCACCGCACGTTGATTATGACAACTAAGAGTAAAAGGATATGAATATTAAATAAAAGTTCCTTAGGGGAGAGTCCATAGATGTGACATACGTGACATACATATTTTTTCTAAAATCTCTAAAATTTTCAGGCAAACAAATAAACCGACCAATTACAATTGTCTGTCCCGAGGTTCTGTTCATTTCTCCAGAACAAAAGAGGGCCACTTCCTTGAAAGGACTTCGAAGGCGAACAATTTATTTTTTTGTTGGCCTCTAATCACTTTGAAAGACCTAAGATGCGTTTTGAAGCAGGAAGATGGAGTTTCAACGGAGCCCTCATTGTTAGTGCTATCTACTTGAGGCCTTGTTTATGCCCGATTGTAATATTAACAATAGTCCAAAATGCACAACAATTTTTTTATGACTAAAGATTCGCACAATATAATAAAGTTCTAGTGAGTTAAATTATATCAGGGTCTTGAAGGCTTGTAGGATCCTAAATGATTTATAGTACGAGAGTATAGACTTGCGATAGACTCATCTTTTATCATACCGATCGCTTCAGAATCATTGCCTGAATCTATCTAACCTTGTCTGTCTGTCTGTCTGTCTGTCTGTCCCTCTTGCTTTCTTGTGTTCGCAAATTTTTGAGATAATTTGATGAAATTTGGTTTATTGATGCGATTTGGCCAAAGGACGCACGCTGTTGCTATTGCAAATGGTCCGGATCGGACCACATTTTCGACCACTTCTCACATGAGGTCTTACTTTGAAAAGTCATTGTCATCAAATAGCCGTAATGTGGTGTAGGATATTTAATAGTCATTCACTTGTTGCTACAGTCTTTTCACTTGTTTTTGTCTTTTTTGTTTAATTTAGTCGTAAGAGAAAGAAAGCAAAATGAAAATTATCTTTGTGTTCGATAAAATCACAACTAACTGAAGTCTGTAGAAACGAATGAATAGCGTAGATTTAAATAGCTTGGTAGCCAAGGTAGATTGTGAGGCCAATTAAGAATAACAAGTAAGAAAGTTATATACGACGGGGACCGAATCTCGCACACTCACCACTCACGCTTTTCGTATTCTACTCTCCAAGTTCTTCGATTTGATACCATTTCGCTGGTAAGAGCGTAAGAGCGTCTACCATATTCATTTTAGAATTAACCCATTTCTATATAGCTAATATATCTTCATTTGCGGAATGTAAAAAATAATTTTAAGCATTCTTAAGCATTTGTTTGCCTTATGATAAATAAGCACAAAATCGCAAAAAAGTGAAAAAAAAAATAAAATTTAATCAATTGTAACTTTGTGTGTGCATGGCCGATTCTTTCCATTTTCACACGTAGAGAGTAGTAGAGAGTGTTTCTTAAAGTAAATTGTGGAAAATTTCAGCCTAACGTCTGAGTGACGAGCATAAACCCAAACATTTTTGCTAAGAAAGACTGAGTTGCCATCAGTTTATGCCCCATCGCGGGCTTCTGCCCTGACCAATTTGGTCCATTGTCAATGCGCGAACCTGCGCGCAATAACTTTTAGTGTTATCTTTATTTATTGCGATCAGGAGAGTGCCAAAAAGAAACATTACATTGACATTCAGACGGACAGACATGGCTAAATCAACTCAGAATTTCACGCTGAAGCTTCTTTTTGGGTGTTACATGCGTTATGAAAAAAAAAAAAAAAAAAAAAAACAAAGTGAATATATCCCCATTTTACAGTGCTGGGTATAGAAGGTACAATCATGAAAGATATCCTAACTATAAAGACTTCGTATTGGATAATTCTATTAAAATATTCAACATATCTGATTGGTCAGCAACCAATTGTGTTATTTAATACGAATTGCCTTTAGTACAGGAAAGGGCCAATCTGGTGAAATTTACTTCATACTAATCTCCTAACGGTAAGATTTAAAACTACTTAGGGCGATTATGAAATTTACAACCAGTTCGCTATGTATATAAATTTTAAATAATGTGACAGGCCTCAGGCTAGAGCAGTTATAAAACGATTCCGTTCCTTGTACTGATCAAGAACATAACTCCTTCGCAAAATATTCGTACGCTTTTTCGTTTTTTCTTTACTCTAAGCCTGATCTAGTCTATCACTCGTCTATAACGAGTACACAAAAATGTCAATTAAGTTTACTTTCTCTCTTAATGGTTAGCCAATATTAATATATTTGTGTGTATATAGAAATTGTTTTACCAAATCATTAACCAAAGTATATCTATATATAAAAACGCACGATTTCGCTCTTTTTTTTTTAGAAGTTTTTTAAAATTTTTGTAGCAATTGTGGGCCGATCATAACCATTTTCAAACTTTATTGGCGCAATTAATCAAATAAATCAATTTTTTTATTATGTTCGCATATTCGTATGTATATAAATTTTTTCTAAGTTTACAAGTCCAGATGCAGAAAAGAGCCTGGCAGACATGAACAAATCAAAGAGTTGGAGACTCTAATTAATCGTCAGATAGTCGGTGCGTATTTATACGTACCATAAATAAATTCGTAAGTAGCAAAACGAATATCCGGTAGGAACAATCAGGAATCTGAAAATTAGTTAATCGCTAAATATAATGTAAGGGTTGCTTTCCTTCGGAAAGTGGCTCTATTTTCGTTTGCCTTGTGAAGATATATCCCGAAATTTGTTTTCATATTTCCATTCATTCAATCCTGTAGTCAAGCCCCAGCATCCAAGTGGTCAATTTGGAGTCATTATGTCAACATGTATACCTATAAACGGGGCAGGGGGAAAGCTTAGTGAAAGGACTCAAATCATGCTTATGTTTAGGCGTTACACATAGAACAAGACCACCAGGAGACCAGGAGACCAGAAGACCAGGAGACCAGGAGAGGAGAGAGAACTATTATCATAATTTCCACACCAATGATGATTATAACTACGCAGTTGCGAATGACGAGCCCATTTTCCAACTGGTCATTTCTGTAACTAATTCGTAAGATATTTTTGAGAAGTTCTCTTGAGTTACTTTTGAGAAAGTTTCGCCTTCACATTTAAAGTTGACTGATGATTATGGTGTTTGGTACGAAGTTGAATCAAACATATAACTCGATGCTTTATCCACGAAAGGGTTAGATTCTTAAAATTGTCGAGCGATATCGTACGTTCGTAATCGTTTTCCAACGAACGAAATTATGCCGCGACAGGCAATGGTGGGAGAGAAAGACCCAAACAAAATTTCCTAGAAAGTGCTTTTCAAATTCTCATTTTAATCCGTTATACGATCATATTGTTCACCATAGTGTAGTGGTTGGTAGGCGTACAATTGTCGGCCAGTGTAGGGTTTTCCCCTTTTTTTCATATTTTATAAAATAAAATTTCAATTTTAAGTTCACTGTATGCACGAAATAAACAGAAATATAAAAAAATTATTTGTAAAGCAGAAATTTTTTTTTTACAAAAAAAAAAAAAAAAAAAAAAGAATTAAAAACATGTTTTGAATGCTCTGTTGATTTTGAATGAACATTTGCGTTTACAAAGAAAATTTATTACAAAATTCGGATTTAAATGGAAATGAGCGAAATAATATTTTTTAAAATATATTCCCTGCCGTCATCTCTGCTAGACTCCCGAGACAAAATTCAATCTGTTTATTACAACACTATAACGTAGCTCCGTCTTTTAAGAGTTTGACGTTATTTTTCAATTTCTTTTTGAAATAAGTTCGTATCGTGAAATTATGATTGGTAGGCTTTATCTTCGAAATTGGAAAATCTGTTCGGACTTTATTTTCCGGAATTTTGCATTTGCAACGCTTTCATTCAATAAAGTCCAAATGCCATTCTTGAGACGATTGCAGTAACCTGACTCGATATAATAAAAATGGCCAGAAATAATCCTGTTGGGATAAAGATAAGATATCAGCCAAACAGGCGATGTAATAACATTTGATCGGATATCTGTTGTGGGACGTAGCGGCGAATCCTATTGGTTTGTGCGTGTTTAAAAAAATGAAATCTTCACTGACAGGCACAAATCTCACGGGTGGAGAAACCCAAATACAATGCTATAACTTTTCAATATAGATTCTGAGGTCAAATCCATTTGTTGAGCCGAACTCGAAAATGTTCTTTTGCACGCGTAAGCATATGTCCTTATGATTAAGGAATGAGTGAAAAAATAGATTTTAATTGTTAAAGTCATGGAGTATTTAAAGTCATGGAGTAATTAAAGTAGAGAAACGTAAGTGAAACTCGTATTGTGTTGAGCTGGCAGATGATAGTAAGTAAAGTCAATATTATAGAGAATGTATTTTGCAACTTAGTAAAGACGTTCTAGTTGAGCAAAGCCGACTACTACATACAATTATTTATTTATTCATTTTCGTGCTAATACACCAAAAATTATACATAATTTCAATGTGAAGGTACAGTTTCCACGAAAGCAGAGTGTGCCATACTGCCAGAGCAGTGTCAAAAACATTGACTGACGGGATTCAAACTGAGCCAATTTAATTTAATTACTTTTTCAGCTGTTTCCGTATTAAAAACTACAAATTTGACGTCGCCATAGCAATGCTTGCTTCTCACGGACAGCTCTACCGAACAAATTTCTTACGAGTAAAATTTATTTGCGAAATCGATATTATGAACAAAATTTCCTTCTAAAATAGAGAAAAATTATATATAGGGCGTAGTAGTGATGGGAACCGTTGTAGCGAATGGGGGGTTTTTTGAAAAATAGACTTGTGCCGTTTAAATTTTGTTTAGTTAATTTTTATATCAAATAACTATCACCTAAAATAAATTGTCATCACAAAATATGCAAAATTAGACCTTTTTAGCATATAAGGGGTAATTTTTCATTCGCATCCTTATATGAGGTGGGACCAAACATACAGACCCATGTAATCCAAAATTCGGTAAGGTTAACATTTACGCCTAACTACTTACTATTATGAATCAATTTTTACTATAAAATATCGGAAATGCGACGTTCTTTCCCTATGAAAGTTCAGATCATGAAGGAACAGTTATATATAGAAGGCGGTTCACAAAATTCTCCCATACTGCTCAAGTTCATCATAACAATTTTTTATTTTTACCGAAATACTATAACTTAGTGATTTTTGTTGAGGATAATTTTTCGAAATTGAAATTTGTTCCATATGATGACTTTTCAAAATAAAGCGTTATATGGGGAATGGTCGAAAAAGTGCGCCGACACAGTCCTTAGGTCAACAAACACCTCGGTATACTAAATTTCATTATTCTATTTCAAAAATTACGATCCGTAGACTGAGTATAAGAATACTTGGGCAGAGATGAGACGGTCAGATGGACAGACAGGGTTCTTTCGGTGTAATGACAGCAATCCTCTTCCTTATGGATGTTACACATATCCGCGCTAACTTAGTATACCTTGTTCCACTAGTAGCATAGTATATAGAATGCAACTAGAAACAGCGGCCATTCTTGCCAACTGCAAAAGGTAGTAATATTTGATTGAATACTTACTGGCAAATGCGGTAGCGAACTGCCTGTGTGAATCAGACAAGTTAGCTTTGTGTCAGACAAGTGAGCTCTGAGTCTACCTAGTACTGTGTGTGTAGGCAGAAACTGTCCTATTGAAGCGAATGTTGTTGATAAGTTTAATTGACTTACAGTGGACAAAGGGATGTCGTTATTGGCGTTAGAATTTATCATGCTCTCTCTCTCTCTCTCTCTCTCTTTCTCTCTCTTTACACTTTTAAGGCAACTCTTTCGCATAATTCATTGTGCATATTATTTAGTGGATCTTGGCAGTCCCATTGAAAATTAATTAATATATGAAATGAAATTAAATGTTTTTTATGTCAAAAATTAAAAATCTTTCCTTTGTAAGTTTTCAAGTACAGTTTGTGATTAGAAAATGTTTTCTTTTTTTTCTTAAATAATTGACTTTATACTAAAGACAGTACGATTACATTATACAGTTATGTACATACAATGCTTTCGTATTTCGTAGAGTAATTTAAAAATATATAAGAAGCGTTTCCCAAACTGTAACGAGATTTATCTAAAATTTTAGCTCGATTTCGTGATATGTTTTCAAAGTGTTTATAGTCACTATAGCCTTTCGTCAATGATATCGAAGCCTAACTATAATGGTTTTAACAAGAAGCACACAATAAAAAATATTGAGCTTCTATTATAACGTAATATGAATTAATTGTTGAAATTATGGGACCTGAGTAAAAAGAAGCAATTTCTCTGCATAGCAGACAACATTTTCCATTGCTCAGTCGGACAACATTCATTCAAAGGTTTTCCCATTCTTGGAATTAGGGCTTCTTTGAAAAATTTCTCTATAATAAATCTTGAAACAGAAGAGAAGAGAAGAGAAGAGAAAAGAAAAGAAAAGAATCAACGATTGATAAATTGCTAATGATAGCAATATATACGATTGCGTATATACGTACGTACATCGTCTGCAAATGCAGTATGTGTATGTACATGTTGCATACATAAACAGTTTACTCGAAGATTAATATAGCTCATGAAATCATGTAATAAAATTTTTGTAAACAAATGAAATTTTTTCAAAGTGTACTTTAGACTAAACATGCAAATAATTCTTAAGTGTTTTATTGAGGTGTTTGTTACTTGAATCCATAGCGGTTCGCTATATGAACTCACGCATAGGCATATAAGTGCAATGCGCGTATAGGCCCACATATTTAAACACATTTCTATATAAGTCAAGTGTATGTACACATGAGTTGATTTTAAGTACTCTATTAAAACATGACGTTATGTTACTAAAATAATGCTTAAGTGCGTAGATATTGGCTTGTGGAAAAAGCAATAAAACATGGCACGATTTCATTAGCTGTGAACGATGGCCTTGAGCACTTTGGCTTGTTAGTGTTTTTAGAATTTGAGCCAATTGTTAGAAGAGAAAGAAACGGACTGGTGTCCCATTATTTGAACTTCACTTCACACGCCGAAACTTTGCTTTTTACTCGACTTTTCCAATTCACATAATTTGCGTTACTATTGTATGTTAATGTTATGTAAGACTTTGTCATGACTTATCCGTGAGCTGAAAAAGTAAACAAAAATTGCTCGCCTTAGTATTCATTATTCCTTAGCAAACGTGGTACAATCAAAGGCCCATTAGAGCAACATATCGCCTCGCTGTACATTGCAAGTGTAATAAATGCATTGTGAGTTACTTTCACTTTTATACCCATAAATCATGTAGGATTAGAGGTATATTCATTTTGCCAGGAAGAAGCATTAGAGACTCAATGAATCATTTACTCTTAATTCGCATAAAATTCTAAATCGATTTAAACATGTCCGTGTGTCCGTCTGCTGTAAAAATTCTCCTGGTCATAAAATCGAAGCTATCGACTTCATATTAGGCAAAAACATTGGCAGCTCCAGTACGCAGATTAATATTGAAAGTGGGCCATACGGAGAACATTTCTGTTTTTCAAAACGAATAAAAAATTGCTTTTTTTACTCATTACTTATAAGCTATAGCAGATAAGTCTACAAAAATATGAAGTTATACAATCTCTGTGGGCGATGTACCTGAAAGTACCTGAAGAAAAATGGAAAAAATTGATGATGCCTATCCAATATTACGGTGTCCACAAAAATTTAATTTTTCTTTTCAATGGCTTTATAAGGCGCAGAAACAAGCTGTCTGTCTGTGCAACTGTGTAGTATTTGGGGCAAAACATTCTCCCGTTAGCGAAAGTGAATATATCGTCTACAGATTTTCAAAAGAATATGGAAGCGACTTAAACTTTTCCCAGGACACTATGTGGACTATGCGACAAAAAACTTTTATTTTGAACGTAGAAAAACTCCGCGTCTAGTTCATAGGAGAGAGCATGAAAATTTAGTTCTTTCACTTTTTTTGCCTTTTTTAGGATAATGATGA
This sequence comes from Glossina austeni, assembly GCA_000688735.1. Lineage (NCBI taxonomy): Eukaryota > Metazoa > Arthropoda > Insecta > Diptera > Glossinidae > Glossina > Glossina austeni. The sequence goes on along the minus strand of KK502411.1, from coordinate 1,903,623 downwards.
TGGGTATAAAAGATTCGATCGCGACGGAATATAATTTTCATGCTTGTTGTTCTTTGCTTTCTTTTATGAGAGATGAGCACCGATCTGCGCAAATATGTGTTGGCTTTGATGCGTTTCTTTCATTTGAGAATTCATGAAAAGATCGTGAACGTAAAATACTTTGGCATTTCATTGCTCTTTTATTTGTTTAATGTATTCTGCAAAATTGGGTCCGTTACCGCAATTAATTTGGGATTTTTACGGTAAAAGTAAACCAACTTTTTTTCATATATATTTGTTTTTATTTGTTCTCTATATATATATATATATATATATATTTTTTTTTTTTTAGAGAAATCCGCAAAATAACATCTGCTGTTCTGACGTAATTAATCGCATAAATAAGAATAAATGTCTTTTTTTTCTTTGTATATTAATTTAACAATTTATTTGTGCACAGGCACGTTGGGAGCCCACGCGCATTCAGAGTATTAATCGTTTAAATAATAAAAGTGAAGATATTTAAGCAAAACAAGTTAAAAAGGCAGAACCGGCTTTTAATTATCCTACAAAACTTTGTCTAATGTAAGCTTCCATCTGTCTTCGTTGTAAAGGATCAAAATTATTTTTGATTATTGTTCTTCTAAAGGGATTCGCTTTTCGCGACAACTCTTATATGGCGAAAATTTGGAATAGGACCTATACATATTTATATATCCCAATATTGGGTTTTTTGGTTCGACAAGAAGTAAACGCTTGTTAAACCTGGTCCATTGTCCAACCATAAAAATCTATTTTACTATTTTGTACACCTACTAAAGTATAAAAAAAACAAACTAGATAAACAAGACTGGGATTTGCGAGGGAAAACGCCCAGTTTTTAGAAAAAATCGAAAAAATGAACTTAGAAACGTGTTTTCCGCATCTTAACTTCCTATTGCGTTCTTGTACCAACGGATTACGGCGAGCGTGGCAATGGTCATGTTATAGTGTGGGTATGCATTGGGCCAATGCAGTTGGAAAATTGGTGTTCACGGATGGCATTGTAAACAAGGTGGGTTTTTTAAGGATAAGGAAGGAAAACAGACAGACAAAGAACAGACAAACTTGGTATTCTGGAAACATTCAAATTCCACGAAGATAACGACCTCAAGCGTAAGTCCCGCTTAATTCAAGAATGGATCGTATATATAAAAGCCTTAAAGTACTTCATCGTCATCATCCAAATATCATCAGGCATAACTGCCATCAGAGCTATATGGGATGAATTGCACCGCCACGTGCGAAACACTCAATCCCTTCCGTCCAAGACCGGAAAAACGAACTATAAGAGGAATGGAGTAAGATCTCTGTTTCTTACACAAGAAAAATTATACAAAATATGTCAAAACGTTTAAATGGCGTTATTAAGCAAGAAGGATAACACACCTAATGTGCTGTATTTTATCTTCGTATCCTTCTTCGTTCCTTATATGAGAAAAATCCAATATTAATGACGCCATGTTTTTGAAGTTGTTGAAGTTATTTATTTAGTTTTCTTATTTATTGGAATAATGTTTTGTTTTTTTTTTTTTCTTTAGTAGTACAAAACAGTAAAATAAATTTTCAATATTAACGCAATATTAATGAGACTCACTGTAGGTGTATCGTCATCGTAGGTATGACAAAATTAGAATTTGTTGTCATTTACGGATATACGGATGTAAGCAACAGTGACAAGTGAGTTTGGGATAGATTCGGAATCACTTGTGTGTTTAAGTTAATCTAAGCTTGCTAAGCTGTCCGGCTGTCCGTGTTTTTAACACTATTCAAACTTTTTCATTTAATTAATTTTTTTTTAATAATAGTTTTCGCTCGGAAGACCGATGTAATCAATCCCTTTTTCAATAGCATGATGTGACGACACGTTTTTAGTTTATCCCAATATCTTGAATTATAGATTGAACGCGATAATATATGGTTATTGATAAGAGAGAGATAAATGAACAGAAGGACAGACATGTTTCAAAATCATTTTCGCAATCAATGGCAGGAAATTATTGATGTGAATAGTTTTTAATTTTTTCAAGTGGTTTTCATTGTTTCACACCTACGTCCTCTCGCTACATATACACTGCATTGCTGCGAGAAAATCGTAAAATTAATATTCATCTATTATTCGGTGGTGGGTAGAGAATTTCTAATGTACACCGAATTGTTTTTTACTTTACCTTAGCGTACATAATGCTTTTCCAAATCAATTTTGCAATCATTTCACCGAGTAAATGCAAATATATGTCCGTTCGCGAAACAAAATATTAAAACATAAATTAAAATATGATTATTTAAATAATGCCGAGATTTCTTTCCTCAACCAAACTTTTCTCATTTAGATGAACACATTGTTACGAAAATGCCATATTTATTAATTTGAGTTTTCATGAAAATTCCGCGATTTTCTTTAAGCGAAATTCTAAAGAAAGGCGAGATCAAGTATACATTCATAGGGCGTTATCTGCCTCATGCAGCAGGCGACTGATCACTGAAATTGAGTGGAAAAACGGATTAAGAATGTTCCGACGAATTTAGGTGCACGGAGAATATTTGCAGCAGGCAAGCAGAATCGTAACCGAGTCGAAAAGACAGTCGAATGGAAAGTCGACTCAATAAATTTTGATGAATTGCAATATTCGACCGGACAAGAGCAGAACGAGAATAAATGCCTGTAAACAATTTGTAAATAAATTTTCTAATTATCTAAATAAAGTCTATACAGCCCTAAAAATCACCTAAAAATCCACCGGTCCGAGCATTATCTCAAAAGGCGTTGAATGAATAACGCAAAATGCACAAAAGACGGATTTACGTTTCAATACCAACTAACGGGTCGCAGTAATGCTATCTAGATGTACAGTTATTTTAAAATTATTTGTAAAATTGTATATCGAACAATGAATATAACATACTTTGTGACGGTAAGTCTCCCTTTGAAGACAAGCTTAACTGATTCGCACCTAAAATTGAAGGAGGTACAGACCAGTTTCATTAATTAATGATTATGATGTTTCTTGTACATTAAAAAATAACTGAACATTTCAATGTCTTATGACCTTGAACCAAGACAGAATTTATAATGGACGAGTACTGTTTATTATGTTTACCAAAAGTGCAATTGATTTAGGCCTTCGATCTGTTAAATAAAAGAATTTCAATTTTGCAATTTTAATACACTTACATACCGTACACTAAAAAAGTACACGAAACATTGTGTGCTTGTTCTTTCGTTTTCTTTTGTCTTATAATTTCCAAAAGTGGGGATCAGAGACCGAGACAGAAACCGTAAAATGTATTGTTAATTGGCGGCAAATTCTGAATCGATGTTCGTATGTGCATGTCCGTTTTTTTATTCGTTAGCTTACCATTCCGATTTTTAAGGACGGAAAACTTGAGATAAAAAGTTCATGATAAATATTTTTTTTTTTTTATTTATTATGCTGAAAAATGAAAATTTATTTCGACACATTGAAGTTCAAATTAGATAACCACGGCAGGGCATCTCACTTAGGACTTAACACGGCCAATGAGAAGGCAGATTAAATTGAAATCATCATTTCGTATCATTTTCTAAAATTGACATAAATCTCGATAACTAAACGCATATGTTCTAAAGATCGGTTTAGAAAATAGTTTTTTTTCCTTTTTTTATAAACAAGTCCTCATTAATTGACAATTCGAAGTAATTTCGAAATATTTGACGGAAATATTTAATAATTATTTAATATTTATCTTTCAATGAATTCTGCGGGATTTACACTCGACACTGCTTGTTAGTTAAAAATCATTCATAATAAGCAAGATCATTAACATAAGCTTCCGCTTCACTTTCCGTTTTCAAAATAGCAATTGTGACTTTTTATTTAAGGTGAAAGTAAAACGATTATACTGGGCTATGGCAGACAATTAAATACCCTATATTACTTCGCTTAATGCTGTTACTGTCATATAATGACTTTTCAACAAGAGCGCTATTGTACGAGAAGCCGTCGAAAAAGTCCTTCAATTCGAACCAAAACACGATCGTATCGCACTTTAGGCTGAACACAACACACAAGTATATTGGAGGACTTAAGGCAGACAGATGAAAAGGGTGATGGACAGACAGACAGACAAGTTTAGATCTGATGACAAGCAAATTTAGAATGATCGTGAATCGATAGCGATAATAAAAGGTGAGCCTAGCCCAAGTCGTTCACAACTGGTAGCCGCACAAATGGTGCAGTCTATAAAAATAGTTGAAACAAAAAAAATTTCATTTTTATAAGGTAGACAGTACAACTGTCGAATGTCTGGAGTTGTCCCAGCAAGTTAATTTTGTTATATAATCTTTAACATATTGTTGTTTTACGTGCGGTCATGACTTGACTAAATAGTTTTAAATCTGAAATTGCTATGGGTTTTGTATATCACGTATGATTTCTGAGCAGACGGCTTACTTTGCATTTGATTTCATTACACGTCTGTCCAAGTATCAAGTGCTACTTACTATCGTAGTAGTAATTCAAGCAAAGTCGATTTCAGTGAGGCGTGGCTCAAAAAGATAAACACAAATTTGAACTTACAGCTGAAATCTTTTACGAAAACATTATTTCTCGGGGAAAAAAATAAAAGTCTTTAATTTGTTAAGCCCGAAAGTAATTACTCTAAAAATCATTAGCACTTTAGGAGACGGAAATTCATGTTCCGTTCATTCGTGTTCTGCACTATTTACGGATTCAAGTTATTTCCATTGTATTCAATGGTTCAATGTATTTGTATATCATTGTAAGATTGTGTATCCGCCCATTTATCAGGGTATACGAACATTTACTTGATTGACTAAGTCGATTATCTTATAGACTACCCTAGACATGTTCTTTATCAGGATTAGGCTCTAAGTACGTCGGTGTACCACTGAATTTACTTCTTGGTTGGACTCGATATGTCTGCAGACTATTAAATATGTACCTTGATTAGCTATCATTCGGTATTTGTTTTTTTTATACGTTTTTCTTTCTAAATCTCGCTCTCTCTCTCTCTCTCTCTCTCTCTCTCTCCATCTAAATGTATATTTATATAAATCTACATATAAATACATATACATATATATATATACATATACATACATATATATATATATATATATATATATATATATATATATATATAGGCCGTAGCTGTTAGAGGCAGTCAACTGGTCGAGTGGTGTGGGTTTTTTCTGGAAATGGCAACTTACGCTTGTGTTGTAGTTGTTATTGACAAATTCGTGCTACTGGCACCAACACCACACGCCGTAGAATGCATTTCCCAATGAATACAATTCGTCCGCAATGATATGCTCTTTAAGCTTATGGCTCGTTATGATTTCGTTTTTCTTTAAAACTTTTTTTTTTTTTTTTTTTTTTTTTTTTTTGAAAACTTAAATTAAATTATGATAAATATGCCGTAAACGCAACAGATTACTTGTCACCACACACGGAAATGCGTACGAATTTCAGAAAGGCACGCGCATTACACAGAAACATATATACATATATACGCTTATTTATATTGTAAATGTTACGTAGGCATTTTATACTCCGAGTCATTTATTATTATAAATGATGCTGAATAAAATGCATAGTCTAAGACGAAAAATATTATATGTATGTTATGTATTTTAGCAAATTTTATGAGATCTTAAAAGAAAACTGCCTAAGCTTTGAATTAAATGCACTTTAGTGTATAATCAGACAATAGCTTGTAGTTCTATTAGATTTTGCTTCTCTATGAAAATTGCTCCAAAGTATTGTAGTTGATGTTACGTTTAAAACTGAGAACCTCTACATCCGTTTTAGACAAGATCACCCCTGCAAAAGATGTATTCCATGAGATGTTCATAAAGCAACAGTAATTGAGCTTTTTTTCTTTTTTATTCACAAACAAACACAAACGCATATACACACGTACATATATGAGCCCATACATATATATATATTCACGGGCGCGCACGCACGCTTGCACCCCTTTGCATTACTTACCCCATTGTCTGTCTGGTGATAAAATAAATCCATCAAAAGAAAAAACAAAAAAAAAACAAAAAAAATTCAAACATTTTATTATACATACAGATGTATGCGTGAGCGACCATATCGGTGAGTGGATGTGTGCAGTTGGAGTGTAAATTTTAAATGGCGATGTATCGTATATTTGTATTCATTATTATTATTAGCTTAGTTTACCTTTAGATTCGTATAAACAAACAAAATTAGAAATTTTATTTTGGCTGCTATTCTGGGCCGTACATTATGTTGTATGTTGATGATGTGAAATTATTTGTATTTCGTATATTAAATGATTCATACACGTTTTATTTGCTCTAATGTATGATTTTGATTACATTTTAAGAATTGAATTTTTGTTACAAAATTCCCGAGCGTTGTGGCTATCGTTTTATTAAGCACTCACCTTTTATTTATAACTAAAATATATAATCATACTTAACGTAAGATTCTAACCTGTGTTAGGAATTAAAAAAACAAAAAAAAAAAAAATAAACGGAAACGGAAACGAAAACGAAAACGGAAACGAAAACGAAGCGAACTTTCGTTACACACTATTACAGATCAATGCGAAAAAATAACGAGTAAGAGAACTATATTTTACGGCGGTCGAATCTTTTCGGTTACTCTAAAAAAAAAAAGAGTCAAAAAACAAGAAAAACAAAAATTTCATAATCTATAATGTTGGGTGGGCGCGGCTGATTCTTATCTATCTATAAATAAAAGTGAAAATTTATGTCGCATGCCTCAAGCAGATATCTAGCTTCGTTTTTACGTTTACCACAGCCATTAACAGATAGATGGACAGACGGACTGACAAACACGTTTCGAACGGTTCCTATGCAGACTTCATAGGAGCTGAAAACGTTGTGAAAAAAGAATATTTTAATATTCTATGAATTTAAGTAGGCGTGGCTAATATTTTCGATTTTTGCCGGAACACCTGTACAATATAAATGCAAACTTTTGTCGTTTATAAGGGACGAGTAACAAACCAACATTTTTCTAATTTTTGAAAAAATTTTCGGCATTTTTCAATCTTGCTTTAGTTTCTTCTACATTCTTCTACAGCGTGTATGTGTGCAGATTGCGCCTATTTTCTAACCTCGTATTTTTAATTGAGCAAGGAGTGTTTGTCCCAGATTTTAGAAAATTGAATGATTTTTGTAAAAATAGGTATATGCGAAATACCCGCAAATCTAATATTAAAGCAAATAATCAAAAAACGGAAATTTATAAATCTTCGTTTATATATTCTTCTCATTTATTCTTTCTAAACGGACCAATTAAGTTAATTTTCAAATTTAATTAAAGCGGACTGACTAGAAGAGGATTTTTAAACGAATTTATTATTCCAGATAAATTGTGGCCCTCGTTATCGTCAAGCTAAGCAAAAACTGTAATCAGTTCTGTTATTTACATCATCAATCGAATAAAGAGATCCTTTCTGCCGTCTCCGATGCTTGCCTCAAATGTTTCAGATATCGCGTTTCTTTCGATACGATCCACTACATGAGTATGTTCAACATTTGTAATGCAAAGAAGTACACCCAAGTTCTATGAATTCCTCATTAGTCCGAATTGTTTGTCTGTCTATCCGTCTATTGATATAGTCAATATATTCTAAAAATGTTATCTTGAACATCGGCAAACCTTCTCTTTTTCGATTGTCGTCAAGTTGAAGCTGAAAACAGTAAATCGGTTCGTATGTTCGTTCATTCATCTGCGATCAGTAAAATTTCTTCTTTTTAGGAACGTCGGCAATTGAAAAATCCTTACCGCACTTTTATTTATTCTTGCTTCGAAATTAAAGAAATCATATATTTTACTAAAGCGAGACGAGTAAGCAAGGAACTCTAGTTCTGCATTAGCGATTTTGTCGCGTACTTTATCCGATTCCTATGTAGAATGTTTGTATGTAGAATACCGTACACCGTATACCGTTAAATATATATCGCAAAATCACTGTTAGCGATGAAGTTCTTTCAATGGCCCAATAGCTCCGTTAGTAAGCAAAAGCTAAGTAAGCTAAATACGCTGACGGTAGTAACTCGAACCTTTAACATATATCTACACAGGCCGACTAAACTGTAGCACAAATATAAATAAAATTTTGGCATTTATAGTTTAAGGAGCAACTATGGTTAAAAGCCATAGCCTACTACTACTACTACTACTACTACTCAAGGAGTATTAAAGCGGACCAGTGAAATCAGCCATAACTGATCGATAAAGAAAAGAATTTATTTTGAGTAAAGCAGCTGTCGCAGCAATGACAACCGCATATTTGACACAGTTGCTGGAACTGGCGAATATCTAAGACTCAACACACACAGTACGACGAGTACGACTTCCCCGTTTTTTAATATTTCGCTATTTTGTAAATTTTTTAAAAAAGTGAATTATGTGATATTTACCGAATGACGTCGCGGCACACAAGCACAGACTGCAATTGAAAATATTCTTCGAAAGAAAAGGCGAAATAGAACAAGAACAACAATTAGAGTAATTACTTAAAAGCATTAAATGAAACTATGCCTTGACTCTAAAAAGCACGTTCTTGTTATATGGTTCGCTCGTAATATTTCGAAATTTGATATCATGGAAAAAGCATGAACTAGAACTTTTGCAATAGAGTCACAATATGCATACTCGGTTCTCTGAAAAAACTAAAACTAATTAATTATTCTTTCATTTATTTCTTTATTTTCTGTCTTTTGGTACAAAGCACACGATTATTGTAAATTTGAAAGGCTTTCCAAAAAGTATTAAACTTTGCCTTAACGTTAAGTGTTTCCTATAATGGTGAAAGTTCAGATTTGGTGAGACCATGAGATCCTTCCATGAGCCTTGTTCTTACAAAAAATGTCCGGTGTTGTTCCTTTTAATCAGAACAAAGACAAAGTTCTAGTATTTTATACTGAAAATAGGCCCAGCGCATAGTGATTGTGATTGTGTTAGTATTGTGATTACTGGTGACACTGATCAATTTTTTGGAATTACTCCTGCACCATATTTTTTTTTTTTTTTTTTTTTTTTTTTTGTATTTTTTATTACATTTTCAGCTTTGGGTCGTTGGAGACTTCTGNTTCTAATTTTCATTACATTTTCAGCTTTGGGTCGTTGGAGACTTCTGTCTCTTTTCTGGAAACCTTGTATTAAGCTTCCCTATGAAATTGAAATGGTTTTCGTAGGAAACATTAACAGGTGAGTTGAATAGGCCGGAGGATGTGTTAGATTTGACATATAGGGTATATGGGCCATATGGGTACATATTCTTACTCAGCTTGCTTAGGGACATCAAATTTAGATATATATAAATAAGTAGCTGATTCTATGGCAGTCTATCTGCCGTGCATTTATCTATGTCTCAATACTTCTGGAAGAAAAAATGTTGTCCCAAACACTTTCTTATCGCGCTCGCTCATAGGTAACAATGGCCTAAAATTTTCAAATTTTCGGGAAGCGCTAGATTAAATCTTAAATTCTCACTTGCAGAAGCCTCCATTTCAGGTCAGAAATCGTGTAAATCATACATACAGCGTTCGGTCATAACTACCAAACAATTTGTGTATAAAAGCACCCGGCAAAGATTTCTGAATTTTTGGTAGGGCATTGTATATGTTTGCAATTTGACGTTGCTAACGTTGTTCACGATGTCGATCGCCGATTACACTTTCTTTCTAATTATTGGCAGTCTGTTGGAGGGGTTGCTGGACAATGTTGTCGGTCGCAGCACAATGTGATGCTTTAAGCTATTAAGTGACTTGGTAAAGTTCACCTGCCGCCAATGTAACCTTATCTTTAACATATACCAGAAACCTTTTCCTCGCTTCCCCTCTCGCATGCCTATCAACTTTTCATCACTTTTCGGAAGAGATTTCCATATGGAAATTCGGACGAGCAAATCTGTTTCATTTTAATTACGTGAATCTTCTCATATTCACATTAACTTTTCCTGTGATCGGGGGCCTTTTGCGACCAATCGCTTTGAATGAAAGAAATCTGACTGAATTCTTCCATTGTTAGATTAATGTCGGCATACATTTTTTAAATGATTTTGATTCGAATTTTTGGAAAATTGATCTTAACTTATATCTGATTAGAAGAAGTTAGAAATACTTTTCACATCTATCACGATATCAAACGTTAAGTTTTAGAAAACTTTCGCTTCGGAGATTGGAGTTTATTTTATAAGCGATAAGCGCAATACTTTTTAAGATTACTCACTATGAATATGAATGATGAGCATACGTTTGCAGTTGGCTGGTGTACACACCCGCATTGAGTTTAGGAGAATGAAAATTAAGTTTAAAAAATTTGGGTTAAAAATTTTCGTTTATATCCTTATTTGAAACGTATATAAGACGAAATACATATCGAAAGAGAAAACTCAACGAAACATGCAAAATAATTGGCTTACAATGCTTGCTTTGCGTGTTCCATATTTGTAGATGCCTTGCATATGCATGGAAGTAAATGTGATAGGCGATAATGCGCTTTTTCTTCGCTTTTTTTTGGAGGGAGCAGGAGGCGCGAATTTGTGCCATCACGTAAGCAAATAGGTAAATATAAGATTTGTAGTCGACATGGCGTCGTTTTCAAAATGATTGACAACCTATTAGTGATTTATTAATAGTTTTGAGTAAGTTTTTCTTTTTCTGTTTTCGGATATATATGTAGATATATGCATGCGTGTACGTGCATTTGTTTATTTATTTGCAATAACTAACGCCACGATTAATGTTAAAAAGCTTAATCGTTTTCTTTATTAAGTAAGACTGACCAAAATATTTGGCGAGTTTCGTTTTCATTTTCATTTTCATGATGAGTGATGAAATTGTATAATTAAATCTCTACCTTGCAATTTTGTCATTACAATGTCGCTTATATTCGCGCTGATCTAATCGAGATTTCAGATTTTATTTCTCAGCATTTAATCAACATTTCGCTCTCTCTCTCTCTCTCTCTGAGCAAATAATTCTTAGTACTTTCTTAGTGATATAGTTATATTAGTCTTTCTAAAAAGTTTTGAGCCTTTAGAAAGTCACTCATTTAGTTTAGTACTATTGCATACATTAACTTTCTACATCAGTTAAGGAAAGTGATTATTTAAAAACACAAAACAATTGATATGCTTCACGTATTTCCCATGCATTTGCTATCTCTCATCGAACGGCACACGTTATTCCCCATCAAATATAGGCATTCTCGTTAATTAAGTTTCGTACTAAGTTGCAGAATATATGTACATATATATGTATGTATATATATATATGTGGAGATATTTACATAAAGCGGCAAACTTCAATGTTTTTTCAATAATTTTGCAAAAAAGGCAGGAAAGAAATTTGGGTTTGCTTACATAGCTTACACGTGCTCATATATATTCAACTTGAATTTATTTTATTTTACTTATTTATGAAGCGCTTGAATTAATTTATAAAATGCATCTAAAATGAAAAATCGATGAAGACAAGGCCGACCTTCAAATACCCTAAACTACTTTGCCTAATGCAATTCTTGACTCGTTTTCGAGATAAAAATAACGAAAAGTGTATTTCATGTCTTCATGTCAAAGCGCGCTCGTCATGAGAGCACTTATATGCGAGCGAAACTACGTGACTACGCAAACATAGCAATTTATAGTACTTTTCTTGTCAAAATTTCTAACATTTTTCATCTATTTTCGTTTGTTTGCTGCTGTTTTCGATCCAATTCGGGGATGCATTCGTGAAGCGAGCTTAATAGACCATTAATTTGCATAACTCGCGCAAAGTAGGTAAGAATCGCAACTACCAAGTCAGTGTTTGCGAGTTCAAATCTCAGTGCGGTTCTTCGGTGCTAGTTATATATGAGTGCTCAGTCGTTGAAGGCATAAAACTTATCGATTGGGCACACATCCACTAGGCTGCGGCCACCATCTTCCCTATTTCTTTCTTTCTTTCCTTCTCTATGCTCACTTTTTTGTTACCGTCATCGCGTAAGGCAAGGGGACATAAGGGACAACCCTTTGATTGGTTGGTCATATAAAAAAAAAAAAAATCGCTTTTCGTTGTACAGTACTAAACATAAGGACTTACTTTTCATGACAATCCTCCATAAACTATTACGAATTCGACTTATGTTTAGCAGACAAGGGCTTGCTTTTCGTAGAACGGATTGCATGAGAAGCGCTCCTATGCAATCCAAATTTTACAAGTTTATTTTATATTAGAAGATAACAATTTGCGCCGATTGAAGGCGAGAAATTGTAAAAATTAAAAATCATTTTCATTAAATGACTTTTTCAAAAGAAGATTGTGGAACAGCTCTCTGATCCAATCGACACTCCTCCTGAGCCAAAGCACTTTAAACACGCACATAACATTTTAGCAAACAGTAAATTGAAAGCAAAAATCCGTGGGTTGACACTAAGAGCACATTCGAGCAGACAACTCCAAATCGATTCAGAAAATGATTCTGAGTTTCCGCGCAAACTTACTATGCTCTGCGGCACAAATGGTGTAGCGTGTATTAGTCGTCACTCCAAACTTTGTTGTTGTGAAAGGAAGATTCATCAGTTTTAGGCAATTCAGGAATTTCGGCATTTTCCGAATCTTCCCAATAAAAATTGAAACACTGATCCAGCAGACACTTTGAGACAATCTATCGGGATTGGCAGGGACCATAAGACCGAATTTTTCGCAACTACTGCAACAACTTGTTGTTCAATTTCTATTTCAATTACGTCAATTTTTGCTAATGTACTCGCTATTAACTCGAAGAACGATGCATTCAGCCAATCCCGTCATCGTCATACTGGAGATATAAATATTGAGTTTCGTTCGTGGTCGCTATGATAACGTGCACGTAGTTTTAGATTAAGTCCCATCCCCCCATAAGTACATCTTTCACATAAACACTATACTTTTAATCACGGTCCGAACTCCGTTTCATCCCTTTCCTTCCGCTTAACACGATATTGGTGAAGCACACTTCGAAGCACGGTTTCGATGTTCGATACAACACGATTTCAAAACATCGAGTATGTGTTTTTTTCAATTGATTTTTGCTTTTCTTTCTCTTTTACCGTCAATAGGAGTTTCAACTAACTTTGAGAAAAAAAAAAAATATCAAAAAATAGACTAACTGTTGTTTTTTATGAAAATTTATTTTCTGATCGTCCATCACCGTTATTGTATCCTACACCACTTGTGGAGATGAGATTGCTCCACCTTTTTTTCACATCGATCGATTCGCAATTATTTTCCGAATTTATCCACAGGCTCATCCGCCTGTCCGATGCCGATCCATGTATTATTGCGTTAAACCTGCAGGCCGCAATTTTTGAGATGCTTTGCTGAAATTCGATACACTGACCAAAGGAAGAACGCTATTGAATCGGATCACTCTCCATATAACGCCTTGTTTTGAAAACTCGTTATATGAAAAAAATATTGCGATATTCAGAATTTTGGCGGCAAAAATCGCTTGGTAATAGTGTTTCTAAAATGATGTGAAAAATTTGGATCGAATTTTGGAGGCCATTTTTTGAACTCCCTCTCATATAACGAAACGAATTCTTACGAAAACTGGATCTTTATATGGTAAAAAGGTGTGTGTGTGTAACTTTCAATATTTCTTGATGAAAATTTTTTCATAATAATCAATCATTGACCTCAAAATTAGCCTTACCGAATTTCGATTATGTGGATCTATTTTCTGGATTCGATCCCATTAAGGATTTCTAATGAAATCCTGATGATTGTTTATATGGCAAATATATCCAAATATATCCAATCCAATTTTTGGTATTTTATGATGATAATTAGCTTGTAAGTGTAATTTGATATGAAACTTAGCGGTATCAAATTTGGACCAAGTAGGCCTATTTTTCCGGACATCATCGCTGATAATTATGAAAATGGGTCCATAGTAGCAACGTATCATAAAAAGTAATCGTACTGAAAATATATATGACACAGATATATTTGCTTGACACCACCATATAGAGGGGCTCAAACCCCTTCTATGGCGAATACGTCTATTTGTAGTTTCCAATGACGGAAGCAACTGAAAAATAATAAAATCTTTAACTTGACACCACCATATAGAGGGGCTCAAACCCCTTCTATGGCGAATACGTCTATTTGTAGTTTCCAATGACGGAAGCAACTGAGAAATAATAAAATCTTTAACTTGACGCCACCATATAGAGGGGCTCCAGCCCTTCTATGGCGAAAACGTCTATTTGTAGTTTCCAATGACGGAAGCAACTGAGAAATAATAAAATCTTTAACAAGTAAATTAAGTTTGCCAGCGCTCTTACTATACTGACCATCTTCAAAGATGAAAGGTATGCCCTTACATAAAAATAATGCAAAAATTCATTACATTATTATGTGTTATCGTGAAAATGAATGAACGACTATTGCAGGGAAAGTGATGCAGGGTATCTAATGGTCAGCTTTGCCCGGCTATAGTCCTGTCTTACCTGTTTTTAAATCTTTTATTTCACGCACAATCAAACAGTTAAAGACCGTTTGCATTGCCCTTCTAATTGTCCACAATACTTTAATGAGCAAGCTCTACGCTAGAGCAGTTAAGTCGATCTCGTTATTAATTTTCTCAATATATGTTTAAATTTCGCATTTCATCAAAACTTGAAATTAATTTATTTTTTCATTTATTTTATTTACACTTGGAACAGAATTGCATAATAAAGTTTACATCGTCAAACTTTGCACTTCAAAAGTTGGTTTCGATATTCGACACATCGCCGAGTTTATTTCTTAGACATTAAATATGACATTATTTTTACATATATATATGATTTTTTTAGAATTCTTAAGCGCGGCAACTTTGGCAGGACAACTCTTTGTGTTGTTGGCCTCCCCTGGTCGCAAATTCGCACCTAGAATAATAGATCAAATATTTTCTGAATATAATATGACGACTGACGCAAAGTCTAATGACAAGCGATTTGTTTTCTTCTTTTGTTTTTGATTTTGAAATATATGGCCCGAAAGCAAGTCATTAAATCGACGAATTTCAGTACATTAAAAACCGTGATCCGATGGTCGCTAGAGGATCTTATTTTGCAGTTCCACAGCAATCAGATTGTATTTGAATGTGGCAGCAGTGTAACGAGCTTAAAGAACATCTGGATTACCAGATAAGTAAATATTAACCTGGAATCTGCACATAGATGACCCTAACATGACGGAGGGAGAGGACATACATGTCTGGAGTTGTATGTTTTTTTTTTTTAAAGTTGGGAAGTCTGACAGTAATAAGCAGCCGTAATGCTAACATATGCAGAGTAACGCAAAAATATGTTTTCTAACCAGGAAAATGTCGAGTTATGTACTAAATAAAGAACATTGGCTGACAGCATTTTTTTTTTTTTTGCCCGAACGATGGAGAAAAAGATCTTTTTAGCATTTATTTTAAGAATCCTCGGCGTACCAATTCATCGACTGCGAGGCTGGAGCGTTTTGGCAAAAAAAAGCAATCAGATCTGAAGATCATTTTTTTTTGTGATAATGATTCATCCGTCCGTACAGCAAAATCTAAACGCGATACAGTGGAAGCACTCTATTGGGAACTGCTAAACTGTGAGGTAATGTGGAGTGGTTTCGATTACCGCTTGTTTGCATCGATGGGACACGCTCTTGCTTCTCTTAGCAGCGTTCGGGTTGTTAGGAAATGACTCGATGATTGGTTTGTCTCAAAGAAGGAGGAAAAACATATAGTTAGCGTTACGCAATTCTTAAAATAAAGTTGTTTTATAGTGACTACTCAACATACGTATATTTTCCATGCGGAGTACATATCTGATAGAGAAAAGTGCTTTTCAGGTTTTCGATTTTGAAAAGATTTTGTTGTTATGAGTAATCTGCGATGATCAATATTAAATTCTGGACTTACCTTGGCATGCCTATGGGTACGTTTGTCTGCGTGGTACACATCCAGCCCCAAAAATTAGAATGTTGAACTGAAAGTTTTCATTTACGTAAGTCAGCATTGAAAACTGGTTAGAGGACACGCCTCTATGTATACATTATAAACTGAAGACACCTCTGTTGGGAAGACTCTTAAGCTACGTAAAAGTGCAACATCAAGTAGTTCATGGCATATTCTATGGATGGCCCTACAACCTCTGTACAAAAGTGGAAAAAATTGCCCACGTCTAACCAATACGAGGGGAGTATCGAAATTTCATTTTTTTTTTTTTTTTTTTTTTTAAGAGGATGATTATTAAAAGATCCGGCCAAAGAAGAGTCTAATAGTCTTACTTTTCTTACGCTTATGCTTTCGTTTTAGTTTCAAATACGTTTCTTTTCAAATTTTTTTTTATTTTCATTTATTCAACATAGGGATATAAAGAATGGGTCAGATTGCTATCAAAGTCATGTGAAGTTAATAATATTGAATTTCGATTATTTTTATAAGAGTTCGTCCTTAGTTTTTTTTTGGATTTCCGAAGCCAAGTTTTACTTTTATTTCCATTAGTGCGTCTCTGAAAATGATAAAAGACGAAATATATGACAATGATATGCGGCCGAGTCAAGATCAACTTCTTAAGTCGAAAGCTTGAATTGAATGAATGCAACGAATGTATGGCTTTCTGCTAATCTTCTGAATGTTTAAAACTTTATAGACAATCTACTATAGAAATCTACTATAGATCTTCTAATATACAGAAATCAGTTTCAATGTGAACGACTTCTGTATATACTGCTATAGTATACCCATTATAAAGAAACAAAAACCGCACAACTTGCTTACTTAAGTCGGTTGGTCAATAGTACGAATGGAATTGTTTTTATTAGACAAAATCCATAAGATTCCAGGAGCGAAAGGCTCGAATCGGTGCAAACCACTCATGGAACTAGAATTGATAGGACTTTCGGTTGTGTTGTCATAATTCATCTACGTGTATAAGTTGAATGGTTTCGGTTCAGCATTTCTGGAGATTGCTGCTCTGGAGACAATTCACAAATGGCTTACATGATCGTTCTCCTTTAGTTGGAGAGTCAACGCCAACTTACACTCACATAAATTGCATCACTTTGGCATGCGGACGGGCACAATTGCTAAGATGGCTAAGTAGTTCCTCAATCCGGTTTATTGTCGTACTCTAGCGTTCATTAAACGTTCGTTCAAAATTCTTTTCACACTTTTTGCCTTTTTTTATCTTTTGGACAGGCAACGCCATTAAGTACTTACGCCAATGAGAATTTTTCAAAAATCGCTTTATTTGAATTTCGCAGAATCTTCAAATTTTATAAGAAATCCAATTTTGGTAGAAAGTTTAGTTGGAATCAACTAAAGGTTGGCAGATTATGGAGTATTTTAATGAAGGCATTCAGGGCTTAACACTCGAAAGCGATACTTAGCGAGCCCTACTATCCGAATATAGGCAAAGCTTAACAGAAAACTTAAATATCTCCGATATCTGGCCTTAATATTAATGCGGAGCGGGGAGCGGGGAGCTTTTATTGAAAATCGAAACGATTGCTTGAGGTAAAAAAGTTTCCACGTTCCATGCCAAGGCTTCTTTTTTATCTTTCGCTAATATTCGAACGTTTGGTGAAAAGTCATGCCGTAGATATTTTAGACGATTATTGCCAACGCGTGTTCCTAAATACTAGAAACGAATGGGAAAACTATTGCAATCGTATTTCCCATAAACATTCATAAAATTCATGCACGCTTACACCTAGTTGTGTATGTCGTAAATAGTTGAAAAATAAATTGAAAAATTACATAAATTCTATATCTTGCCTTGATATCCTGTTGCGAAGCAATACGATTCTTTTTATTCGTACGTGTGGCACAATAAGGTCTCAAGGTCGCGTAGTAAAAGATTTCAATTACGGAGAATATACTAAAACCCATAAATAGACTTAGGATGCCGCCAGTATTAGCTAAAATATATAATAATTATAAAATTTAAATCAATATTTTTTTTGTTTTAGGCAAAGAAATCAAGAGAAAAGTCTGTAAATTACATAAAAATTCCGTGAGACCTATAATTTCCGATTTCGTTGTGCTACGAAATGTGTTTGTAGTGTAGAAGAAATGCACTATCGATACATCACGAATTCCGGTGGTACTGTTGAAAATGCCTTCAGGATAGCCACCGTTGGAATTACCGAAAGTGCCAGCAATCATTGGTGATGTACTCAAACCTGTACGATATGATAATTCGAAACAACCTGGCAAGCAATCATCACACGCTACTGAATCGTTCGACGATTCAATTTTCATCAATAAGCGACTAGTGCATACATTATCGTTAGGACCACAAATTCGAATAGCAGGATCGCTACGTGGTAAATAGTAAAGGACGCAGGAGCATATTTTTTGGAGGAGACGAGCTTCGCATTCGTATCGACAATTTTCGCGGGAATATGATCGATAGTAAGTCAAGTTGCCCTCTTCGGAAAATAGGCAACGGCGCACTGCTTGTTTATGCGATTGTATTCTAGGTCCAGCATCTTCATAAATCGGATATATAGGTATGAAAGCCTCTCGTCCTGCCGCCAAAAGAACACCGTAATTAGAAATTTTTGGTAAATTGGCCGGATTGTGAACAAGAAACTAATGGTTTATTACGTAAACATATCAACAAAATGTTTAATCCTTTTTTTATTTTTCTTTTTACCTTAAATCCTGCGCTATTTGTTTTACTGCAATAGTATTCGTCGGATGATGCATTTAAGATGACCGTTAAACCCATATTCTTACCAATACCACCTGATGTTCGCGGCGAAAACTTTACAGGTAAATTTTTACCATAACCCTTATCTGGAGTCCAATCGATCGCAGTGTATTCGTCATCCTCATACGATCTTAGAAGATTATCCTCACTAATGCTCATCATTGAGTCTAGGAAGTAACATTTTTTCATCTATTCACTTTACCTGTAATTCATGAACAAATACTTTGGATCCAAAGCATTAAACGTACAACAGAGACCATCATCTGTAAGTATCGTACGAAATATACTCGAACAGTTTTCTATGCGTGAACCAAAACTACAATAGAGTAACATCTCGTTACAGGGCTGAGCTACCTGCAAACACGCATTAAATTGTATTTAAAGAATATAATCCTTTTTCGTGCAACGATATGTGCTTTACCTTAGTTAGGATGGCCTTAAAATTTTTCCAAGTTCCCACATAAGTGACATCCAGGTCGTTAGACACTTGATTACATAAACTTAATAGCAACGAAAAATTTTCACTGCTTCTTAAATAAAAGGGTAGCGATAGACGTATTAGAATTTGAATATGTACGAAACGGAATGAAATTTGCCTACAAAGCAGAACCGCTTCAACTATTCCGAGCAATAAAATATGTTTCATACTTTCCAGTTAGTAATGAGGGTATAATAGATTAGAGACATTAGTTAGACATGTATTAGTTAGCATGAGATTCCAACTCGACATAGACGTTTCTTCCTGCCGTCATCTCTCTTTCTCTGCTGCAAGGAGTTTATAAAAAACTAATCTAATGATTATTTAGGGCACCTTGTAAGGTCGCTAGTCTCCTTGTACTTAATAGGAAGCTTGTATAGAACCGGTGGAATCTATTCTTGTTTGACTTTATTCAAGTAACGTAACCTTGCCTTTCGATGATAATTGCAAGGTCAAGAGGTAAGTGACATTGATTCAAATCCCTTACAATTTAAAAAAGAGGTTGAAGAAACGTATGGTTTTAACTGCACACAGCTTCAATTCAAAAATATTTTAGTTAAACCAAGCATTACGGCATGCAAGGATTCTAAAGTGTTCCTTCCTTTTGTGACGATCTAAATTTATGGCGACTGCTTCAAAAATATATAGGAATGCTACTTATTAGTTTAAGATTCCAAATTCTTCTCGATATTCTTCTTCAGTCGATCCCTCTCTTTTATGGAAATTTAACAAGTAAAACGCTATTGTGGGTCACGGCTCACCACTAAATACCCTACACCCCACAGTCCACAATTATTCATATAACAACTTTTTGTAAAAAGTATATAAAGTATAAGAGATGTCGTTCGTTGATGGGCAAAAACTCGCCAGTGTATAGAGTTTCACCAAATTATCTCAAAACATTGCGGCCTTTAGGTAGGACAGACAAGCTTAAAAAAGGCTTAGCTATTTCAAATCTCTCTCGATCTTGTACGCAAGAGCATAAATTTAATAAACACTTGCATAACAAGTAGAGTACGGATAACAAAAGGATAACAAAAAGAAAACAATTGATTTTTATAACTACTACTTGACTCCTTCTAGTATACGATATATCAAGCACAACTGTGTTACTATAGCTAAGATTGGGATAATCAATATGATTTTTTTTAAAAGGTATTATCTCATCATTTTCCTTTTTTTTTTAGATCGACATGTAAGTTACTTTAGTTTTATTTTTTTATCGCGAAAGGACATGTTGGAGACTTACTTTCCGATACTCTGAACTTTGCTTTTTCGGGCCTGATTTAAGTTACAAATTGTTATAGCCGGAAATGGTATATCAGTGTCCGTAGTTTGTTTAGCACTCAGTGTAACGATTATGGGCGATGCTGACCATTTTCCATAAATATTCGATATGAAGAATGACGAAAGCGTGACCACTAATACAAATGACAAACCAAAGAATACCCTGTAATGTTAATTAAATTGAAAGAAATTTGATTTAATCATAGGGCTAAACTAGGGCTAAATTGTCCTAATTTCCTTTACCTTTCCGTTACGGTAATTTTATCCTCAGCTAAATACTTTAGGCCGTGCAAGGTGGTATTTTCCAAATAGCACTTCAAATTTTTATGAAAATTGTGTTTATTCCAAAGAGATCCTCGCACATCGTCAGCATTCTTTTGGATATCTTCTAAGGATGTTTTAAAAAAGAGACACAGAGAGAGAAGAATAAGAGAAGTAAGAATTTTGTTGTAGTATTTAGAATTGAGTCTAAATTAATACAAATTGAAAAGAAATGTCACATAAGTTAAATAAAAACAAATAAAAAAAAATTGACAAGTAATTCTTCTAAACTTTTTTAAGCGGCGGATATTTAAGATTCATTTTTTTTTTTAAAACAGTTTTACACATCTTACCGAAATTTATCGCAATTACGCTATTCCATTGTGCTTTGCTTAAGGTTCTCTTAATCATTCTTATAAAGGAGCATTTTAAATACTTTCTAATAGAATGTCCCAAGCAACTATAATCACTTGTTATTTGTATTTAAAACTTATATAGTCACAAGTCCTCGAGATCAGGTGGATGCGATAAGTGTACAACAAATAGAAAAATTGTAGTAATTTTCATTAATAGCCTCTGTCATAGATGCGGTTAGTGTTGTAAATTGAAATTTGTACAAATAAACGTGCGTGACATGCTAACCTTAGACAATGTACAGCAAAATGATTTTCTATTATATGTAAGCGTTAAGTAAATGGAAAAAAAAAAGGGCCTGTTACTAGCAATTAATAGCATTTGAACATGTTTACACTTGATAGGATTCTATAATAAGGCTTAACAAATTTTCATCTACATCTCCAGCACATAGTTGGTTGGTTGGTTGGTTGGTTGGTTGGTTGGTATGTTAGGTTAGGTTAGATTGAAGTCACAAATCGTATAGCTATAAGGACGATTTGGCTGGCAGCCGTCTCTTTATATAAGACGGCACTTTTGAAGTGAGGTATAGGAATGCTGACCACATCTTAAACGATTATGAATAATTCCCAATGATTAATAATTCATTGTACAAGTAAATTGATGTGAAGTTTCATAAACATAGAAAAAAAGGAAGGACACGAAGAGTTTCACGCTTTGTATTTGCATCAGTGCAGAAGGTGAACAGATGTTTAGGTTATTTGAGTTCACTTCATGCACGAACACACTCTTTCCCGCTGTAGATAATATTAAAATTTCATATCATGTGAGAACAGAACGACGCGATCTTTTTAAAATATAATTCGGTTGAAAGAGATCGATGTAGAGAATCATATGACAAGCAGAGCGGAAGCAAAGCATGCGTTTGGCGGTTCTATTTTATCAGTGTCCAGAAAGTTTTCGCAAAAATCGTTAGGCAATTGTAAGCTAACATCTTTGATGACTAATCGAGAATTCTTTATTGTAAGTTCCATTACAATCCTTCAGCTCAATAAAAATTATAGCATTTTTTTCAAGTTGTTTTGAAATTTTTGTTAATTTTATTTTCTATAAAATTTAAAAATTTCCTTTTCATAAAATGTTTGCAACGATTTTCTAATCAATTATTAAATTGAAAAAAATCCACCGATAGATCCAGTAAAGGTGTGCTTTGCTGTGTAACAGTTGTTGAAATGTCCTTCATACTAACTGCTTCCACCGCGTTATCACTGACATGGTCGATGTGAAGTGGCAATAAATTGGCAACAACTGTGGCACTTTTAACCGATGTTGTTTTTGAGTTAGCGACAACTGGCTGTAGCAAATTGCTTGCATGGATTTTATTAATATCGGTATGCACCAAATCGTCGACAGCTCTAAGCAAGCTTTCCTCTGACGGTGGCAATAATTTTCCCCCCGCCGAAAGATTTAATTTTTGTGCCGCTTCATCGGTCAGAGTTTCGTCCATAGTAATCGATAGATTTGTATAATCTAAACTGCGTGTATTTACCTGAGAGGGTCCACTCGGTAAAGCCGGCGGATTGGAATGTTCATAGTGCAGTAACTGTGGTGTCTCAAAGTCTTCCATAGCGGTTAAATCTAACGCGTATTGTCCTTCCGGAATGCCTAAGATACGTGAGCATCGGTTATTTACAAAGTGCATACCAGTGGTATTCCGTACAAGACGTGAACTACGCAATTGTAATTGTTCCACGAAATCATTGAGTTCATTAAGAAACCAATCAGCCTTTTGATCTTCATTAAGATGTTGTGATTTTTGCAGTTTCGTTATAAGGAAGCGAAACAATGTAACGCCTTCTGCGGTAGATGAGGCATTTGTATTATTATTGTTTGCAATTTTCATGTGATCTGGATGTTGTGCAAAATGTTTTTGTAAACGGCGTCCTAAAAATATTTTATAGCAAGTGGGACATATAGCTTCAGGCGGCACTTTACGTTTGGGTGTAGCTTCCGCGTCAGCATCTGTAGTTGGTATTGCTAAAATAGGATCTTTTGTTTGACGAGCATTGGTACCTCGGTAATTTCCATCACGTAATTCGTTTAAAAATGCGTTAAAATCGGTTGAAGTGTTCAGGGAAGTTTCCCTCGCCCAATCTATCGTTTCTCCTGGCGATTTCACTAAACGACCAGAGCGCGTCCTGAGCTCTAAGTTAGGTGCTTTAACCTTTTGTTGTGACTTATCCTCAACTTTTTGGACTTGTTTCCTAACTAGTGCTTGCAAATGTTTTGGCGGTCGGCCTGCTTTCATTTTACGTTTATTTGAGTTTTTTTCAGTGACTGTCTTGTTACTTTCACAAGAACTCATATCGCCCATATTATTTACATTTGCATTATTTCCGCGACGCTGTTCTGCTTTTTGCAAACCCATTGCCTGGGGATCGAGAAAACGATAAATGGTTTTTTGACCCGTATTGCGTTCTGTTCGCACGACTTCATTACGTTTACGATCAATAACTATATGGTCATGATTAGTTATTTTTAATTTATCGAAAGCGAAATGATTTAAAGCATCCCAGCGTTTGGGTACTCGCTGTGGATCAACCACTTCTATGTCATCCGAATAATTCGCTTCCATTGACTGCAACAGCAGCACTTTTCTCGGTGGAGGTTCGCCGCATTCATCGGTTAACGCATATAAATCGTGGAAATCTTGACGTTTTATTATTCTACCTTGCGACTCACTAACGAACACACTATCGGATGGTTCATGGACTTGCCTCTTGGACAATTCGTCCACTTCGGCAATACGTTTATAAATGCCAGGTACCAGAAATTTTGAGCTAACCGGTTGTAAAACGTCTTGTTCGACGGTAAACAGTAAAGGATCTTCCCCCAATAGACTTTGACTATCAGAGGCCAATAAAAAATCCTCCGTAGGACAGATGTTATGAAGAAAATTCAAATTCAATTGATTGGTTTCATTGCTTTTCCTTTCAGCGTTATAATCCATAGTCTGAAATGGTAGAAATTAGAAATATGTCCTTTAATTACTGTTACTTAAGCCACACCCACCTGATTAAACTTAAGCAAATGTTCTATTTCATCGAATATATTGATTTCTGGATCATCTTCCAAAGGAATGTACTCGGAGGAGCTGTTGTTACACATATTTTTATTGAGAAATAAATTTACATCCAGCGTTAAAGACATTTAGTTTTCTATAACAGTTTTGAATTATATTAAAAATGAAGCTTTTATTTTAATGTCAATAAAACACTTTGTCTCAAGGAAAATCCGCTACCGCTTTTTTGTGGGAATAAACAAATATCAGCTGTTTGTTTTCTAGCATTGCCAGCTAAGTCTTTAATGAGAAAGAGAAAAAAAAAAACAAATTTACATGAATTAAGTTTTTGTGTATACGTTATCTAGCATAGACATCAACCAATGATTATTATACAAAATAACTATTTTATTTAATAATTAGTTGATTCATTAGAAAAAAAAAAAAAAAAAAAAAACAATATACATACATATATAAAATGAATTGTTTTTTAAGATTAATTTTTTGTGAAAATTTTATTTAAAATTTATTGCAATTATCAAAATGTGTGTGTATGTTTTTTATTTCTTTAAAGTTTTAGAATGTAACGCGAAACATATGTTTAAGATGACCTCACTAAGCAAAAATTATTAGTTTACGTGCAGACAAACGGAGGGCCTGCGTAAAAGGACCAATTGTTTTCCACTCTGGAAAGTTGTTTAAAAATTTTTTGATCTAAATCGTTAAGGTATGGCAATAACTAACCAGGATTATTAGTTGATTTGGTTTGGTTCTTAAGCAGGAACATTTTAAAACATTTAAAACATTATTGAAACTGTTTGTTTAAACATGAAATGCTAATTAAAATATTTCAAATACCCAATGAAAACGTTACTCAATCTGTTTTCCGCTTAGCTATTTGTAGTAAACGTAATTTATAGCAGGCAAAGAAATTCGACTCTCTACTGCAATAAGAAAGTATTTTCAAATTTGAATTCGAACGATACCAGGAACAAACTGATGCAAGCAACGTATTAATTTTACAACATGAACGAAGTTTAATTGCAAGGAATTTTAAGTTTTCCTGTTGGTTAGTGAAGGTGAAACGTAGTATTTTGTGCTAAATACGAACACATATTTCGAAGATTTGAGTACATTTTTCTGATTACCATAAAATTTTCTATGCTATTAAGATTTTATTTATTAAGAGAATATTTTGAAGCCGAGTTACATAGGTGGTCTACTTTCTTATTATAATTTCTGAAAGAAGATACGAAGGCAGGTTTTGTAAAAAGCCTTTTTCTAAACCGAACAGAACCATTTCGCAAGTAATGGATAAGCGAAAAAATATTGGGCATTTTAGTAGGAGATCAACATTAAGTGTAGACACATTTTCTGCTGTATTCAGCCAAAACCCCAGCCCAAAATTAGTGCAAGTGAGTTACTCTCATCTCTATTAATATGTAATCAAGTAAAATTGTCGTTCCTGGAGCTTTGAAAGTTCAAGATAAATTGTCAAAAAACCTCTTCAGCTATAGACATGAACAATGTTCATTTTCAGCAGCATGGGGCAACCTGCCACACAGCCCTTTATACGATGCTTTCATTTCGCAATCTATTTAGAATGTCATTTCCTTCTTAAAAGCCCTACATGTGTGCCTTTGAGCGCCCCAAATAATTGAGTACATTGTTTAATTTTTTAATTCTGTTTTTTCTATTCCTTATTTTCTACACGTCTTTCGTGTGGATATTTTTAGATTGTGTATCCTGTTTTTGTTAAGCGCAGAGTTAAAAAAGGAATGCAGCATATTTTAAGACTGAGCCTTATGCGTTTTTTAGCTGAATCAACCGCAGTTAATCACTGGCCACTTAAGTTGAAATCATGGAAATTATTATTTATGAAGCGGTTGTAGTCTTTGAACGCCCCGAACGTTAGCGTTAATTAATGTTTGTGTATACGTTCAACTTTCGTTCCTTTTTTCATGTATTTATTTTCATGTACACCAGTTGTGGTACGCTTGGCTCTATTTTTTCAACCTCACTCTATATAAGATTTCTCATGAATAGTAAGGTCTTTAGAAAAATAATATTTTTATGACGAAAATTGGCCTATAGTAGCAATTTAACAAAAAAAAAACTAACAGCATGAAATTTGAATTATACAGATATATTTTTTAGACCCTCATATATGTGGATGACGTCTCGCGATGTTTTGAGGATCGTCCAATAGGCGAGGTTTCATGAAAATTACGCCTTTTAATGAAAATAATGTGTAATTTTTGGTGTGTTAGTATCAAAACGGCTGAGTAACTGTTCTAGGCGAGGTGGTGTACGGTATTTAAAAGCGGCATTGCCCGACTATAATGTTCTTACTTGTGTTTTTTAAAATAAATTTTCAATCAATTCTTCCAATCTTGTTTTTTCTTTATTATTCTTAGACAAAAATTTAGTACACTTTTTTACATTTTTATTCGCTCTTTATCGATTGATAACAGATTGATAACAGATTCATGGTCCGACCACGTGCGCTCGAGCTCTGCTAATTGTCTGTTAGATGCTATTTTTTTGGCTAGCCAGGCTACGAAGTTTTTGAATGATTTGGCATTTGGATTCGACCGGTATACGTTTTTGGGTCCGTCAGTTTCGTCTTTCCGCCAATTTGTCCGTCCGTTTGTCGCAGTGAATCGCAGAGGCTCTTTAATTGAGATAAGAAATTCTGAAAACTGTATTATTCATACACTTGATGTTTGATTGCATTCTGAGGGTATAAAGTTAAAAATTGGATATCTAGTGAAATGCAGGAAACGTTTTTGTCTTTGAAGATGGCTTTACCATCTTCATAAAAGTATGGAGTGAAAATTCAACAGAGATGTCTTCGATTTGAATGCGCGAAGACTCAAAAAAAATATTTAACAACAAAATGAAAGACTGCGATTTCCATGCATTTGCCTCTATAGCCATGACAGCCTAAAGTCAGAATTAAATCGAACATGTCTTCTTGATTTGTGTTCCATTTCCCTTTGTAATGATTGCGATCAAGACTTTTCAGTTAGTCCAGTTTAGCGTTAAGCCGTTATTTATCTATTATGCCTGCACAGACTCAAGCAAACCACATCGTATCACGAGACTTTCATTTTAATTTTTATCTATTTTATAATAAAATTTTTTTTTTTTTTTCATAGGAAAAGCGAAAAAAACATCATTACTTGCCGCATGACAGTTCAATTAAATGTCAATTATCTATAATTATGGCTAACGAAATATCATATAGCTGTGTGTGCGTGTGTGTGTGTGTGTGTGTGTGCGCCTGTCCATATCAGGATAGTAGGAAAGAGCAGCACTGTTGGTGCACCAACAAAAGCTTTGAGACTTTGACAAAAGACTGATGGTATGAATAAAAAAAAATTCCTTTTTTTTTTTCTTCTTTCAAACAAACCACAAACTGACAAGTATAAGCCAAAAAGGAGAGAATTGCCAAGCAACTAACTATCAGATTCGGTTTGCATGGCTATGTGTGTGTGCGTAATAGATGAAAGCCGTTACATGCGAAGGGATGTGCGGGAGTTTGTTATATACTAGAGTGGCACTTATTGGAAATATTAACATTGTGGGACCGAAAGGCTGCCTTTCAAAATCGAACTTATGCTGAAGTCGTGGTGAGGAAGCTTGGCCTAACTTGGCTTAAGAAAATCACAATTATTCGAATATTTTGAGAAGTTTCGAGAGTTGTCGAAAAAAGAAAAACTTAGCACTATTTACCGTTTAGGTTTTCGGTTACGTTCACGATTTACTAAAAAAAGAAAAAAAGAAAATTTATTAATTAATATTATTCGTAGCGTAGGGAAGGAACCGATTTAAATCTACATCTATTTTCTGTGGAATTTGTTTCAGTTTATTTACGTTAAATGCCGTTAACCTTTCCGCTATTGATCGACTCATATAGGAGTGGCATGCAAACGTTCATCCGCACATCGGCTTATATGCGGGAAAGCGGTGAAAACACGTTGAAATCATTGTGTATGTGCGCGTGTGTGTGTGTGTGTGTGTGTGT
>KK502411.1:1837820-1875055 GCA_000688735.1 Glossina austeni | reverse complement strand
GTGTTTATGGGAAGTGGAGTGCTTTTCAACCGGGATTGTAATTTTAAATTGATCAACCATTAGAGGCCTTGTGTCGCGATCTGCCTGCCAGGAAAATGGATCCCGTTTACGTTCCTAGCAACAATTTCTTTTTCTATGGTTCGAGAGGTTATTCGACTATTTCTCACGGACAAAAAAATGAGAATGAATTTCAGCATTTAAAACAGTTTGATTCATACATTTCCAGCATCCAATCCGCGAATGTGTTCGAAAACCTTTTAGTTTTTAATTAACACCTTTTATCGTCTGACGATTGTGTGTTGACAATCTCTAAATGGCGCGTTACAAAATTACATTTAATGTTCAAAAACCTTGTATATGTGTTCCATAAATAGCTTTGATCAGATGCTTTCTTGGTAGTAGTATTTCTTGGAACACTTTGGAAAATTATTGAATGGTGGTTTTTATTTTTTTCTTCGGTCCTCGAAAGAGGAACAGGTTCAATGTAACAAAGAAATAGATCAAATAGATTGACCTCTAAATGTAATTTCAGCTACACTAAAATTCTAATTGTGAGTGAGCATCGTTTTGTTTAAGATAAATTGGATTTCTTTAATTGAAGTGTGCGGTCCACATATGAAGAATGGTGATGAATGCCCCTTGGTAGCGAACATGTTAATAATCGATTGTGTCTTCAATCTACATAGCTTATGAATCGAAGCAGAATAAAATGTCAGATAGTGCAAGTGCCAGTGTGTGTTTGTAAGCTGTGGCTGAACACAAAAATCAGATAAATGTTTCAAATTTTCAGTAAAACTTCTTTCAAATAGCTGGTAACCATTTAGCTATCTTTTGTTTGTATATATATATACGTATATATATATACGTATGTATGTATGTATGTATGTTTGTATGTATATATGTATGTATGTATGTATGTATGTATGTATGTGCGAATGATGTATATATATGTATATATATGCACTCAATTTATATATATATATATATATATATATATATATATACATAGTTATGTGCCTAAGTATTATTTTGATTGACTAACTGGCTGCTGCTGTCGACTATTTAACAACAATATTTGTTAAATGATTGCAAAGGCAAATGTTGAAATTTTGTCAACGTTTTCATTGTAAAGATAAGTTTTGTGTTAAAAGTCTGTACTTCTGGCCATATATCCGCCCGGCTGTCTCTTTGCCTGTTTGCCGAATTTGTGTAGATTGATGCCAAAAAATAGTCATTTGTTCAATTACTGCAACTTATTGAGATAAAGTCTCTTCAGTGTTCTCTTTTTCGTTCCTTTTCCTCGCCTTATTTTAAGGTTTGAGGTCAATTGCTTGCCGTTAGAGTTGAGAGTTAGTTATTCAAGTACTTCATGTGTGCTTCTGTGTGGATATGAATGTGCATTTACACACACACTCACACACACACACACACACACACACACACACACACCCATGTATATACACTACTCTTTAAAATCATGAAAATATGCAGGTATGCCGAGTTCATTATGCCATTAGTGATAGTGCGAGGGAATATATATATATATATATATATATATATATATATATGTGTATGTGTGTGTGTGTGTGTGTGTGTGCATGCGCGTGTACACGCTTGTGTGGCTGACCATGTGTCAAATCACTAAACTACATTCTTGCACATTCAAGTACGACTGATGTGTGGTAAGATCTCATTTTGATGGTCATTGATGTTGATGTTGATACTTCCTTCCTTTGAGAAATAAAAAGTTCATGTTGTTGTTGCTTTTTTCTTTTCTCAGTTTTTGCCCCTTCAGCCAATAAATGAGTGCGGCTTCACATAGGTTCGAATGTAACGTTCGAACGTTCAGTTAATAACGTAAACTGTTAAGAAAAGAATTCAAACTACGCTTCTGCCTTATGACCAAACAACTGCAACTTTTTGAAATCCTCTCCTTCTCTCGCTTTGTTCAATTGGTAACTCATTTAACATGCTCTGTTCTTAAGCGACTATTTAAGCATTTAATTTGATTTTCCACTTTTATAGACTTCTATACTTTGAAACAAACACACAAATGCTCGCAGAAATGCTTGTTATGTGGTTTCAGTTTTCGGTTTATTAGCTTTTTCGTGTTTCCTTTCCTTCTAATTCATATACTAAGCAAGTAAGATTTCATCTAAATCATGATTTCCCAACACCAGCGAACATTTTCCTAATAACAATGTATTGTTACCTTTCCTTCTTTCCATTAAGGATTAGTATTAATATGAGTTAATGTTTTTTATACAATTTTCGCGTACAAAAACCATCTTAAGAAAGCTAAAAAGAAGGAAAAAAATAAAATAAATTTAATTATATTCATATATACTAACGCCAACGCAACGTTTGCAGATTATAGATATCATTTATCGGCGGCAGCGCTTGTAAACAATATATAGAGTCTTGGGGAGTGTAACCTTTTTAGCGGCTCTGGCTCTGTCCATTTTATCTATTGTTTGAGATCACAAGAATTTTATCCAAACTATCGCGTTTGGTTTTAAACTTTTCATCTCTGTTAAGGCTAAGTTCGGAAGTTAGTATCAGAAAAGCGGTCTGACGCTAAAGTTCTTTTGTATTTTAAATAATTTTAAACATTTGAATTTGAAGATTTTCGGTGTGATGGATGGTGGATGGTAGATGCCGAGTCCCTTTGCAATCGCAAAATGATTAGATGTGAATTACTGTCACGACATGAACCGCGAAATGTCATTATTGCCTGAAATCTCCGCAATAAAATTTGGGAAGCCATCTATCGTAGATTCGAACATTTAGAGCTTGTCCTTTATGGAACTCATGCCAATTGCAATGTTTTGAGTTCACTTTATTCGCTCTGCACGTCGCAGCTGACTTATAAAGGGTATAGAAAGTACTCCTCTTATATTTCACGATTATATGCTTCCACATGACGCATTCTATCGGCTCGCCTTAGCTTGACAAGTGAAACGACTTGCAGGTAGTGAACCTTTTATATAACGCAGAGTTCTTTTCATTTTTTCGGTTTAAACTTTTTTTTTTCTTAAGCATTTTGCTTTTATGACTTCTTCCAAAGATTAAGCTTCGGGGCGAAATTGTTGTTGTGCAATAAGGAAGCCAAACTTACGTTTACGTTTCACGATATTGTAATCAGATATTCACAGATATTCATACAGGGTATGTTACGTTATATTACGTTATGTTCCTGCAAGATGTAATTAAAAAAGCGAAAGATATTTTCAACACAAGTCGTCCTATCATAATGGAAAAGGAGTCACTAAGCTTATGCTTCCTTTCAGCTATCGTAGCGTACTTTTTAGATTTTGGGAAAGAATTGTGTGACTTGGTTTCGTTTATTCCTTATTCGTTCATTTATTGTCTCTGTTACTCACTCACGTGTTTATAAAAAAAATGGGGAAAGCAGTCAAAGAGTGAAAATCCGCTATTAGATTCACGCGCCCCTCAAAGCCTGATTATAAGATTTGGGTCATTATTAAAACTGAACGCATTCTTCTCATAATTTCACTTTCATTCACCACCCTTCACTATATTTCCGAAGTCCGTGCAAACTTTCCTTGTGGCTGCTTCTTCTATGAATTGGCCTATTTTCGCTGTTCATATCAGTGGGTGCCTGGTGTTGCCTTTTATGTCTGCTATGTTATCATAACATAGCAGATCATATTAACATTGTTGTTATACACTTACTTTCTTATGCCCTACACCAGTTGCGTTACAAGACAACATTCATCAGGATCGCTTTCTCCATCGAGATCTAAGCTTGCTTGCCCGTAATCCCACGGTAAATGTTAAAGAAAGCATTCCAAACTGAGCTTCTTACAACCAGCCATCGAAGAATGGTGTCATTCAGTTAAAGAAATTTCGAGCTTCACATAGGTGGGACCATAAAGCGCTACACTTTTTTTATATTAGTATCATTTCCAGCGATCACATTCGCGGGCATATTCCGTCAAAAGTTTATACGTTCACTGTCGAAAAACTGCAATTAGAAAATTGCAATACGACGACAATACATACATTCTTAGCGAATGGTCACAGACCAGCGGTGAAAACTGTAATTTTTCATCTGAGGAAAGAGGTTATGATCCCATTTAATCTTTCTGATCTAAGCTAATTTTTTAATATTTCTAATTTAATCTAACGTAATTATCTAATATGAGAATTGTGTCGCTAGGATAACTGATGCGTTTAATGACATGTCCACCAATCTTCATACATTGACTTAAGATGGTAAATATTAAATATTCGCCCGCCAGGTAATAATTCGAATTGTTTGATTATGTGGCTCTGTGATGTAGTTTTCGACCTTCCAGGATTAGATTAAGGCGTGAGGTGAATCATGTAAAGAAAAGAATTGGATCTAAGCGACCATAAATATCTTCAATCTTATCGACGAGAATAACCCTTTTCATCGTTAAGCAACGAGGCCTATTTTCTATACGTTAGGAAGCATTTCTCGATTTGATCATCACATCAACACATCGAAGAGATGTGTGGTATGCATGGCATGTACTTATAACCTACGTCCGCCGGGTAATCAACGATGGCCAATGTCGACTGATATATTGCATATGTAAGGGAATTTCGCTTACAACCGTGAACCCGAGGATAATTAGTACACCGTTAATTTCACCGCGCTGTGCAGCAATGTATCAGTCGTCGTCGTTAGAAGTTCGATTCGAGCAAGTTATGATTTTTAGGTTATTTATTGGAAATCTTCAATGGAAGTCGCATTTAAGTTGAAATAGGAAAATAGGTAAGACGGCGATCGACAATTTTAACAGTCGTTTGGAAATCACTGCTTATAATTTCTTTATTTCTTGACACTTCATTTTCTTAAGGCAAAAAGAGAAGAAGAAGAATAAAGTTATTTAACTCAATTTTTTTATTTATTTCCAATTCTTTGGGATACTTGGGACTTTTTTGTGGTAAAATTCTTATTGAACTTGAAGAGTTTTCCTTAAGGAAAAACTATTTTTCTCCGTTTGCGTTAATTAAGTGTTCGTTACAATTTTATAAGACAATAGCAATGTCCTTACATTACTAATTAATGGCTAACAATGGCATAAAATTTTGGTAAATTATAGACAATAATGTAGGGACAGATTTGTATGGATTGGTAAAATTGGTGCAACCACTGGTTGGTAAAGTGAAGAGATGTATCATTAGCGTTTGTTTCCGAAGTCGTCGGGTGCCGTAAAAAAGTAAATAAAGTAAAAGGATCCGAGTGGCATTTTTAGAGTCTGGAAAGCTTACGTTTGAAATGCTGCGTAATCAGCAGCATGTAACGAGCGCATGTTTTAGGAAAATATGTATTAAGAAAGAAAAGTATTTTAGTTTTCAACTTTCAAGGTTGAAAGTAACTATTCAGTTATTACATAAAACAAGGAAGAACACTATAGCCGCGCAAGGCTTACCATTAGAAATCTTATACCACTTCGCCTAACTTCTTCTTTTTTCCCCATTACTTAATACACCACATTTTGAAGGACGCTCAAAGGACACTCAAGGACATGACGTGATCCAAATTTAGTCAGCTTAAATCCAAAAATGTTATTACCTTTCCGTGTCCGTCATGAAGAACTAAAAATCAGACTTGCTGTGCGTGCTGTTGCACGCTTGCTGTTCATGAAAATCCCTAGAAGTATTTGGGTCTAAAAAATAGACCTATGTGATCCAAATTCCATACTGTTAGTTTTTTTGTTAAATTGCTAGTAAGGATCAGTTTTCATCATTAAATATTAAATATTGCCCCCTTTTCTGGAGGGGGTTGCAATTCATGAGAAATCT
The DNA here is from genome assembly GCA_000688735.1 of Glossina austeni. Classification (NCBI taxonomy): domain Eukaryota; kingdom Metazoa; phylum Arthropoda; class Insecta; order Diptera; family Glossinidae; genus Glossina; species Glossina austeni. Next base: position 1,869,256 of record KK502411.1, on the reverse strand, counting down.
TATATAGGGAGTGATGTCCAAAAAGTAGACCTGCGTCGTTCAAAATTTGCTAATGTTGATTTCTATGTCAATTTATTATTACGAACCAATTTTCACCATAAACTATTGAAAACTATTGATACGTTTTTATCGTATAAAGGGAGGCAGGTTTTTTTCATACCACTTGAGAATGGCAAACTACTACTACTCAGCGAGTTTTGTGGAAAGGGTTAAGAAAATTGCAATTTTTTTCGATATGAAATATTTTCAAAATAAGGCGATATATGGGCAGTGGTCGAAAAGTGGGGCGATCCGAAACTTTTTCAGTACCGTCCGTCCTTGGGTCAAAGCACGTCAGTGTATTCATTCCATTGAAATATCTCGAAAATTTGCGACCTGCAGATTGAACATAAAGCACGTGGAGAGACGGACAGACGGACAAACAAGCTGATATTGATTTAGAAAATGATTCCAAATCGATGGGTATAAGCGAACCGAGGTCCATCTCAATCCTTCTGAACGTAACATACGTCCGTCCGAACAATTTTATATTCTCTGGAAGTGATTCTGTGGAAGTGATGTAGGGTATAAAAAATATTCAGAGTATTTCACTCAATTCTTTCGACGTATATGCATATACATGTTTATGCAGCCATATACACACATATGTGCATAATCTCTGGCAATTTGGTCTTTATAAGCTTTCCAAAGATGAACAGAGAACGAAAACAAGAAAACAAACTATCCGGATAAATGTTATAAAATTGGATTTCCATTTAAGGTTCATGTTAAAGTTATTGTTTTTATTAAGTGTCGCATATTATGAACCCATATAAACACTTCAAGTGCCAACATAATATATATAAACGATAAAAATGTTGATGACGATAATGGTGATAATAATAATAATGATAATGATAATGATGATGATGATGATTACGTTGCTGACAATGTTCCTGTTTTTTGTCTTTGATAATAATAATAACAACAACAACAACCCGCTAAGGCTTATCGTTTTTTCCTTTTCATATACATTTGTTTTTTGGGTTTGAATGTCATCTCTAAAGGAAGATCTAATAAAAACACAAATATTAATGAAATTTCAAAAATTTTTCATACTAGTCTCTTAGTGTGTATAAATGAAATCCATTACAACAGATGCCAGTTGGAATTCCCCATATTAATGACTTCAACAGCACCACTGCCGTCTCTTCTCAAGCGAAAAAACAAAAAGGCGACCAAGGAGACAAACAGACGGAGAAAAAGGCAGACAAACAGAAAACAAACACGAAAACAAACGTAATACATACGTTGAACGACATATGCAGTTTAAAGCTAAATAATTGCCAAATTGTATGTGTAACCCTTCTTTTCTTCTGCTACACGCCGTACTGTGGGTTATTTCAGTTAAAAAGGAAAAAGTAAATTCTTCTAATGCCAGAAAGCAAAAAAAAAAAGTCCAGTTAGCTCAATGCTTTCCTTTCAGACTTTGACGACTTTGACACTTCAAGAGATTCAATTTTAATTTTTCTTTTTCTTTTTCTCTAAAAGTGCTGACAAGTGTGCAAAATCGTATTCTTCTATCGCCTTAGACTTATCAGCCTAATAGATCTTGATATGAAAGCTCGCAATGATATTCGCTATAGATTTATATGTTACAAGGTTCTCACTAATAAGCGTTCAAAACTTTCACATCTTTTAATGCCAGAAAGGAGGCGTGCTGGATCTTGTGAAGCAAGTCTACTTTATACCGTACACCACTTGTGGTACAAGGATATATTAAGGTTGTCCAAATGCGTGAAGCATCCAAAGACACTTCACCTTTTCACCGATCACCTTCTGTGCCGACATGCGCTTGTCCGTCCGTCTGTCCATCTGTCCGTCTGTCCGTTTCGTATTCGAAGTTTTTGTCACATTTTGATCAAATTAGTTACGCTGACATAATTTGGCCCAAAAGGGCCAATTGAAAAGGGTTCGGATCGGATCATTTTTTCGATTACTTCCCATCTAACATGTTATCTTGAGAGGTTATTGTACAAATAACTGTATTAAGTAAAGTTGTTTCCGTTGCACATAATATATAAAGAATTTTCTAAAAATGTGACTCAAATCGCTGGCCATCCATTACCATTTCACATTCAAAATTATTTTAAGATGGTTTTTTTTTTTTTCTTTTGAAAAACTGGCAAATTGTAATTTTTCTGAAAAAATGCATGGATAGCCGTTAGAGGATTTTATATTAGAGTTCCAGTTAACATTTCATGGTAAGCGAATGAAAATTGGAGGTGGCAGCGGTACGGTAACTCATGTTTTCATCCTCAAATTATCTATAACTATAGCTCTACGACTGTAGTCGGCAAAAGAACTTTCACTTTGAAACTTTTAAAATTAAAAATCTGGCTCTGTTACAGAGATCTTTAGCGTGCTTCTTCATATCTTACATAGAGAAAATGGCAAAGCTGGTATAACTTCTTCCTATATCTTAGTGGTGGTGATGGGCATAACAAGTATGTCATGTTTATATCGTAAAATTTCTTTTTTAAATTATAATTCAAATTTCATTAAAAAATTTTTCCATTAAAGAAAATATTATTGTCTCGCATTCTTTTTTCATTTTGTTGCTAACTAAGTCGATGTCAGGCGATCAAAAGTAAACGAGTAATAAAAGGGGATTTTTTATACTTTTTACGAAGTAGTCACAAATATCGTGGAAGATACACACCTGGGACACGGTATCTAGTCGAGACAATTGTACTCCAACACAGGGAAAGTTTGTCCCTGTCCCAAACAAATCCTTCTCGTTACACTAAAGGGTTTATGTATTGCATTCTCAGATTGCAAATCTAAAAAGTTATTTATGAAGACCATTTCAGATGATAAATCAGTAAATGGGTAAAGAAATAGTAATGTTAACGATATTCTCGGACATTCCTATACGAATATATTCTCATACTCTACCAAAATAATGTGCATTAAGGTTATTATTCTAATCAGTGATCACTACACACACTAATTCTCAACTCGGGTAACTTTATAAATTTATATCTTATTTCCGGACAAAAAAACTAAAAAGTTAATTACAACTTCGAACTTAGGAAGAAAAACTAGGAAGTAAAAAAAAAATTAAGATGATGCTGCTGAACTTTCTTTTTATAATGTTGTCCGAGTTATTTTGATCCAGAGGAGCTATACCGCCTGTAATATCGTTGTTTGATCAAGAACTTCTATATCGTATTAAATGTTGATAAACACTACCTACACACACGAATTCTTAATTTAATTGATTTTATAGTTGTATATCGGGTTTCCGGACAAAGAAAAAGTAAAATGTCAATTACTTTGTCGAACGTAGGGAGCAAAATTAAGAAGGAAAGAAAATAAATATAAACATGCTGCTGCTGCTGCCGCTGTTACTTAAAAATCTGCACAAATATGATTTTAATATTATTTAGGTTTTTACGATTGAACTAAATGTGATTGAATTGGAAAAATTTCATCTTTACTTTGCGCTAATTTCAATACTGTGCGCACTTAAAGTTTCAACATAATTTTGAAAGGTTTATTTCAATTTTAACACTTTGTTTTTGCCTCTTCTTATACACATTATTATCATTATTATTTTTGTTTTATTTTTTTTATTTTTTTTCTTTGTTAGACTAGTCTGTCACATCGTATAGTTGCAAACGTTTAAGCGCCATCGCAGTTCTTTTGAAACATATTCTCTTTTACGTGAACATAAATGCTTGAGCGTACATACGTATTAATACAACTGGATTGGGACTATTTCAGTATGTCTGTCTGTCTGTCTGAGAGTAAACGACATGAAGTTATGTGCTTTTATATAATAAAGACTGAAAATAATATGTGATCCTTAAATGTTGCTTAAATGTTAGCTACCCCTTATTAAGTTGCCATTTGATGGATGGATGAAGAATTTTTTGTTTCAGCTGTTCCTGCTGTCACTGCTTCTGCTACTGGTATTTCAACTGCTTTCAGTCTATGGTATGCAGGGCAATGAGTGCAAATTAGAGTGAAGAGTTACTTATGGATTTATTTAGTTAAATGTATTTTCAACATAACATATTTTAAGGACAAAAATTGAATTTGTTTGATAACGAAACGACCCTTAAGTTGAAAAGCAGTTGAAAACTTGTGAGGAATTTTTCCAGATTAAAATTTAATAAAGTTGAATTGAAAAGAAAAAAAAAACAAAACTAAAAACAAAAACAAAAAAAGGAGCAAAATAATAGGAACGCATCAAAAAGTTTAAGCCAAATTATAATCTAAAGCCAAGGAAAAGACTCATTTTAATTATTGTACTAAAGAATAAGTTTGTTGTTGTTGTTGTAGTAGGTAGAAAAACATGCAAACGCTACACATTTCGTACAGCAGTACTTTACATATCGCCACTCTAGCTCTTAGAGAAACGATTCGTACTAAACGTTTGCGCTCGTGCGTTGGGACATTTAAAGAAGAGAGAGCAAAATAAAAACGTAAAAAATTCCGTGGCACATAGAGACACATATAATTATATTGATTGCAAATATCTCACTCTTTCCATTGCAGCGAGAAGCAAGAGAGAAATTATATGCGATGTAAGACGAATCGTTTGATACCTGCCATTAGTCTTATTCCACTTACAGTAACTTCTTATCTTCTTCTTATAATTCGTCTGTATGACTTTGTATATGTTATTATAGTAGATGAACTTTAAAATGGGTACAAAGTTAACTCTTTACGCATTATTGCGAATAAAATCGTTAGCACTACAGAATAGTTAATTAAAATATCTTTTGCAAGAAACTTTCTTTGTTCAAACTCTTCTATTGCGTTGATATTAATTTAAAAATAAACAGCATGACTGATGGATAACGCGATGAGATGTGAGCAGATTGTCTCAAAATATCACGCGTATATGTTTTGAGGGTTTTCCGATCGAGATGTAATAAGCATGATAACCAAATTAACAGTTATCGATTTTTTCAACTGCAAATGTAAAGCGTTCAGACATTTTTACGAGTGTGTCTACTCACTCTCCTACTTTGTTCTTAATTCTCATTCTTCCACTTTTGGTTACTTACACGCTCTTCCGTTTTCTCTCACCATCTAATTTTCATTTAAATGGAAAATAAGTTGCTAAGTTGGAATTCTCTTTGGTTAGTGAGATCTAAGAGACACTTACTAAATGAGATAGAAATTTGTGTTCGTTGCTACTTTCAATTAGCAATTCTTAGATATTTTTTACGCTACTTTTAAGTTTAAATAAAACGTTTATTACGATGACCGATAGGCGGTTCATATCCCTTCAGTTGAAGCGGTTGGCTGCATCCCCGGTTCTAATGATCCGAATTGCAGCAAACAAAATGTGTCTCCAAATTCAACTTAGCCAAGTAAAATTGGCATTCACCAATACATAATTATAATCTCTCTCTATGGTAGAGCACACTTCTGACAAAAGCGAATATACAACACTCTAGCTGTTATCTTTGTAAGATAAAATTTGCATAATATGTATAAGCAAAAAAAAAAAAAAAAGGACGCTGTAAGGGATAACTGCGATCGCCTTTTTGCAAAAAAGTCGAATATTGATAAAATTAATCTAATTATCTCTCTCTCTCTCTCGATGCAATCCATAAGACAAGATGTTTGTATAGCATATTAAGTTTAAAGCTCTTTAGGCCGAGAAGAAAATATGAAGGAAAGTCTGTAAGAAGAACAAAAGGGGTGGTGGTGGTAAGCAAGTAAAGTTAGTAAGTAAAAGTAACTTAACGTTAGTTGTAGCCATTAATTGTAGCTAAAGGTCCGCTTACTCTACTTACTTTTTTTCACAGGTTTCTTCCAATACTCACCAGTAAGAAATGAACGTAGAGCTGCAGTTGCGTTTCCGTTTCAAGTCCTGCAAAAGATTTCTATCATATTGCGTATATAGCTTTTATTAGCTTAAGCTTATTTGCTGATTTACGCAAATCCATCCATTCATTGCGAATGCAATTTTCATCCAACGTGCATTTATTTTCGTATCCGGTGATTGCATATTTTCATGTCTTTTTTTCATTCATTTTGTTCACTTATTTTAAATGAATTTCCAATTCTTCTCACTTCCCTGTAGAAGCTCTGCGATTACCAGCCGAAACAACAAATCCAGTCTCTCCAATCTCTCTTTGGCCTCTTTTGAAAACAGCTTTAAACCCTTAAGAACGTGGAGGAAGGAAGCAGGAATCATATGATAGTTAAATATAGCAATGTCCGGTCTACTTGACGGATGCATTAACATTTTGTAGTCAAATCCTCTCAATTCTGATCAAGCCATTGAACCTCTGAATTGTTGGGTGTTACTGTGACGTCAGCCAACGTTTTTCTTATTATACAGTTTTGAACGTTTCATCTCTATTTTCCGCTTTAATGCCATTAATTACTGACAGTACGAAAGGGAATCAATTGTCTGGTCAGATTAAAGCGCGATTTGGTAATTGTGCGCGATTGCCTTCAAAATCCTGCCAAAAACAAAAAAGGATTATATTGAATGGCGCCGATATAAACTTTGCCACGGCTAGCCGTACCCAACGTTGAATGCGATTTAATTTGCTGGTTTTTGTCGTAGGTGTTCCACTTTTTCATTGCCCAGCGTTAATGTCTTCGCAGATGGAAGTTGGATCGTATTCGCATTGAACACTCAATTATTGGGCTTTTTTTCGTACTTAATCTTACGAAAATGACCCTAAACTGTTCTTTTGTCTGAGTTTCGTTTCGTGACGACGTCATAAAATGAAATGTCTGGGCCAATTTGGTCAATTTGTTGGAGAATTTGTCATCGATTTTATCAACGATTTGTCGCCGGGATAGACGCGCGTTTTTATATTCGATACCACTATATGTGGTACAGACTAGATTAAGATTAAGCGAACGGTTGTAACACCCAGAAACATCTGAGATAGATCCACCTTTTATTATATCTAAGTTTGTCTGGCCATCTGTCGGTTTTGCGTCGGTCTATGTGTTCTTGTGTTCAACCCATAGGTCGCAATCGAGATAATTTGATGGAATTTGTTACACGGACATGTTTCGGTTCAAGGAAGAACGCCATTAAAAATGATTCGGATCGGACCACTTTTTCGGCCACAACATAAATGGCAATTTTTAGAATTTCGCGACAAAAATCGCTTAATAATAGTATAGTCGACATTCTAAATCGGTGTAAAAACTGTGGATCTATGGTGTATAGGGGCTCTCATGAAACGAAACTCTTCTATGGTGGCGGACTCCAGTTTGTGGCTTGTTATAACGGAAGCAATGGAAAAATAATAATGTCTTTGACAAGTAAATGAAGTTTTGTGTGTTCTACAATATGAGAGGGCTCTCGTGAAAATTACGCATTTACATAAAGCTAATGTATCATGTTTGGTGTATTATTAATTAAGTGAAGTGGTGTAGGGTAACTAAGGGTCGGTTTTGCCCGACTACTTTATTATTATTATTATTAATTTGTTTTCTTCTCAATTATTTTCGAACAGTCATAGCGCGAACGCGTTATACTATTGCTTGATGAGGGTTGATCTTGAAAAACTGATGCGACTTTATATCTAAAATAACAGGTTAAAGTGCACAATTGAAAGTCAAATTAAATAAGTATGAACATTATAGTGGCGTGAAGCCAACCTATGCATACCCTATGCCAGTAATCGCCTAGTAATAATACTCTAAAAAGAACACTTTATTTTCACGCAAAGCCATAATTGTCACGAAAGCCCGCATATTGAAAGGTTATATTTGCTCTCCATATAAGAGTTTGCGTTTCGTGATAGCGCCTACATAAGTGGGGGTCCAAGCAAAAAGAAGACCTATGTGATCCAAATTCACTACAGTTCATTTTTATGCTGAAACGCTACTGTGATTTAATGTTTACCATAAAATATTAAAAAATAACCCTTCCGGGAGCACTTATTTTTCTATTTAACTAATATCATGAACAAATTTTCATCGCAAAAAAATTAAAAATCAGCTTTTTTATGGTATATACGGGTTTACGTATCATGAGAATCTTTATATGCGATGGTATTCAAAAATTAGAGCTACATGGTCCAATTTTGCTAAGGTAGATTTCTATGTCAATTTATTATTATGAGATCATTTTCGCCATGAAATATTGGAAATGCGACCTTTTTATCATAACTCAAAACTTTCATTTCCTTAGGAACGTGTTCAAAAAAAATTGCCCCAGCCGATCCAAAATTTTTCGACCAATTTGGGATGCGGAAATACTACTACTTAGACACTTTCCCCGAGGAATTGTGAAAAGTGCAGTTTTCCGCCTTATTCTGAAAAGTCGTTATATGGGGAGTGGTCGAATAGCGTTCGTCCTTGGGCAAAAGTACGTCTGTGTACCTAATTTCAAAATATCTCAAAAATGGCGGCCTGCAGCTCGAACATAAAAGTACATGGGCCGACATCAGACGGAGAGACAGGCTTAGGTCGATTTAGAAAATGATCCTGAACCGATTGGTGTAATAAAAGGCGGGTCTATCTTAAGCTCCTCTGGATATTACATACGTTGGCACTAACTTAATATACCCTGTACCACAAGTGGTGTAGGGTATAAAAACGAGCAGCTCAAAATTGCAGCTGCATTAGGAATTTTTATTTTCAAATCCAATTTTCCAATTTTTTTCAATGCATTAGTGAGCTCAGTTGTTGCATAATAGCAGAGCGGTTTGCGTACAAAAGGCAATGTGGTTTTGCCCATCTTTTACAGCATAATTAAATTTTTCGATTCCAAATTGAAAAAATTACAAGAAAAAATAAAACATTCATTCAGAATAAATTTGACTGAAATAGCTTTTTTTCTCTTTCGTTTTGTTGCAAACGGAAAGTCCTTTCATTTCTATTAGTTTTTGTTGAATATAACATAAGTACGTTGATATCTGTCAATACTTTTTTACAAGAAATTTTTGTATAATATTACTGACGTGCTCAACTATTGTCTTACTTCTTCTTTTCTTCTTCTTCTCTTTACGTAGATATAACTAACTCGCGAAGAGCTAGTTATCCTTTCTTTTGTATACAAAATATACAAAAAAAAAAATAAAAAATAAAAAAGTATAAAACGTAAACATATATTTTATAGTATTTGTGTACGAAGAAGACAAAAGAAGGGTAATTCTTGAAATTGTTTTCGTGACTTAAATTTTTGTCGAAACATTGAAAACGAATAATGGCTGATTGAACGTGTTTGGAAATTATATGATGTGATTTACAATCAAAATTTTTGTGGAAACTCATAAGAAGCGACAAGTGAAGACAAGTCAATACAAAGGAATGAAAAGATGTTTAATTTTTTTCTGTGTTCTCATGTTTTTCCACCACTCAAACTGTCCACTACTTAACTATGTTGCATGGATGTAAGGCATGTATGCTTAATCAAAATAAAATTGTGACTCAATTTAGGGATGTTTGTGCGCTCGTTACTGCGTGGAATATGCTTGGGTAACCTAAATTAGTTGAATCTGAATGCTAAAGTTGCCTTTTAGTTATTTATTTTTCCCGCAGCTAAGCTGCATTGGAAATAAAACGCAAGTAACTCAAAGACTTTCTTCGGAGCTATTAAAACATTAATCGCTTTATTCTGACAGCAAAGAGAAATATCAAGAAAAGTAGGCAAACTGTGTAGTCTTGTATGCTAGTAATGACCGATTTTTTGCTTTCAAAGATTAACCGATTTATCTTTTTTTTCCCCATTGTCGAAAAAAAACTAAAATACGAACTAGTTTGAAATTTGGTATCAATAATTTGTCAGTTAATAGTTTTTTTTTTCTTTTCTTAAAGGGAGCGTTAATTTGTCTGAGCATTTGTCAAACTGTGACTTGTCCATCCAAGTGGATGTCCTGTGTCTAAGTTTTACACAATAGTGCAAGTTGTCCGGTTGAAGATTCTGGAAAAGAAAATGCATCGAAACATGGTCAAGCAATAGTTTTAGTGCTTGATGGTGCTTAAGGGAAGTGTTCGCGCGGGTGATAAGAAATGGGCGAATTATCAATTTGAAAAATCCGTGAGGGAAATCAAGGGATTTATTAAGGTTTGCGTTAAGGCCGAATATGTTTGCCATGTTTGTTTAGGAGAGCTAGTCGAGTTTAATACACTATTGCCTTATCCAAGGCAGCGAATGCATCGCTGTATTTCGCTGCCAATAGGCAGCCTAAGAATAAAATGATTGTAATAACCGAAAAGTTGTTATAGGTAGATCTCGTATTGGAAAATACGTTTAGGTAACATTAGGGATACTGAACTGAAATGTACGGCAAACACCCCGTTACATTCACCATACATTCCTACTTTTGATTATTATCTGTTTCGACCGACAAGTTATTGTTTGTTGTTGAACAGCGTTTCCATTTTTAAGACGATACCAAAAACATAGGTAACTACGTAGATAGCCTTAGAAGACTAGTTGTCGTCTCGGTATAGAATTAATATCCTGTAAGAAACATAAGAAAAACTGGCGACTAACGACAAACAGTACTTTAAATAAAATATAGGTTAACTAAGAAATGCGTTAGTAGCGAACCCAGTAGAAGCAATTTGATCTAAGCAATTCTCTCTTGTACAGGAACTAGCAAATAATTTTAAATAATGTTGATGTATAAAAGGGTACGCTTGTGGATATTGAGGCAGGGTAGGGCGCCAGATGAGGGAATTTTGCTAACAATCGAAGAAACTTCGGTCTATTATGAGTGACCATGGACTCTAACTTCAGCGGCTGAATTGTGGCTTTCTATCGGCTACTGCCGATAGAAGCGGTATGTATTGCAGGGACGTTTAAAGTGATAAGGGCTACTAAGTGCTGCAATAAAAACAGAAACATGTTGAATAAACAACTGACTCAGATAAGTTTCAATAACTGAGCCTGTAATTGGTTTTTGTATTACAAGACCAAAAAAAATAAAGCCGTAAATTGCCTGCAGAGTTCGCTTATCCTTCAACCTGTATATTGGACCATTTTCCAATATAGAAATAAGCGTCCTCCCGATCGTATACAGTTGTTTGTTGTATACAATTTTTTGAACATTTTAATTGGTGGTCCGAGTTTTTATGGTTAGCCCGAAATGAATGATTCAACTATGGTCCATCGCTGGCTAAAGCTTTTCCCTTCTGTCAGGCTATTTTCGAGTTTCATCCGGAAATAATGCCTCGTCTTTTGAGCCCATCTTCATAAGAACTCATATTTAGGTAGAGTAATAAAAAGCGAAGCACCATTTGAGCGAAGAATAAGTGATTGAAAACCGCGTTAATCGAAAACGATAATGGCGATGAGGATAAGACATTTCACGCTAGAAGTGCAAATATTTCTTGAGCGAGTTTTACTATCTGCTGCTGACCTCCTTCGCAACGCAAATCGTAACGCATCCATTGTTCATCACTCGTAAGGCCTTAACAGCGCTTCTCGGCAAAGAACTACAACTGTGGAAGCTCCAAGAAACTCTGCTGTGTATGCTTTAGTATGACTAATTATACCGTTGCTTTCAGTTGAAGCAAAATAGTATAACGTTACTAGCCTGAGCCTGAGCAAACCGAAACTTGAGATATAATCTGATATGAATATACTCTCCAGATCAGAAAGCATAAAAATTTAATAAAGGAAAGATTTGTTGTTGCTTGATCAGAGCTCGACAGTTGTATATCTTTATCCGAAAATTGACGCTCTTAGGTATTATTCCTATTGGGTAAATTCGATACTTAGGGATTTACTTATCCTGGCTAAAAATAAGTATTTACAATATACAAATAAAGCCATTATTGTTGTTGTAAATGTTGAAACTTATTATTGTTTTATAACTTTTATAACTTTTCCATTGGATTGCTTCCTGCAGACGTTGTGGGACACTACAGCACTTTCAAATACAAGAAGAAGTCGTAATTTTGTTCGACACCTTACAATGCTACTTCTGCGCACTCTCTACTCGAACTTGGGTTGTGCAGATTTATACTGCTTGTACTGCTAGCCGTTGTCGATGGAAAATTCAATGCATGTACTCATTAGAAGCTTTTAAAAGTTAGCGAACCGATTCTAACTTTCCAATATTTATGTAGTTGCTAATGGTTTGATTCGCTCTAAGAGGAAGTTAACGTTCTTAACTTAAGCGCAATCGAATATCCGATCATACTCAAGAGAGCAGAAAAGCAAATGAAATCCTATTCACTCTCCTACAGTTGTTAGAACCATCTCTCCAACTCTCCATTCATCACCATTTTGTGTCATCAGTGGAGATGAAAAACTGTGCGTCAAGTACAACCTAACGTCGTCTGCGTACGGTACTACATGCGAATATTGAATTATATTAGAAATCGAGCAAAACAAGAGCCACGGTCTAGATGGCTCTTCTGATAAACCCATACTCAGGATGATATGATTTAAACAAAAAATCCCTCGCCTAGGATCCGTAAGAGCTAAGCACTTGCACTTACAAGGCCAGAGTTCAAATCTACTTTTTTAACTTAAAACTTAAAACTTAGTTGATGACTAACTTTGTCAGACGCCTTCAAAGACATGATCAACGGGTTCCAAAAGAATAGTAGCAACAGAGTTGCCATTCACAAAATCATGCTGGTGTGGTAAGACAAATTATTTAACAGAGTTAACTGGTCCATTTATTATAGAGCTTTCCAAGAGCGTTAGTAGTATAGACAATTTTCCAATATTTTCATAGTTCTGAATGCATTGTCTACCGCCAGGCTTCTGTAATGATAAAATATAACATAAGCTCCAGATATCACCGACAATTCTATTAATAGAAAGAGAAAAATTATTCCGATATATTCGTCAGGACCAGTGACGCAGACAAAAGTAGACTCGCAAAGGCCATTAAACGCATTGGAAACAGAAAATTGTATGTTCGCGAGAATTTTGTAATTCTCAATGTGATCGGACCGACTTGTTCAGATATGATTGTTCCAGAAATCAAGCAAACAATATGGGAAAAGTCCGCAACACACATGGTTCCATATCATTAACAATATCGTACAATATCGTAAAATTGCATATGTAAAGCTTAGTCCTTTATATCCTTTATATCACATATTATTTCATTCATTCATTACTATAAATTTTGGGTGATTCCACGCTGAGAATATCAACGAAGTGAGTGAGTGCGTCTTTGTGTAATAAAATGTCGAATGCCGTTTGTAATGGAGTGGATTCGAAAGGTAGCGGCTTTGCCGATTGCTTTTAAATTACATAAAGTAATGAATGCGTCGTCTTTCCTTATACTGATCGTACAACTTGGCGAAGGAATTATTAAAAAACATAGTAAATCTTTATTATAAACGGTATTCCGGTCTTTCAAGAAAACCTATTCCCAGAGCTATAAGTTTTAGTAGTTATTTCAAATTTGAAATTACTTTTTGTGATTCTCTTTCGATTTTATAGGCTTGGAATTATCGATTGGTATTTGGCGGTCATCTAGTGCAGTGATTAGAATAGCAGGCTCGGTCGATGGCGCCATTGTATTGTAATAATAAGTGTTGCGTTAAAGTCTTCGTTAAAAGTGCTGCTATCCATCAGCACAATCTGCTAAACTTCAGAAAATACGCTTCAGTTTACTCAGTGATTTCATCATTTAGTCCGAACCGTTTGCGATAATGGCCGCTTAAGCCGAAAAAACGAGATGTTTTTATTCGCTAGTCATCATTTTAAGACAGCCAATGAATAGCATACCAAGCAGCCATGCACGGCTTTCACCAGGTCCACCATTCCACCCACATGGCTACCGATTCGATTCAGTCATTTAATGTTGAATACGTGTTTCATCTCTGCTCATATCGCATTTGCAAACAAGGATTTTATTGTGAAGAAACTTTAACCACCATCCCGGTTGATGCCTTTATTCGATTGCAAAGGCAAAAAAAATACCGGTTTCGGAACAAGCTCTCTCTCTTATGACGAAGTTTTACGCGAAGACTGCTTCTTGACATGTGTACGGCGTCTGCTGTCCCTCTTTAGTTCAATTCTCCTTTACCGAGAATAATTTGGACGATTTTGCGATGCATTCTGACGTAATCGTATCATCGATCATCGATAGGTGGTAACTGGCTTTTCGATCCAATATTGAGTTCTTTAAAAGGCTCCGTTCACCCAACACACGAAATTCAGATTTTTCCATTGCTTTAAAAAAAGGAAATGCAACGCTGTTAAAACGAGGATGACACGTAAACAAGGAGCCGGAAATTATTGCCTGATGCCTGATTCTAAAAATTCTTTCTTTTACTCTCATTAATTTTTGGGCGTGTCAGTTGATCATTTCGCACAATTTCTATATATGCATGGATGCATACATGCCCAGTATTTCAATTTTGCTGGTTGCTGGTCAGATTCAAGATCCTATACTCCCACCTTGACATGACATGTTTTATGGAATTTCTTATCCTTATTTACGGATGTAACAAATGCAATGACGAAGTTAATATACGCCACTGCTTGAATGGTGAATGGTGGGTAGAAGGAATACACATTACCTTTAAGTTTAGATGCAAATCCATCGTTGAATGTTCGTGTGGTTTGTGTGCTGAAATTCTATCTGTTAAGAAGTACAATTCCCATTACACATTCACATACATGTTGGCTTGTTTTGTGTAAATTGCTTGCTGTTACTATTTAAATAATAGACTTCTTCAAATATAATGGACCCACAAAGTTACAGACAGCAAACAACAGCAACAGCAACAGCAACAGTAACAGTAACAGCAAGAAAGACAATAATAATAATAATAATAACTCAACAATGATTTAGCCAACTAATGTGTTTTCTATAAGCCTGTGTGTGCTTTCGTTCGTTCGTTCGTTCGTTCGTTAGTTAGTTAGTTAGTTAGTTAGTATTCCCTCTCCTTCGGATTGTAACCACAAATCTATATTTTATCTACTTTTGTTATATGCATATACGTGTGTGTGTGTGTGTGTGTGTGTGTGTGTGTGTATTCTCATACTTTTGCTTTACGTGAATTTGTTCTCTAATGTTTCTTCTTCGTTCTTCGTTCGCAAGTTCAGAGTTGAAAAAAGAACATTTAGGCATCATCAGGCTCACAGGTCATCACAAGTCTTTGTAAATATTTAGTAACTAAACATGAAACCATTGTCTTGGGTTAAATTAATTTTATCTAATGTTTAATTTTTACCCTTAAAACATTTAAAATTATGCTTCTGGCATTTGAAATGTGTGCTTGTGTTTGCGTCCACCTTTAGATGCTATCCTTCCTTATACAGGTAGATTTATTTAAATCTCTTAACTTCATTTTTGTATAATTTTGGTTTGTTAGTTAATTAATGTGAGAATTTAATCAGACGTTTGAACAATTGATAGAAAATTTAATTAAGACTAATTTGAACTGTGAATGAAGTGAGTGTCGTCAGTTAATGATTTGATTAAATTTATATATTAATTGGATCGTTTTATTAATGAATGTTAACGCTATCATTACGTAAATAAGTGAAGCGCCCTTCAAGTCTAACTACATTGAAATAATTTAAGTGAGACTTTTTGGTAACAGGTATTAACTTATATTCTTGCCTCCAATAAAGGCAAATAGACTGAACTTAAACAGACATACCTGAGCGCAGGCTTCCATACTCACAACAGCATCTTTTTGTGAGATTAAATAAATGCAAGTATTAGTAAGCATCGGTACGTTTTTAAGCGATTGCTTGTAAATTTGGAGCACATCTTGAGAGCTTGTCGTAGAACCAAGTCCTTTCAGTCCAAGGATTATAGTGTTTTATTAATACAAAAGATAGAAAACAACGAGTGTTCAGGAGTTTGAAGCCCGGACTAAGCATCTTCAGAAGTGCTATCCTAACTTCAATCCTAAACCTTCTTCCATTTCGTAAGTTGGCAAAGTCTAACCTCTCGCGAAGTAGCTGGTAAAACCTGGGAAAAAGAAAATCATTACAACCTGCTCTTTGTAGCAGTTTGGG
Organism: Glossina austeni; assembly: GCA_000688735.1. Classification (NCBI taxonomy): domain Eukaryota; kingdom Metazoa; phylum Arthropoda; class Insecta; order Diptera; family Glossinidae; genus Glossina; species Glossina austeni. The sequence goes on along the minus strand of KK502411.1, from coordinate 1,853,322 downwards.
GATATTGCCTTTGAATACCTAGTATCAAGTCCAATAGTACATGTGAAGTCTGCTCTGGTGTCGTACTGCGAATTTTTTTTAGTTGAGATTTTTCTAGGTTTCGAAGTGTTGACTAGAGAAAGGCATTGAAAAAGGAACGACATATCTTCGGAGGTTGTATTCGAAGCTTTTGAGCTGCGAAAAGAAAGGACGGACATATAGGCAAAAATATGTATTGTTTGTTACTTGTGCGTTTAAAAACAAACTCACTGACGGACATAACAGTAACAGGGCTGTATCGAAATATTGATGCCATAGCGTAGACAGTGTCCCATTTTCATCTTGCAGCTGGTTGCAGGGATGGTTTTGTTTTTTGTCCCTTCAAATCTAACGATATCTAGAGTTCTTAAAAGCAGCCCTATAAGTAATCCACAAGAAGCCAATTTTTAAGCCCAGTAACGTGCTACACGGAAATGACTTCACAATTGATATTTGGTTGCTTCAATGTAAGAGAGGAAAGCCGTCACGAAACTTCTATCTAGGAGGTATACCTACAACCTCTACCAATAAATGTTAATAAAAGAAAAAGAAAAACAAAGAAAAAAATACTCAACTAAATGAGCGATAAGTGCGAACGCAACTTAACTTAGATTGTTAAGTTATTGTGAATTGGTAAACACTCATTTTCAGGTAAGACAAGATACTCTTAAGCGTCCAATTCGCCCATAGAATGGTAATGGGTCTTGTTGATAGCCTCAGCGGTTTTTTCCGCGCCTTCGAGCTTTTTGTAGCCTCCTCGTTTCAAATGCTTGCAAACTGTCATGTGGTTGATGTTCAGTGCCACTGTTTTCTGACACCTTGCGCGCGGGTCTAGCTCCACCAGTTGCAAAATTTCATCGATTTTTTTCGGTGACTGCGAGCTGTATTTTTGGCATCGAAATTTTCCAACAAGAATAGAGAGCTCGAGCTCTCTCGCAGCATCCTCACCGTACACTTTATAAATTTGTTTTTTTTTTTACAGCTTTCATACCTTTTTTTTGTAATAAAGAAGCATGACAGAGCGTATTTATTGAGGTATTTCAGCCATTTTTAAATCAATATGACGAGCAAAGAATTAGAAAATTATCCTCACAAAAAATGTAAGCTGAAGTGTCACCTTTTAAGGACATGTTCGTATGAGACGATCAGGCCGGTGTTGCCCGATATGCAGGCATCAACATCCCGCAGGAAAATCCGTGGAGAATTTTCAAGATGTCCTAAGAAATTTATTATTTATTTATAGAACATTATAATAAAATGATTATTTGGCTTCCCAGCTTTTATCACTAATTTATTTTTTTTTTAAAACTTAGCTTAAAAGTCACGACTAAGCGCATCGATGACCTATCCTCTGATTCTGAGGTTATACACCCGATTATACCTCAAATATCTGAATGTCGACAGGCTAACAGGGTAAGATTTAACGCCGCCAAAACTCGAAGATGTTTCCTAACGCGCACACTACCGCACGATGGGAATATATTGATTTTGTTGAAATGTTAGCAACACCCGGAAGCAAGCTTGAGAAAACCTATAGCGTGTGCGTATACTTGATTAGTAGCGAATTATGAATCGCTCCAAATATATCTATCCACCTGCTCTTTACTCTCTTTCTGCCTCTTTCCCCTAACTAAGTGTTATGTAGATTCAATAGAATTCGTTTAAAAGCAATTCCTGTTCTTTACTCCTATGAAAATGGATTGCTTCTGCTAGCCTTACCGTGATTTGAGAAACGTGGAGTTTCTTCTTAGTGTTTCCTTCCTAATGAAGTTAATAAAATGTACTATCGATTCGCCGACCTTACTTGAGAGGTGAGATAAACTTCAATATCCCGAACCATTTCCATAGGAACTTTATCTTTATAAAGCTTTCAAAGATTTTCAATCCATTTAGAGTCCTTTGCAAAAATCGAAATGATGTCTTTTACTTGCTCTCAATAACGGATTCTTTAAATTTCTTCAAATCAACTCTCCTTATGCTTCTCCTTTTGCTTATGTCGTATTTAAATGAACTTCTAATCTTAACATTTTAACTGAATTAGTTTACGGTTATTGGCTGCCAAGATTTTGCATGTTTGCAACGGCTTAGTGGCCACGGGTGTGCCTCTATGCTAGATGTGGACATAGTTTTTTCTTCTTGTTTTTCTTCTTCGCTTCTAAGTGTCGATCGAATTTCGTTGTTAAATTATTTTAGCTGAATTTCATATGCAAATAAGTGAAATAATTAATAAATCAAATGAATAAATAATAAAAGATAAGCTCTAGCCTAAAGAGAAAGAAAGAAAGAAAAACTTTAGGGTTAGGGAAACGTTCAATCAATGCAATGAACATTGTGATCGTCGTACGACGATAAATATCGGATATCTTTAGCGTACGTATTACGCTAAAGGCAATGAAAATATTTCACTTTATTTCATTTAATTTCCATTTTAGGCAAACTTTAATACCTTTATTTATTTTTTAAAAAAAGGCTTTGGTTTTTTTTATCATTTTTCCAGTTAATTTAATTTTAATTTTTAGACTTTGCATATACGTAGTTTTCTTTTCTTTTTTTTTTTTTAAGAAAAAAGACGAAGAAAAACCATGAAGTCCACACAATTATTCAAGTCAAAGAATGCACAAACTGAATTAAATAATATTTAAGAAGAAAAGAAAGGAAAAAAATTCTTCTAACAATAGACTTTGGCAAGAATAATATTACTTTCCTCTTTTTTTTTTTTTTTTAAGCTATTATTAAAAAAATAGATTAATTTGTTGTCGGGTTCGTAACGCGATTATGCATAAGAAATGTTTTACATGACGATTATCAAGTCAATGTCTCAACTAAAACTTTATTAACAGATTGTTTTATAGATTAGCAATTAGTTTACTGTATTTCACTGTCTTTCCTGGCTGTAGCCAACTATACTGTGAGGTTAATGATTTTCGCGAACACTCAGACATGATAGACGAAAGAATGAGGGCCTCAAGCGCAGAAACCCTGATTGAACTTACGCTTCATTAAGTTGGAGAGACACTCTGCATCCTTGAGATCTGTGATCGACTTACTTTGATCGAGGAGCATGAAATATTTTGTAGCAAATATGTCTCAAAGGTCACTCGCTCAATTCACGCAAGAATCGTCATTACTTGGGCTTAAAGTCTAAAGATAATGACAGTGCTTCCCGTAAATGTGTTCCTGCACAATTTTTTTCTGGAAGGATGTAAATGGTTTTCATTTTTAAACGTGCACAGATTTACCGTTTTTCCAAACGGATCTTAAAGGCATTCTAATACTACCACAGGATAAAATGTCAAAATCACATACATACATACCTTTAGAATCAACCATAAAAAGTCTTCGGTTAAAGTGGAAGGCTTTAAAGTAAGCGTATACAGGGCATAGAACTCGATGCGTAATTTTTGTAGCAACAAGATTTATTAATTAAAATTTATTAATTAATATACACGACGCAATTTATTAGTTAATCATCAGGACAAGAAGAGTATAGCGAGCACGTGCTATTTCTGAAAAATATGTTACGAAATCAACGCATTTCATTCACCTCTGGCTACAATTACACATTCAGTCATGTTAAGCAACATTATTCAGGGTAAAGGGCTTAAATCACACGATTATAGACAAGATCATCGAAGCACAGCAAAGTTAATAGTTTTCAGTTTTCAAAATGAAAAAATTTTTGCTTAGAATATTTTCAGGCTTAAAGCATTAGCGAAGTGGACTTAAGTCTAAGTTCCTGTTAAAACTGTGACATTCGATATCAAAGAATATCAAACAGAAAAGCCAGTAAACAACATCAAATATTATGGACATTAAGGGTATTAAAGGCAAACGTATATCTATGTAAAGTATTATAGGAAAACAAAAGTCTATGTAACTATGTTATATAGTTCCTTATAAGGTATGGTCTATCGGACTGACATTCGAACCCATGATCACTTACTTAGCAGCGGCGAGTCTAGCCACTGCACTATGCTGTAGCTCTCAATCGCTATAATGCGTTTTATAGGGCGGGCTTCTTTCGAAATGAATCTGTTCCAATCAAATTTTATGATGAGCACGAAAGCAAAAATAAGTTGAATTATGAAAACGTGAACCATTCCCCTCAATAAATTGCTGTTTCACGTTTATGTGATGATAATCAATCAAGAAGGATTAAATATAATATCGACTGAAGCGCTTTCTCTACTTATTACACTCTACTTAATACACTCTCTGTCGAAGGATGTGGTTTACGATGAATAGCGAACTTGAGCTTACCGTCAGTGTTTACTTCTAATTAATCGCTTGTTTGGCAACTAAGGTCGACACTTTAGTTGGCAGAGAAATTTGCCACAGACAAGGAAGAAATTCAGAACAGATCTGTATTTAATGTAGTACTATGTACTTTAACTAGAAAATCGGAAAAATGGCACTGTTTAGGTATTAACACGAGTGCCGTCTATTGTAATGTTAGCCATGATTGTTTCGAAGAAGTTGGCATAACTCAGACATTACTTTGGTATTGTTCTTCTTCGTCTTATTAGATCATCGTAACGACCGATAAAATTTTTCTATAATAATAAATTGAGAAATAGAAATGTAAAGCATATTCTCGAACAAGAAAATAGAAATAAAGAAAATAAAAGCTTTTCTATAATAATAAATTGAAAAATAGAAATGTAAAGCATATTCTCGAACAAAAAAATAGAAATAAAGAAAATAAAAGAATAGAAATGTAAAGCATATTCTCGAACAAAAAAATAGAAATAAAGAAAATAAAAGCTTTTCTACAATAATAAATTGAGAAATAGAAATGTAAAGCATATTCTCGAACAAGAAAATAGAAATAAAGAAAATAAAAGCTTTTCTCCATATTAATGCTGAAGATGAGAAACTTAAAAATCGTAATTAATAATTTATATAATTTATTGAATTCTTACGTAGGGATCACCAAAAGAGACTAACTCTTTGCATTCCTACGTTAGAGCCACACCCAAACGATGCTAATGCATTAACTTTATGATATTGTGTCCATCGTAGACATCATAGAGCACGAGAATTTTTAATTTACATGATTAAATTTATTGATTTAACCATGTCGGTCCCTCCATCTATCGGCAGCCTATTAAAGATGCCATGGCTGTAAAAAAAAAGAGAATAAACCAAAAACTCATTGTCAACAATTTGTAATCTCTATAACAGATCGATAGATAGAAAATTCCTGCTTTGCGTCGACAAGTCCATAATAATAAAGCATTTTTTCACATTTTTATTTAAATTTATTTTACGTGATAGGTATTCTAAATTCGCTTTAAGACAAGTAAAATTGACCTGTTTTTTTTCATTGCTTTTGATTTTTTGGCATTTAGATGACATTTCCGGTAGAAAAAGGCAAAAATTAAAAAAAGGAGGAAAAAAACAGAAAAGTTTGTGGTTAGATATAATCATTGTTCGAAGGACAGCACATTCTGGCAATAGCGAAGCATTAGAACTTTGGAATGCAAAATTAAGAAATGTATAGTGGAAGTAAAATTACTGAATTGAAAAGGATAACAAAGAGAAATGTGTTAATATAAGAAAACGAAAAGAAAAAAGGCTTTAAAATTATGTAAAAGGCAGAGGATGAGCAGAAGTTCTGTACCGTCGTCATTTTTTAAGGCATTTCTTTATCATTTCTTATTAAAATGACTGCAACTACAACAGTTACTATTTTGTACTTTTTTTGTCGTTGTTTCATCTCACGCTTTTAGTTATATCCTAAATAACTATTTATTAAAATTTCTCTTCCATAGATAACTTTATTTCTTATCATATTCGATCTGTAAATAAACAGTAGTGGGAAAAATTTAAATCAAAGATCTTTTAACTACACACACGGACTAACTCAGCTCAGTGGTTATTCGCTTCATTATTGCTTCGTCTTACAGTTCTTCCATTGTAAATATTTAAGGAAAGTATAATTATTATAATATTAATGCCCCGAACACCTTTAGCGCTATGAAAGCGACTTTTTTAAAATAATACCTACTAGGAAGTAAATTATATTTGGCTGTGACTGAATCTTTTATACCCATCACCGTTATTCTAGTAAATCGTAGTAAAGACTAATACAAAAAGGAAAAACTAAATTTGCATACTCTTTATAAGGGGGCTGGGCATAGCTGATATTTGTACAAGCCATACATTGCTTCAGCCGCACAATATTTGCGCTCGTAGAAATTTTTACTTCTTTATGCAATAATTTATAAGCTATGAGAAAAAAAACCCAAATTTTTGCGGAAATTTTTGATTTTGAAAGTGGAAGTGTTCTTAGTTTATATTGCAGAGTGGGCGTGTTATTTAATTGATTCGGCCCATTTTCTACATGAAACATCTTCCAAGGTATGAGTGAAGTTTAAAGGTGATATCTTGACTTTTTTGATCTTGAATTTGATTACCACAGACAGACATGAAGACGGACATAGATACGCATAGACATTCTAAGGTTGACTTATTAATTATTGACCGCTACAGAGTCTCTGAAGCTCTGTCCTGCTTGTTGCAAACGTGTTGATAAAACCATAATATTTCAATAGTCAATATATTGGTCGGGCATCGCCGATTTATTGCATTTTTATATATGGACTAAAGGATTTTGATCGTTGTGTTTATTGTAATATATGTATATATATACATATGACGAGTGAAAATCAAATTTTTTTTTCGCTATTGCAAACGTGGTTGTTCTTAGTTCATAGTACTTTAGGCGTACCTTTCGATTATGTTCAATACTAAGCTGCATGCAAGAACTTGCAATCTTTTTGGCAAATTTAAACCCGAAAACTTAACTCTTGCGATCGAGAAAATGTTTAGCATATATGTTAGACAAAGCTAGACATGCTTGATGATGAATTGGAAATTTTACATTAATCAACAATCTATATGCTTTTTATGTAGGGTTTCTGATTGTGTCCTCCGTATATCTCTCTATAAATTGCAAGCTTAGAATCCGTATAAAAAAAGAACTTAATACGCTCAACCAATAGTTTGTCTTTTATAAATTAGGCTATTTACTGCTGACAACATATGACGACGCTGAACTTTATGAAATTAGATCATACGGACACATAACTGAATAGTTAGAAATACGACGCGAAAAGTACTTAAGGACTTTTGTGTTTACACTCAGGAACACAACTTTTCACTTTACACCACAATTAATGGTGCATAGGTGCACGTCTAGGTTTGGTAAGTGAATAGGCTCGTACCGCGACTTTTTGTACAATATTTTACTTTAGACATGAAATTGCTAACCTACGAGTGTTGCAAGGAATTGATTTTATGATACAAGTGGAGTCGGAGAAAGAGGTTAATCTCTGCGTATTATTTAGATTTTTATACTTAGAAAACTGTATGGATTAATATGGATTCGTTTGATTGATTGATATTTCCTTGAGGGACGAATTGGGACGAAAGAGATGAAAGTTAATTTCATTTAATATGGCTAGCGAATCAATCATATCTGGATAATATTTTTTAAATTTTACGAAGGAAGGAAGCGGAAATACATAAGATAGACCGATGTTTGTCCAGGCATAATTATACTATAAGTAATTATTTATATTTATGTAGTGATAATGTTTCTTTTCTAACGTCTAACGACAAATTCCTTAAGGCGGTTCTTTTTTGACCTATCAAAAAAAAAAAAAAAAAAATAAGAATACAAAAGTTTATTTGTTTCAAAATATTATCCATTGATAGCTGCACAATTTTCGTTTATTTTAAGAAGAATGACGACATGTCTCCCTCGTTTCAATAAATTTATCGATTTCCGGTTAACGATTGTGAAAGAAGCCGTAATACAAACCTATACAGAAATATTATACAATAAAATCTAAAAATAATAATAATGCAAATTGCAAATGCTATTATTTCCCATCACTGTATATAAATATATATACACGTATATATACGTAAGTATTTGAATGCATGCATATATAGAAATCTTTATCAATAATTCTATATTAGCGTTTGCAGTTCGTTGACAATTCATTTTTCATATAAATTGAAACTTATCCAACAACTGCCGCATTCGCAACTGCTACTTCTGTTGCTACTGCTGCTACTGCTGCTACTGCTGCTACTGCTGCTACTGCTGCTGTATGCATATATCTTATTTCAATTTTGCTGATGATTTGTTATAAATTCGCAAGAGCAATATTATAAAAGGGGGCAGAGTGTCAATGCAGCAGATTTTATTCATTTATTAATAGTCAATATTTTGTATGTATGCCGTTGGCTAATACTGATGCCACTTCTGCATTTTAGTATGAATGCAATTGAATTGTATATGCATTTGTATGTATGTACTTGTCATCTGAAGGATAAATGGTACAATTGCAGGAAAACTGTAATAACATTTCTTTTATTCTTTTTTTTTTTTTTTCTTTTTATTCTTTTTTTTTTTCTTTCTCTTCTTTTTTTTTCTTTTTATTTATTTATTTCTTTTTTTTGATTTTTTCGTAAAATGAAAATTGTTATGAAAAATAGTATATTTGCTAAGCTCTCATTGCAGATGGATTCAAATGCCTAATACGGTGGGCAAATGAAGCGAAAAATTTGAGTTGTCCTCCTCTTAGAGAATTCCGTTAGTCTATCTCGATATGTACTTTGAAGAATTGCTAGCATACAAAACAGCATATATAAGAGTGTTGATGAAGATGATATTGAAAGCAAGTGATTTGCGTACTCTGGCGTATTTTGGCTCTGACGGAGATGGCCATATGTTATTATAAATTATCGCTATTTTCAAATTTATGTCTGTAATAATCATAAAAAAAATTGACTTCGTTAACTTAACAAAATACCCATGCGTTCAGTATATTTTTCTTTTTTTCAAAACTTTGTTGATTTGAAAACAGCGTAAAAGTGAAAACGGACAAAAAGCAGATCGTGTAGATCGTTTAAATCGCGAAATAAATACACATTAAAACATTGCCTCTCAAATATTGACTTGATCGAAAGAACACAACTCGCTCTACTGTTTAAATCTATTCTGGGAAATTGCAGCCTGTAAGAGAGCAAGTATTACTTTTAATCATCTAATCAAAGTCAGACGCATATGCTTAATGGAGTAATATGTTATATTAATGTAGTCAAAATGGCACACGGGCGAAGTTTGCAACGGATACTCTCAAGATACACGGACAAAAGCCCCGAGAAAAACCCCAAAAGGAAAGTGTTGCTAACTAACGTGAAACTAGCTAGAAATTGTAAACTTTATCGCGGTTGAAAAAAAAGTAAATGCTTAAGGGAAAGGAAGAAAAAACGGAACATGGACAGACGAAGTGAATACAAAACTTCGTTTCATACTATTTAGAGATGAGATAAGTTCGGGATGCCCTATAAAAAATCGACTAATTATAAGCATTTTAACAACAGATTCAACCTTTGAAGCCGAGACGTGTCCGCAGTGGTAGTGAAGAGTAAAAATATGATTAGATATTTTTATTTTTCCATCGATATGCAGCATTTCTTATTTCCCAAGCTTTATACAATTTCATATCGTGTAGTTGACGATTTGTTGACTTGTTTTGGTGGACTTAAAATTTCATATTCCTTGCTAAAAAGATGAATATTCAGGTGACTGTACAGAGATGAGAAATTCAAATGGCTTCTTGCTGCTTAACTGTCAATCCACTATAGGCAATCTTGAGGATTATGAAGGAGGCCAAAGTTTTACTTAACGGTAAAAATGAAATTTTCCAATCTTCTAGCTCGCTATCTTATACCTACGTATCTTCTGTAAATATATCCACTAAGCGTGCTCTTCATCTTTCCTATTCAATAGTATTATTTGCTCTTAGGCCCCACCATTTTTCGAAGCTCAAGCAAGTCGATCGCAAACATCTCAAAATTATTTAATATAACAGATCTTTAGTAGATTTATGATATTTATAAGCTTTTATGTGACTTGCTTTCGTATCAGAGTGGAATCGATATTTTTGTAAGCTTTTTTCATAATCTTGAGCCCACTGTAAGTTTAAGTATTTAATAAAAGTTCACCACAATATATTTATTAACACCATTTGTGCAGATTTTAATCTGTATGAGCGTGTGTGCGTGCAACTAATATGACACATCAAAATCTCAATAGTGTAATAAAATGACTAAAAATAGATTTCAATGTAAATGAAATTTCAAAGCGAATGAATAAAAGTAAAATAGTGCAATAATTATGAGTATAGCGATTAAATTCAACTACATTCGCAGTAATAACTCCGTCGAGATTTAAAATAGATAAAAAAAATGGAAATAATTTTTTCGTATCCATCATCGGTCGGCTATATCTACTTTTTGAGTCTATTTGCAAAGAAATGTTCAATGCATTGCATCCTATCGACTCTAGGTTTGTGTGAAAGATCGTTAAAATTACTTTCAATACTTGAATACATTTTTATTACATAACATTTCGTATAAGAAGATAAAATTACAAATTAGTTTAACATATGTATGTATATTTTTTGGAATCATTTTTCCCGTAAAAAGAAAATCGAGTTTACCAAGTAAGAAAGTTTTGGGCGAAATCTTGGTCTTCCATTAACGGGCTAAACGAATTTCGTTAATGATAGGTATGCCGATCGATTAAGAATGGTTGCTTTTATATATTTTTGCACAGAGTAGTGCAGAGTTTCGTTGAGTTAAACTCAAATTTACAGATTTAAATTCTCTCTTTCCTCCCAGTTTCTTCTATATATATATGGGGTCTCTTCATTACCGCTCCATCTGCTTTAATATTTTTTTTTTTTTTCAACGAACGATCTTTCCAGAGTCGATCGTTCAATCATGACAGCATCGACTTCAATAAATTTGAATTCAGATTTGTTCTCGACAATCTCATCTATACTGGCTTCAATTTGCGGTCTTCATAACGGTGCCAATAAGTAAAAGATTGAACTTGATATTGTGGAGAATCTACGCTAATCAGCGTATAAATTGCGAGGTTTCCGTTGCGATGAAGCACAAATAATACAAAGAATATCATGGATTGTTCAAATTTAAGTAAGTATTTTAGGTTAGTCTATAACGTCTTTTGCCAAGAGTTGAAAGACCAAAGTTGGCATAACTTGACTAGTAAGTTGCGTGGTTATTGGTCGTGAGTTTAGCGCAATTATATTTGGGAATATGACGTTCCGGTTGTAAAGACCTTTTCAAAGATGANGGGAATATGACGTTCCGGTTGTAAAGACCTTTTCAAAGATGAGGTCGACGTTCTTGCTCGTATGCTGCATTATGCAGCATTATTTTATGGAGATTGAAGTACAACTAAGCTATTCTTCATATTATTAAAATTCCTTAGGCTTTGCCTTTTGGCGGCTATTGCTGTTACAAGAGTAAGAAGTCGGAGGGTTTGGTAGAGAGGCAAGCAGACAGTTGTCCATATCTGATATATTTTATGTCGAAAAATTATGTGAGACGTGTGCTCTCGAGCACTGGGTTTAAACTGCTCGCACAAATCTCAAAGCAAAAATTACATATGAACAAAGGCTTCTTTCTAACAGTCCGTCTACTCATTGCAATTCGTTTTATAAATGCTTTCACTCAGTAATTTTACTCGTTGAATGCCTTTTAAAACACGTAATGAAGTGAGTGGAGTTCTTAAGCAGCGTATGGACATGCCTGGGTATAGAGAGGGAGAAAAACATTTTAAAACGCATTCATAAACATATATATACCCGATTAGTGTTAGAGTTAACCTAAGGTAAATCTTGCGGTGATCCAACCACCCACTGTAAGTATTTCCAAAATTGTGGAAATTAAAACACATACCGCTTCTCTGAGTATACTCTGGATTTAATTTGCCAGACTGGATATCAAACAAAAGTGATTCACTAGCAATAAGCGGATCTACTTCCAAAAAATTTGAAAAACTTTAATATATTTTAAAATTAATTGTAATAAGCCGTCGATGATATTGGTTTTAAAGTTCACAGACATCTTTGCTACGGTCATTTTGTGTAAAAAGACCTTCGATTGGCCCATTGGCATAACGGAAACGAAATTTTTGAGTTGGATTTATAAACAGCCAAAATTTTTTTTAAAGATCGGTCTTCTAAGCATTTCTCATAACTTTAATGTTCGACATGTATGTAAGCGAAATGTGTATATGGGAAGAAGATACACTACTTACTTTCTCGAATTAGAGTGTAAGGGATAGACGAGAGCGTTTCAGCTTCCAGGCAAAGCGAAGGTTTAAAACCACAGAGTACTAGTTTTACTTACTCTAATGCCTATGATATTAGTAAAGAGAGAATTATAGTAAATATAGTTTGCTGCATAAATGTAGAGGGAACAGTTGGAAAAGGAGCACAAAAATTTGCGCACACGACCTTTAAAAGTTCTCGATATTGTTCCTTAACTCTTAGCACTCTTATGTGGAGTGAGGAACGTCATCGTATTTTTTGCATGAACACCTAATGCAACGGCAGAAAATCGAATCAAGACGCATGATTACATAGCCTTTGGAGGGCTCTTGTACAGTTAGTGTAAAGTTATTTTTTGGTGGCAGGTGTAAAAAAAAGTGATGAACTTTTAAAGAGCTCTAACGAAGCCATATTCGGCTTAGAGTGCGACCCTTAGATATCACTGTCATGCAAAAGAAAATTTCGAATCCATTCCCAATCATATTCAACGTCAACTTTTAGGTAGACAAACATGTTTATAGGTACTTATTTACCTTCAATGTCAATCACTTATCTAAAGTTGTTTTCTGTCAGTCAGTCTCTTCTTTAGAAGACCTTGATAAGTTTGATTTATGGAAAAAAATTAAACTTTTATTTATTGTATCGAATTATGGCTTTTTATAGTTTAAAAAAAGGAAATGTTTTAACAAAGGATATACGCAAGGACATACGGACAGACAAACTGGTATAACTAGCTTGGTGTCTTGCACTATTTCAATATAAATAAATATAAATCTTTTATAGAGCCTCCGATCTGATAAATTTCTTTAATAAAAGGATTTTCTTTAAAGCATTTTTTTACAGTTACTCTTAGACGATTATAAAAATAAATAATATCGATATTAAATATATAAATTCAAAAGGAAACACAAAAAAAAAAAAAAAAACGGAAAAGTTGGAAATACTCTCGGCAATTACTTCCAGTCGATAAAATTCGTAATCAATTATTTGTAAAGCGAAAATTGGCCTTCGATTGATTTACTGGCATAAAATTCGAATAAATTTTTAATATAACATAAATTAATTTTTTAGTTTCAAATTCTAAATCCCATTAAATTCGCATCAAACCTGGAGAGCGTAAATATAAGAATTTTGATGAAGACGTAGTAGGTATCAAACAAGTCCACCTTAACCGAATAGGCGAAATTTCTCTCTGATTTTTATTTATTCTAATATCGTTTTATTTGTGGAATTAATTTGATAATAAATTCATTCAATATTTATTAAATACTGTAATTAATATATAGTTCGTTACGTGGTGTTTTATAAAAGATAAATTATGAAAACAAATAATTATTAGAATTTGCATTTTATGCACTCAAGGGAAGGTTGAATTGGCCTTTGTAGCCGCCGGAAAAATGTTTATATATCTGTGTATACAAATATATATATATATATATATATACATACATATATATACATACATGTATATATATATACATACATACATATATATATATATATACATATATATATATATATATATAATGCATTATGTCTTTTAAAGTCTTTTAAAACGAAATTCATTAAGGACGAAATGTTTTTAATGAATCTAAGAGGACAACGAGAGAAAAAAATATTTTCTTTTTTGAAAAATTTTAATCAATTTAAAGTTTGTGGCACGAAAAAAAGAAAACATATGTTTTTAAAAAGTTTTCTATTTTAAATGAATAAAATTCTTCTTTTTTTCTTTTTGCTTCATGTTTGTTTTTGTTATAATAATTGATTTTTTTTTTAAAGAAAACTGAACATTTATCTTGTAAAAAGGAAGAGGAAAGAAGCGGTGGAGAATGAAAAAGCGGTGATAAAGCCTTTTGTAAATACATTCCGTTGACGATGTACCGGGAATCGCTTTACTGCATATTGAAAAGGTTAACAACTACTTAAGTACATAGCCTGGCTTTTCGAGATTTAATTTTTTTTTTTTAAAGAGCGGTTTGAATCATGTGTACTTAAGAGCATTTTTGGATTTACTGCAGATAAAGTTGTCGGAGCAAAGATTAGTTTAAAAGTTTACTTCACAAGGGGTATTTCCCAAGTGCAGTCTTTGCGTATGTTTGAAACGTGTACGGCACTGATGTTTTAAAACAAACACAGGCATATGAGTGATGGAAAGTAGTCAAGGGGGCGACAAAATGATGAGGGACTCACCGCGTTCGGTTCAGACAGAACGTAGCATAAGAGCGAGGGTGGAAACTAATTTGCAAATTTCACGAGATAAACTAAAGCGATAGATTAGAGTTCCCTTTTTCCAATTTGTGCCATTCGTGAAAAGGACACATTTGGTTTTTCATTTCTTTTGCGATAGTTTCTGGCCGAAAGTTGGACTTGCGTAAGCTTGCGCGATTTCGTTGGTATTTTTTTATTTTTTTTGATATGACCCATCAGTCAGAGTAGTACTGTAAAGGGGAGAAGAAAGAGAGAAAAGAAAAGAAAAGAAAAGAAAAGAAAAAAAAATAGGGAGGCGATAGCCGCAGGCTAATAGGGGCGCCCGCAATGACTACGATCAAAATGAATTATACCGCACTTAGGACTTGAGCGCGCAAACGCTGACTTTATATTAGCGATTAGCGATAAGTTAGTCGGCCACCTAGTGAAAGTCTTAAATACCTATAACTATGACGTCAAAAGTTTATTTTTTCATGTCATTTAAAGCAAATTCATTGAAGCAAGTAATTCAAGGCAAGTCCAGAAAATGGCTATAAAGAGTTAAAGTTTTAAATAAATGTAACTGTATTTTGTAAGAAATGATCTTTGACAACTTTGACGATTAATAACTAAACAGTAACGATTGGTTTATTAACGATTCTCGGTAATTTTTTGACGACATATATGTACGCGTGTCATTTAGAGTAAGATATTTAAGCATTCTGTACCTATAAGTAGAAGTGGTAATTTTTGTCAAAGAAGGCGGTGAAGCCTTAAGGGCTAACATGCAAAGAATAAAACAAAAAAAGACAAAGAAAAAACTCAAACCCGCACAATTCACTTTAATTACAAACATATGCTGCCACAAGAGAAAAAAGAAAAATGAAAGAAGATGACTAAGAGCAAAGTTAACCTACACACAACACATGTACAATACATTGGCCAAATTTCGAGAATTGCAGTTTATGTTAGATACCTACACATACGGGCATACATAAATGCATGTATACATATATATGTATATATATACATAAATGTGTATACATATGCGTATATACATATACATATACATATACATATATATATACATATACATATATATATATATATATATATATATATATATATATATA
>KK502411.1:1564015-1837793 GCA_000688735.1 Glossina austeni | reverse complement strand
TATATATATACATAAATGTGTATACATATGCGTATATATATATATATATATATATATATATATATATATATATATATATATATATACATATATGTACATATATATATATATGTACATACATAGGTCCATGCATGCATGCATGCATACATGCTTAGGAGCATACCTACAGAATTACTCCTGGCACTGATGAGGACATTGATGCACGTGCAATAGCAACATAAATTATGGCTTACTGGCTACATACCAGAAATGATAAGGAGCACCAGGGCGAAGGGGATGCAAACACAAATAGTCACTCTCTCCTTATATATGTAAATATGAATGTGCGTGTGCATATATATATATATATATATGTATGTGTATATGAGGTGGTATTCTATTCTTTTAAATTGCAACACGTCTCTTTTCATAAGCACATACACGCATATCCTAAAATTAATATCGTATGGGTGCATGTGCATGTGGCCTATGTTCGTCGTCAGTCTATTGCTTGCTGTTGTTGAGCTTAACAATGCATTGTAATTTTGCAAATTTTAGATTAAGCCCCAAAAACATTTTGTGGATTTTTCAATCTGGTTACATGTGACTTGAATTACAAAAAAGTCTCTCACAGAACATAGTTATGACAATATATACAATAACATCTCATACGCACATTCAACAACATTTCCTCTTATAAGTGCTTCAGTTTTGAGTTCATTTGTGTGGTTGCCTTTAAAAGAAACTAAACTAAAAAATGTATATATATATGTATATATATATATATATATATATATATATATATATATATTTGGAAACTATGGGAACTTATCTAAAGGCACAAATTTGAAAACAACTCAATTGATGAAGACAGCAGTTCAGTAAAGTGTTTGTAAAGTGGATGAATGGTCAGTCATTTGTTGCATATGTGTTTTGAATTTTATTTTGCAATACAAAATAAACGAAAAAAAAACTTATTACACTTATTTAGGATGAGTATATGTTAAGCTTTCAAGTTTTGCAATTTTCAACATTGGAATTCGATGCTTGATTCCTGGCTATTAATTTAAGATCAATCAGAGTCTTTTCTCCAAAATGCCGGTACAGTTAGGAGCGATTTTAATTTCTCTCTTTCTTTGATTCTCTAATCCTGGAGAAAGAGTGAAATTTTTCAATGAAATGATTTCTCTTTAATTTATTAATAATTTCATCACTTGTTCATCACAGGCTTTGCTTTATGCTTTGGTGGGGGGGAATTAATATCAATAATTTCTTCCGCTATAGCATCAGTTGTCTAATTATCAAGTTATCAGAAACTCAGATTTCATTTGCCAGTAAGTAAGCAGCTCCAACAAAAAAGAACATTACGCCTTCATTTTGCCCAACCTGCTCAGACGAGTACATTGGTATTTTGTTACAAGGAAGCGTCCCATTTAATCCACCCGATCCTTTTAAAAGTAATAAGAGATGAGCATTTCCCATAGGTTGTAATTTTCAGGCCTTCATTGTCTTTTAAGATCTTGCTTGTAATCGAACCATAACGACTTTCAAACTTGATAATCTGAGGGCCTGAGCAATCTATTAATTAATTTGAGTTAATTATTTCAATTTCCGTAAGCTCTTTCAATAACAGATACTAGATGGAAAGATGGATGGACAGACAGACGACCTGGAGTCCTACATAAATTAAGAATTTATATATTTTACGCAATCGAGTATAGTCCTTGTCTGTGAAGCATTAAAATGGGAAGGACAAATCTGGTCTGTCGACGAGTAAGCCATTAATAGCCAAAAGACTGAAAGAGCTTTAAAAAACTAAAGCGTAAAGTCTTCAAAACATATTGAAGTAACCTACAATTCACGAACAAATTTCAAGGCTTTTGGGATCACTTTTACGCGCTCGAACGCTAGAGAAAAAAGTTATGTAAGATGTGTTGGGGATAGACACTTAGACAACTTGTACAACAAGAGCTGATAGGGGCCGATATTAGACTCGGCCGATAACGCACTCACTATTTGGAAAATATTCTGCGCCTCATACATACACACATTTCTTAAAAGTTCAAACGTGAATTTCGCTTCAAACGTGCCTCAAGATCTCGTACGTACAGAAACTATTTGATTAACTTACGGGCACACAATTTATTAATGCACGTCCTCTATAGTGAACGAAAATTCTGAACATAGCTAATGGTTTTAGAATATTGCGTTAATGCACTAATACGTTTGAATCTTGAAGCTGATCTAGAGATCACATGGAAGCAATAATTTTTGAATGTGACTTACACTACATTAAACTCGACATATATATATTTCTTTCTTCCATAAATTTGCTGAATTCTAACACATATACTATCGATGTGGTTTCATGAGCTCAAATTGGAACATATGCTTATAAGTTGCCTACGGCTGTAATCGCTTAAAAGTTAAAAAAAAAAAGGGGTAAGACCACTGGACGGATAAAAGGACGGATACAACAAAAGGGAACCAAATAATAGAATTTGTTATTAAGTACTAAATACTGCATACTAGTACTAGAAAGAAAACGCATCTTGGAAAAGTATTAGAAAATGTAACTGGAGCCACTCTCGTTAGCGACAAGGAAAGGAAAAGAAGGAGGAATTTGATTGTGCTGTTATGTAATTAATTTTGAAATAAGGACTGATATGTAATTATTTTCGAAAAATCAAATTTTTTGATCATTTAAAGTCTTGCCACAATCGTTCTTTTTATATCATTCCCGAGTCTTTAAGGGATCATTTAAGCCAAAAAAATGTTTGATTTTCTGAAAAATTTACCCTGACCTATGCCTTAAACGATGGGGACCTAAAGTCTGTCCCCGAACTACAATTGATTACAAGTATTGGACGTACGATATTTATCCGAACCATTTTTACGAATTCTTGGAGTTTGAAGACAAATCGGAGAGAGAGGGAAGTAAGTGTGTAAAGATAATTTATAGCAGTCAGAAAAAGTTAAGAAAGATCCACTTTCTGTTATACCGAACGATGCGAAATCATTCCTGAAACCGATGTAAAATGTTTGAATTGGTTGGACCAATGTTTTGGAGCCATTTTGCACACAAATACTTCTGCAAGAAGAACTTTGATACACAATTTGCATACACAACTCGCTTTTGTTGGACGGAACCTTCTATATCTTGCCTAGAGGCTCTTGATCAGTTACAACGAAGAATTCACATATTCGTAGGCGATGGCAATATATTCAAAATTATCGATACTTTTGAACGTTTATAAGGTATGTTGTGTTGTGTAATGGCTCATAGAGATGAAAGAAATTTTTCCACCAATGAAGTCTTTTAACAGAGCTATTCGGCTTTGTCCAACGTTCTTGCTCTTTCGTTCTGGAGTTGCCCGTATAACGCACGGCACAACTACGACAGTCCATCATTCTGCCAACGCGCTGACCGCTCTTGCAACAACGTATCAACGCCATTTCAAATGTTTCCATTTTCACATTTTTCCTCTCTCCGTATCTGCAATCCACTATCGTGACGGCACGTCTAGGCGACATCCCCCCCCCGAATGCCTGGTCAAAGCAAACAAAATGGACAAAAGTATAGTACGGCAGCGTGTAGTGGACCGCGTAGTTATATTTTTTGAACCTCATCATATACAAGGGCTCGCACGAAAAGTATACCTTTACATAGAAATGTTTTATCACGAAAATAGATGAAGAATTGCTTGTATTAAGCAAAGTGGTATTCGGGATTTTGTTGCGATCTTGCGTAGCTATAATCTTTTACTTATATTAATATATGTCGAGGTTTTGTTCAGGGATTCGATCTAATTTAACCTAACTGTTATGATAATTTCCGTTCAAGCCTCCTACGCGATAGAGCCTCGCATTTGATAAAAAATCTGTCATCGTACGCTAGCACATATTTATGTTTCTCTTGCCTTACTAGAAATATTTACATATATAAACACAATTTTATTCTCTTTGAAAACATATCAATTTAAGGGATATGTTGCCTTGTGTGTTTTTCTATGAATATATACAAATGGTTAGGTGACTACGTATATAACAATCACTTCTTTTTGCTGTAGATTCTGTAGCTCTTTCTTCTATTGTTTTTAATACGAATTTGATAAATGTTTCAACACTCTTTAACAGTAGGCGTGCCTCTTGTAAATTCTGCAAGGTAATGCTGAAGGACTCGACAACACGTCCTCCTTTATGACTCTCATTTAATTGCTTTCAGTGAGGTGAAGATGAACTTCTTTTCGTTTTTGTTTTTGCAAGCTTTCGCTTCAGCATAAAAATTCACAATCGATCTTTCGGATATTCTTGTATGTCCGATTACGATGAACTTCTTCACACACCTCTGATGCCAATGGCAATAAAACGTAGTACAGTTAATTGTTTTTTAAATTCAAAATGAAGAATTATTATCTGTTTCTTAACAACCCTTTTCAAAAAAGAACCTAGAGGACTACCCTAGTGCTAGCCTAGCACGCGATAAGCTAAGTGTAATACATTTTTTTTAACAATCACCTTGATATGAACATCACAATAAGAGGGAGAGGGAGAACGGAACACGAATCGCAACCGGACTAAACACACTTTGCTTTAGTGACGTCATTTTCGTAATTTTCAGAACTATGAAAATTCTGAATGTCGTGCTCAGCATTGATTTGAAACGTATCAATTTATCCGTGGCTTGCGCACGAGCTCGGATAATGCCGAATACTTTGTTCGCCCGCAATTTGGCAGTTGTTTCAGAAAACCGAAAGGAACAGAAAGGAAGACCGTAAAGTAAAATTGCATGACATATCTGACGCTTTCATGATATCAGAAGTCTGTGTATTCACTATATTGTATGAAAAGATTTGTGCGAAGCGGCTGCCACGTTATAAAAACGTTCCTTTTAGGCGATATGTGACAATAGATGAAACATGCATCCCTCACGACATTCGAAAGTCACCTCGGCAGTTAGTCGAGGACTAACTTGTAAGTTAACCGTTGGAATATTATGAAATTTTGACTTATAATCGTGTGACGGTATGTACTGTTTAGGTCACTGTTTTATAGGTCAACAGTGGTTTCACATACGGGTCGGACTAGAAACTTATTGAGTAGTATTATGAAAGTAATTCTGTTGTTTCACTTTTTAGTTGATTATAAGAAAAGTTTGCTTAGAACTTTTTTTTTTTAAAATATTTCCTGAGCCGGTAGGTAGTCTCAAATCTCGGTTGAAAACCAAAACGACCTAAGAACTCGATAGCTCGATTCTACACTATTTCCGTTCCGTTCATTGTAATTTTTACCTTTGTTATCATCATCATTGTGTCCGTCGTCAGCGATTATGAAAAACAAGCGACCAAAAACGAGTGAAAATGCCGTTGGGGGTGCATTGCGGTCGCCAACAAGACAAGAAGAGCAAATTTGCGTAAAATCTTTGGTTATGTGTTTTTTCAAGTGTTTTGCATTTAATTTCATTCATTGAATTTCTTTATAAATTCCTTTTTTTGCTCCGACAACAACAGCAGTAGCATATCCTGCTTTCCAGCAGCAACAAGACGAGCGATTATGGCTGTTCGTGTGCACGTTAATGGAGGTTATACAAAACGTTTATCTGTGTTTCGTACAGTTTTTATTTTTATTTTCATTTTACTTTCATTTTTTTTTCTTGTTTTCCGAATGCAAACAGTTGGCGTTTGCGCCCACTTTCAACATGGTATAGTGCTTTCTTTCGATTCTTCAAATTGTGATAGTAGTGCAGTTGTCATGTCTTGTTGTTTGATGTTTGTTTGCTTCTTTTTTTTACTTTTTACTTTTTTCTTGTTTTGCTTCGTTTTTATTTAACAATAGCAATAAACTTAATTTCTATTTTTTAAAGAGTTTTTCAATAAAATTGAAATTCATTTAAATACATTTTCGAAAAATTTATTTTCTTCATAGAAACAGGCGAAGAGATCATTAACACTGTTTAACGCTACTTAGATAATTTGGCAGAAATATATAAAAATAATGAAAAAAAAATTTTTGTTGGCAAAAATGAACGCTTTAATGCCGTACTGAAGATATAATTTTGGATTAAATCCAAATTCATTGCGCTTCACTATCTCTACCTACATATCACTCATACATATCTGTACCTGGAAGCAGCGACTTTTCACGCAAAAGTTGCATTGAAATCAAAGGAATAAAGAAAAATGAAAAAAAGAAAAAAGAAAAAAAAAGAAGAACAAAATAATAATGAGAGTGAAATGAGTGAATTAATGACTACGAACAAATGATCTGCCGCTATACAATCAAATTAACAAGTTGAATAGCGAAACGCAGAACTAAATGAGTTGTCGCTGCGAAGCTATTGAATTTTAGTTTTGCAAAAGTAAAGAGCAAAAAAGTGAACGTTAAAGCATTCACTGTTATTAATCAATCATTTGCAGAAACAAATTCTAAAAAGGAAGAGAAAAAAAAAAAAAAAAAAAAATAGTAGAAAAAAAACCGATTTACAAAAATCAGTGATAAATTAGCTGGCATCATGACCATAATCGCAACTACCACGACCGTCACCAACACAATCAACGTTTACGCTACCATTATCGTAATCACGATTGTGCAGTCATCTATACCGTATGCATATTAACCACTCATGTGTTCAAATCGTTTTTTCTTTCCTTCATTTTTTTCATGCTTTCGTTCTCAACAGATTATAATTACCGTTTATTCTCTCGATTAGAGTATCTATTTTCTTTTTAACTAACGCATAACTCTTTATTTCTTCTTTCTTGTTCTTTTTCTTCTCACTCCTTTCCAATGAATGATTTCGGAATCAGTTATCACCACCATTAGAGTTATTAATGCAAGTCACATCTCTCGTGAAAGAGAGGCTTACCCAAACACGGACTAGAACGAATCTAAGGCACCTGTCATCGAATAGATACAATTTAGAGTAGAAATATGCGTACGACTTCAATCATTAAAGTATCTTACAGATAATGCAAAGACAATGCATCTCGGATATATTCACGAGATGGAGAAGCATAGAAAGCATTAAGACGAAGTATTAAGGGATCTTTGGGAGACCAAGACCCTAAATACGGACGGACAGTCCTAAATATCCGACTAGACCTGCCGGTCTCATTCCTTTTTCTCAAGCCAGCAATAGCAAATTCTGGTGTTTTCTACGCATGAGAAGTGGTTTCGGTTTCCCATAAGAACGTTCCATTTTCGATTGTTACTTTGCTCTAGTGTCTGTCCTACCTGCAAAAAATGGAAGTCTCAATTTATCACAGTCTTTTAATTTAATCATGGAACACTTGACACTATCATCAACGAACTCGCAACTCGCCTCGCAATAAAATCGCTAGCCACTTCACGGAGGTAGAGCGAAATAATCGATTTGTTGAAGACAAAGTTCGACTACTCGAGAAAGTCTTTAAGTCTATCAAGTATTTCTGTTATGGATATGCGTTTTGTTTACATACGACATCGCAGATCTACTACCATCGCATTGCGGTATATGAAGGAAAGTGAGGTTAGATGCGTTATTTCTCTAATAAAGTTCGAATGACCACAAATTTACGAATTTTTTTCATTGCATTTTAGAACATTTTAGAAGTGTTTTTAAATGCTTTTGCCCAAAAAAGTTTCCAAGTGCTAAAGCGGTGGCTGAATAAAATGAAATGACTTGAAATGAGTGTTTGAAGGAATTTTCAGATAGTTTCAGCCCGCGAATATAAAAGAAATGTTGCACTTTCTATCTATAAAGAAATGAAAAAAAGCGTATAATTTTTCGCAACTCCTTCAAAGTACAATTATTCGGTTTGTTGGAATCGTAAAGTTACTATCAGAACCGGAGCTAAGGTTTATTCTCTTCGAAATGCATTGTAAGCGGTTGTGGATTTGAGTTTCTCGATATTTTTTGGCTATAAAAAGTAGAATATCAATTTTGTTATACCGCCATCGCTTTGTGATGGGTGTACGAAACAATGAGCACTTATCCCCTCACAATTGACCAAAAAATTTAAATCAAGCAACCATATCCTCTGCACATTATTCGCACACGTGTGCATGCTCACCATATTCCTTTTTCTTTCCTTTGGGTGGTAAGTCGGTGTGTGCAATCGACATTAGGAGCATTTGAAATGCTTTATTAACTTGTGATTTTCGAGACTGAAAAGTTTTACTAATGACTTGGGCGGATGTGTTTAAAAAGCATTATATGCCACTCACTACCAATTTTCGTCCTTTTTGGCTGTTGGTTGGTACGTATAATTTTTTCGAAATTTTCATGTCCTCCACCATAAAATGGCGATATGTTGGATTTGCGTTTGCTTTTGTAACATATTGAAGTGCGCTCTATACATTATATACATTAAAATGTATATAAAACTAATACATCCCACCGTCCGTTCGGATATTGTCTGCAATGCTCGCGTCCGTAGAAATAGAGAGAGAACAATAAAATTTGATGCTTATGTCGACTTGAAAATTGTCAAAAAACTGTAACTTGCAGCTTATAAAAAACGCTTATCTGAAACTCGTATAAATAATTTCTAGGGCTGACTTTATTATGACAACGTAAGTATTGCTCCGATTTATTAAGCGGTACGCGCAAATCAGAGACAATATTTCATAATTGTTAGTATATACGCGTTTTGTTGCGGTGGTTATCAAAGATTCGTCCTGTGCTGAATGCAATGGTTTTACTTGTTTTTTTGATATCTAATTTTTCTCTTTTGCTTCTGATCACATTCGAATTTGTGCCATGAATCAATTATCTCTCCCACTAAGCGGCTGCTGTATGTCTGAATATGATTGCATCGGCACGAGTGTTGAAAAGTATCTGTGCGTGTGTGTATGGGTGTGTGCCCTTTAAGGATATACTAATTGGTAGAGTTAAAAACGTTAAATTAGCTATCAAGTGGTAATGTTGATAAAAAGAAAAGATGAAAAAAAAAAGAAATAAAATTTCATTTATCGCTTAAATACTCAAGTGACGAACGATGTCAAGTGATTCGAATTAATAGAGAAATAGTCTTAAAAAAGTCACAAATAAGGGTAAGTTGTAATTATAAATTAATTTTAAATTTTCTCAACTTAGAGTATTTTAGATGTCAATTTATCAATCAATAAATCCCGGGACTAAGTAATATTTTGTCTTTTATTTGTTTTTTGTCAAAATTCGTTTTTATTTCTCAAAGTATTCTCCTTTAAAGGTTATACGATAAGTTCAACATGGCTCCAACATTTCGATGCTTTTTTTGATGATATTACAAATCGACCACAAAATAAGCTTCAATGCGACTGCAATGATTTCATCATTTGACCTCGACATTTTTTCCGCTGGCATCCTTTCCAAGATTTACAAGCAGATCAGCAGCAGCCGCTGGGAACCAAATTTGGAAAATATGCTTGTGGGTGTGAGAGCAATTCGTACTTCAATCCATCAAAATATGCACTCGCGCACTACTCATCCGGAAAGGTAGCTCTTTCGTCCCTAAATTTTGATGTCTTTAGAATGTCGGCTACCTCTTGCGAGTTCGCTTTTTGACGATCAAGGATAACTTTTAGAATGTTTTTGCTGTTTTCCAGTGCAACCACAGTACGGTGAGGAAACGGCGAGCATCGGTCTTGGTCGAGAAAAATCTCTTTTATCTCTGCACAACACTTAGCCTAAATGTGCTTGTGCATAAGCACAACACAGCCCTGATTACGCCGATGCTTCGGGGTTACGAGAGTTTTGGACACACTTTCGTCACCGATGAGCATCTGGTCATTTCCCTGTATGCGGCTCAGGGTCTCCGAGCAAAGTTCAGAGGCTCCGGTCCGCACATGGGAGTTATAGTCTGCGATGAAATATTTTTTGGATCGCTATAAAAAACCTAAGCCCTTGGTTGCGTCTTCGAGCACATGTTCAACGAACATCGTTTTGTATTCTCATGTGTAGAACGTCAAGTGTTGCCGATTCTTCCGCGGTGACACTACCAAGAGAAAGTGGTTATTCATCACTTTTCCCGTGCGTTGGGAGACAGCTTTGAGTTTTGACGGCGTTAAAGCTCACCCTATTAACCTGACGCGATTTAGCGTGTCCTTCAGCATACACGGATTGAACGGTATCTCGCTGCTGCATTGTCTCCTACTAAAGGAAAATGAGTGACACAAAGCGCGGTCGTCTGCAAACGAGCAGATAAGGTTTTCTGTTACGCATTGGTGGTCATTTATGAATACTAGAAGGAGAGAAGGGGAAAGAATCGAGCCTCTGTAAGGTATCTGTTGCTTTTAGTATTATTGGCGCTCGGTTGGTTTTTCTCTCTATGCAAAAATTCAATTTTTCCTTTTTTGAATCTTTTTATTATTCCAAATCTATCTCGTTGTACTCCCAGTAATCCCCAGTAATCCCTAAACTCAAATAATATTTCTTGTTGACAGTTTGGCCCGGCGCATGGAATTCGTTCATAATTCACGAGACCACGGTAATCGAAGAAAACTGTTAACATCGCCTTGAACGCCTTTTGAACGACTTTGGTGAGGTTTTTCCGTTTTTGGCTCACCTTTTGCACCCTACATTCGTTCGATTAAGCAGCTGTTTCCAGATCGCCTGCGTAGATTCAAATCTAATCTCGCACAATTCGCACATTTCACGGCCGATTGGTGGTCAGAAATCATCTCCTCGCACAAATTGTAAAATTCGAAAGATATCGAAAAATACTACTGACGGTTATGACGTAAAATTTGGCACAGTTTGACTGTTAGCTTACTACCAATTTAGAAGAAATATATTATCGGCATTCGCTATACTCCTGCGATTTCACTCGAATATTGGCCTTACTTCTACGTCAAAGTGTTATATATAACCGAAGAATTACATTGCAAGGGCATTGGTATTGATGGCAATGAACTGAGTGGTGGCGTAAACTGAGAGAGTATCCCCGTTTCCATGAACATAGAAATCAGATTTTTTACTGGCTACCTATATAGTATAACACATACAAAAATAAAATAAGTAAAAATACTATAGTGGGCCCCGGTCTACTATTACACCACTTTGTTTAATACAGTTATTCGAAGAACGACTTTTCAAAATGCGGGCGTCACATGGGAAGTGATCGAAAAACTGATCTGATCCGATTTTCATATTTTAGTATAAATGAAATTTTTTTCTTCTAAAAGCAAATGTTACTGTGAATGTCTCCAGGATGTGTGTATTCCAGGGTCTGTATCTGCTGTTCGGCCCGGGTTTCGCATATATGGCCCCGAAACATTATTCATTATGTTGGACACATATATACATGCATGCGATTCCTAATTGTATAGCTTTATGACGCGGTACTTTGTCTTGTTTTTACTTTTTGAGGCCAGACCAGCCACACAGCAAACTGTCGATTTGATTCAGCAATGCAAAGATCGCCCACTGCCGTAAACTGTATGAACAAAAAGTTATCGAAACCGGGAGCTGAATCAGTAACATGATGACGTGATTGTTTTACTGTGAACATGCTCACGAACTGATTTGGACAAAAGCCTCACTTATGCCAAAAATTTTCATGAGACATGGCAAAGAGACTGCTTTTTTGTACCTGTGGAATGCCAGCCATTGCGGGTAATTTCACTCTTCGACATGCAAAGGTGTTTTTGATATTTTGTGGTTTAGTCAGTTGTTTAGAGCGTTCACTGCATCATACGACCGGCATGCGACCTCGTCTAAAATCAGGAAATTACCGAGACATCGTCGGTTTTGACGAACAGAGACTGCTATTATACTCTTTAAGCCAATGCTTAATTTTCAAGGTGACCACTTTTCATCAAAAATCATCGACTAGCGAGACTCCAATTTTCCCATTGATTGAACTGACACTTGAGCTTTCGAACTTTTTAAAAATAATTTGCATTTTTGTTTCTTTTAGAGACGACCCTTTGCAACACTCCCGGGACTTATCCTTGCATATAACTTAGATATTATTTGAAATGACGAGTCCCTAAATCTGTTGTTTAAATGTGAAATATATTTTCAAGTTTGAGGAACCACTGTCTGCTCTGTCTCTTTCGATCGTTCTCCTTTGCCTAATAAAAGTACTCACTCTACAGTCATAACAATGTCATCATTATTCATGAAAAATACCATTTTCGAAGAAAATTCGTGACGAAATGACCAATCAACGTTTAGGATAAATGGGGATGCGACCGAATGATGCTTCGATGTCTTCGGAGAAACCGTAGCCATGACCAGCGTCGAACGAAATGAAGAACAATTAGAAGGGCTAATAATATATAATATTTATAGGGCACGGCGCACGGCGTATTATTAAGCATCATCCAAGCGATTTTACAATCGATCGTTTTATGCACTGCAGATGTTTTTCTCTTCAATTTGAGCTGCAACTGATGAAAAAGACTTCTTTGCGCCAAGTGTTTCATGAAGCCGTTCTGGGCATATTGTAAACTTCAAGTGCGTTGCCACATGTCTTTTGCCGCGTGTCTTTAAGAATAGAAAGAATAAAGCCATCGACTAAACACCATACGTCGCAGATACGGCCTCGAATAATTGTTTGTTGTCTTTATCCACATCGTGGATATTGTTGATGTGTCATGAAAAAAATGAGTTCATTCTCAAAAGTATTTGTGAACTATTTATGTGTATTTATGACTAGGTTCCATAGCTATATAAGTAGGTTTAAAATAAAATTTGCACATGCGCAATGCCTGCAACAAAAACAAATGAGTTCGTAACAAAAATTTGCTAATCTTCTCTAGATCTTAATGTTGAGGGTATTCTTGCGAAATTTCCGTAGTTGCAAAATATTGGCCGTAATATCAATTGCAAGAGATTGATCAGAGAGAAAATCACTGCAACACACACACACACACTGATCAAAATGAGCCGAAAGGAAATTTTGTAAATTCCTTTTTCTAGTTTTTCTAGTGTATGCCGCAGACTTTCTTTCATGAAATAAATCAAAATTGCGTTTTCTTCTTTTCTTCGCTGCATGCAGATATTCACTATATTATAAAGACGTACTTAACATATATAGCACTTAAAAGTTGTACATTAAAAGCAAGCGTGTTGTAAGAATGTTGTCGTAATTTTGTCATTCTACTGTCAGTTAATAGAATTTTACTGAGATAACACGATAAATTTGGCCGCAATCTGTTACTTGGTGTACTTAAAGCTGCTGCTCTTGTTCATCAAATGCTATATTGCGTTGGACTCTTTAGTAAAACTGCAACAAAGAATGTAAGGAATTTTATGTTTAGTGCAACAAGCAAACTTTGTTTGTGACGATTTAAGGAAAATGTTGCAGGAAACTTAAGTATATGATTGGAAAAAAAATGTCGCGGAAATTGTAGTTAATTCGAGTCGATCTCCTCGATCTGCAACAATTGCAAACAAACTTTACAAAATATCAGCAAAATGGGCAAACTAATATTCGAAAGTCTTTTGACGAACCTCATGCTTGACATAAAAGGTAAGCATGCATTCTCAATGCCTCCGGAAAATTCGAATTGACATTTGACATTGAGCTTGACGATAAAGCTTTATCGCGTTTGACCCACCTTGCATAAGAGTTTATTGCCAAAAAAGCGATCAATTTAATCGAGCAAGCAGAGTACTCACCTTGTGAGTCACGTTCGTTACGTGCTTATCTTTCTTCGAATCTTCTTACAACCGTTATATCTTCCAATCCGAGATACTTTCATATACGTTATACTCGACATAGCAGAGCATCGTGCTCTCAGAAAGATATGAATATTTTTTTCCATATCTGACGATATATAGTTTGAATAGGTTTTTTCGTGGAGGGGAGAATAAAATTAAATTTCTTCGGTATTCTAGTTCCTCTATAGTAGGCAATAGAGTGGCTTTTGTTGTGACATATGTGCAATGAAAGAAAAGCCTTTTCAATCCTATATATATATAACGATTAACGAAAATGCAAAGTACTTCCAAATGTATTGAGTTCTTTATCATATGATCTTGAAGACTCTATACCGTAACCAGGATTGTTTCCTCATAGTTAAGAAATTTTCAGTTTTAATCTCTCAGCCGAAAGCAGGCGTCACTCTCATAATGAAATTAAACCATACGAAGTTAACGAAAATGCAAAGTACTTCCAANAATGAAATTAAACCATACGAAGTTAACGAAAATGCAAAGTACTTCCAAATGTATTAAGTTCTTTATCATATGATCTTGAAGACTCTATACCGTAACCATGATTGTTTCCTTATAGTTAAGAAATAAAATTTCAGTTTTAATCTGTCAGCTGAAAGCAGGCGTCAGTCACTCTCATAATGAAATTAAACCATACTCAAGTTTATAAATTGTTCAACACTGTTCTAAATAAAGCTAATCGTTAAGTAAATATTGTCAATTAGTCAATTTTCAAAATCTTCATAAAACTAGACGTACGAATAATAAATACGTTTATCACTTAAACCTCGTTTGCAGCAAACAAGCAGTAGATATTTGCAGTTAGTTGGAAGCACGCAGAAATAAAGCATAGAAATAAAATGTTTA
This sequence comes from Glossina austeni, assembly GCA_000688735.1. NCBI lineage: Eukaryota > Metazoa > Arthropoda > Insecta > Diptera > Glossinidae > Glossina > Glossina austeni. The sequence continues at coordinate 1,823,323 of KK502411.1, read as the reverse complement.
ACAAAGACGCATAAATTTAGAGAAAGTAAGAAAAAAGAAATTTTTTTACTTTTTCTTTTTCTTTTTCTTATTCATTTCATTTCTTTTTCGTTTTCATAATCGCAATAACAAAGTAAGGCCATATCGTTTTTTTGCCATTCCCTTTGCTACAATCAACAATCACATATATAAACCGTTGCTTAGAAGAGGACGCCGACTCGATTTAAGCATGTCCGCCTTAAAGTTAATTTATCTTTCTACTCTTAGAATCTTAAGGCGACTGCGATTATTGGTCTTTGGCTCTTTAGTCTCTACAGATCAACTTTTATTATGAATGGAATGGATTCGCCTACAATTCACCTGAGAGACTGATACAATCGTGAAAAGAAAAGTAGAGAGAGAAAAAAGAATATATATATATATATATATATACATATATATATATATATATAGAAAAAATGTCTAATGTTTTCATACAATGTAAAGATATAGCGCTTTCCTGCATAACATTTTGCCTTTGGGTTTCTATTTTGATTTTATTATCCAATATTATCAAGTATTATTAGATTTGTGGCAAAGTTTATGTTGTTACCATAAACTTGGGCTTAAAAAGAGAATAAGTTTTTGTCAAAAGAAACCACTGTGTGTAAGATAATGATATACAAGAACTTTAAAAACAATGGCAGCTATGACAGCGCAGTTAAGTAAAACACTGAAAGTATATTAAGAGTCTGAGTTATAGATAGTAAAGAAGAAGAAGAAGGAAAGAAAAAAATTCTGTACACACATAAGTAGAGCATTTTGAAGCGAATATCAGACATACACTATCTCGAGCAAATCACTATAATATCATCATTTTTGTCGGTTTACACGCGTACCAAATGTTGGGTAGAAATTCTAAACCAAAATCTTTAAATAAATGCATGCATAAAAAGTCGTTCATTCCTTTTTTTTTTTTTAGCAATTTTTACGTTTTCGTAGGTTTCGTAAGCGTGTTTGCTAATGAAACTTGCTGCTAATGAGACTTGCTTTGTAGGATGAGTCAGGAAAAAAGCATACAATACGCAGTTTACTGAGACAATCCATAATGAGCAGTCGATTTTTAAGTTGTCTTAAAGGATCAGAAAAAGCCCAACCGTCCCAAATGCTTTACTTACAAACCGTCAATAACTTTTCCTAATCATAACAATCGCCACATGTGCAGGAGGAGTTATTTGAATGGTTGATTGAATATATGAAAAAAATAAAATTTCTTAGTCATTGAGATCTATACGATTATCTGTGAAACTAACTTCATTTGAAACAATCAACACAAATCAATCTCCTTATACATATATAAAGCTTTGAGTTCCGCGCCTAATTGTTTTCATGGCCACTGATCGCCACTAGTCGTTCTCGACCAAGTAGGACTTAGTAAATTGTAGGAAAACGCGAAATTTACGAGAGGTTTTATTGAACAAATATTTTCTTATTGAAGTTGAAGTTGTTGTTGTAAAAGTTGTCTTTTCTGAAATTCTTTGCCAAGAATTCAGCTCACACAATACGATGACATTTGGATGAAATAATAAGCGGGTTTAGTTTCTTCTTTGAGTTCCTTGACGGTGTTGGAATTGAACGGCAAAGCCAACCGCCTTATTATGAGCTAAAATCTTCTACAAGTTTCGTTGAATCACAATTCGCTTTTTTCAATCATATATAATATCTTCGGCGATAAAGTTTGTTAAGTTTCTTCGAAACAAAACGAACGCATGACAGCGGCTTTCACATCACAAACTTCAACTAAAAGAATGCAAACAGTCCCCATAAGACATCCAGAATTTTTATATAAGCCAGTTAAGCGAAGATTTTGTGAGTAGTCTTTTTGTCGGCAATGTTCGTTGTTGATCATTTACAATGATCGGCAATTTTAAATTTTTAAAATGCTTACGATCCGAATATTTCTTTCATTTCCATAATTAAGTTCTTTTTTTGGGCCATCGAAATCGTAACGATTTTTAACTGAAAGCACGGATATTGTGTGCTTTGTAAAACTGCTCGACAAATGCAATTTGAATTCTCGTTGTTGCGAACAAAATAATTGATAGGTAAAAGCCATGAGTTTTGTCTCCCACAGGAGGTCAAATTCCTATGCCCTCGAAGGATAATTATTGTGATTCGCCACATGAATCAAGCGGAAATTTCGAAGAAACAATGACTGATGTTTTCGCATGTATTGCTGCAAGGGAAATGGGGAAAATTTTTATGTCCCTATCGCACGGTAACAAGATTAAAGGAATGAATTAAATACGATCTAATCGCTTCGTATCAAATCATGGGTACGTTAAGTGAAATTCAAATCGAAAATTGACAAATGTTGTAATAACTGGAAGTGCCGCCATTCGTTAATCGAATTTTTAATGCACTAAATTTGCAGGTAACGTCGGCATATCTTCATGTTAAGCTAGTCGTTGAAATATGTTATATATGTGTTATAGCCTTTCTTTTGAATTTTACGGCCATCTCGGCTGAACTCGTTAGACGTGGGTTACGTTCCTCTTTAAACATCAGGCCAAATTATATTCAACTTTGGTATGGTTGGTTGGACGGACATGGCTAGACGCAATTTATAATCTCATGTCAATTAAGTGCTTGAATGTAATTTAAAAAGTTGCTGCTATGTATGTATGTACGTATGTATTAACGGATGTTACAAATCATATAAAGAATCTAATATATATATTTACACTTGAGGCGATTGGTATATAAAACGGAAATATATTTCTGCAAATTGCTTTATGGTTAATTTAAATCAATGACTGAATGAACAAATGAACGAATGCGCAAACGAACAAGCGAACGAATCAGTGAATGAATAATGACAAGTAGGAAATTTTAGATTCAATTTATTACAATGCACGGAATGAGGTTAAAAATAATCTCTAAAAAATAGTCTTTTCAAAGAATAAAAGAATTTGCAAATAACATAAAATATCTAATGAACTAAAATGAAGAAGAATTAAAAATAAAAAAATAAAAGAAAATTTTCTAAAACAAAATATTTGAGAGCCAAGTAAATCTTATTTAAGGAGCAAAATAATATATTATCGAAATCATTCAGTGGGTTATATAACAAACCAGTCACAAATTTTGTATTCGCCAAAAATTTGTTTTATTAAGTATAACTGTAATGCAAGTGTCGGTTCATTATAGGCGCGTATATAAACGGATGAGAGTCACCTTTCTAATCAAAATTGAGTTCTATCTTTGGTCTCAATATAGACCGTCGTTAAATTCTAGATCTAACAATCTGCTGTTGAGTGCCACTAATTTTTATACCCTACACCGCTTGTGGCTTGTGGGGGTGTATTAAGTTTAAGCGAACATACGTCCGCAGCATCTAGAAGAACTTTTTATAATATCGATCGGTTCAGAGTAATTTCTGTGACGCGTTTTAAGCTTGCCTATCCGTCTAATCGCCTAATGTTTGTTGACGTATACTTTTATTCAAACTAAATTTCGAAATTTTCGACACATTTTGACGAAATTTCGTACACTGATGTGGTTTGGGCTTACGACGAACCGTATTGAAAATGCATAAAATCGAATTACTTTTGTAACCACACTCTACATAACGGCAACTTTTGGTAGCCCCTATCGCAAGAAAGTCTAGTTTCAAATATTTCGGGAATACATCGAGAATTTAAAAAAATATTGATTTATAGGTAAATAGCGAGTGTTTGTTTGTTTGGAAAAAGGCAACATTGCTTAAACTAAGTGATCGAAGATCCACCACATGTTGCACTAGAGAATGTTGTTTTAAAGATACTACAAAACAAACCGGCCGTGTGTCAAGAAAAACCCGCTATGCATATGGCTTTGTACCACAATGAATTTTTCATTGCTTTTTTACCTCTACGTCTATAATCCTCCTTGGAACTTTAAAGGAGCCCTTTGCCGTTCAAATATTCTTACGCGTTTCTCTACTTTATAGACTTTATGCTCGAAAGTGCCGATATTGTATCTGTATCTGTTAAAGACAGAGTCGAACATGTTGCATTTTACAAGTAGCGAAAACAAAGACAAAGAAAACGGGGAGGATATATGTAAAGCTACAGTCGGCCATGTCATGACCAACATCAAAACCTCTTCCATAACGTTGAGTTTCTTGGTAGATATAATAAAAGTTCTACGACGATCGATCCACCCAAACTGCAGTAAAGTATTAAACGCATTCTTGAAATACCTGTTAGTGTATTGGAGAAGTTAGAAATTTGCAGGTAAGACGTTAACCTGCAACATTTCAGCAGAGACTGATTTGATTCTTAAGAAGTCTTAAATAAATCTTAACTAATCGATTTTTCTTCGCAAGATATTATTGCAGTGGGAATTTTCATACCCTACATCACTTATGATACGAAGTAAGATAGACTGATAGTCTGGTGTTTGTTTATGTAGTTTTTTGTCTAACGTATGAGTAGCGATTTTTTAAAATATTTTGACGAAATTTGCCACATTAGAGAGTTTTGGCCTGCAAACGAGTCCTATTAAAAATTGATGACATCTGACACCGTTTACGACCACATACACGTCCTTGAAAGAGTCGTTCTATATAAGCCTTTATATGATTTATTGTATTTTTTTTTTTTAGGAAAAGTGGTGAAGAATAATAAGATCTTTGACAAGAAAATCAATTTTATATATATATAAAATTTAAATTCGATCGGTTTACGCTTCGGGCCCGCTTTCATGTAATGGCTGCCGTGAAAGGTATGCTTTAATATTTTATTAAGAAAATATTCGTATTAAGTAATAAATGTGTACCACCGACAATATTAATTTGACCAAATTTGAGCGGAGAAAATTCTATTCGACGAGTTTTAGCTTGCGATCAATTGTTGAATTGACGACTGAGAGTTGTTACGATGACGGGACGAGCATACGGTCATTGAAAAATCAATTTAGAATTTTCTCCTGTGGCAAAAGTATAATTGAAAGGCTTTCTTTACAAGGACGGGAATGGAACGATCTTTGACGTTTCTACAAAGTTGTCTAAAATGATAGGTCAAGAACAATATTAGCGACGTTATTCCACTAAAGTTAATTATACGACTTGATGAACGACTTGGTGAACAATGTTAGTAAGGTTATGCGGCTCTAAAGGCATCTATTGCGAAAAACGCTATTAAGTTTTTCCTTAGCTCAATATATGCGTATATCCAATAAAAGAGCATTAAATCTATGTGATTTTCTTTTAATTGGTAAACGTGCGGAAAATGAATTTTCATTACATTAGTATTCCATAAGCATAAATTGTTTACATGCGATGGCATTCAAACTCATAAAAACTCGCACAGGCACCTATTAAATGTCAATGCTGCCTCTCATTAGGAAATCCTCAATTTCTACCTACCGTTTCGTGTGTTAGTTCTACTGCTTTACTGAAATTGATATATTCATATACATTTCTCTGCACATACATATGTACACAACATTTAGTATGTTTATCGTTTTCTCTTCCAGAGACATCCACAAATTTTCTCTAATTTAGTATGAAAAAAAAAAAAAAAGCACTTACTTTATAATAACATAAAAACGCTTATATGGTATACAATCTACAAAGTAACATATAACATACGTACATCCAATATGGCCTAATAAACGTTAAATCAGCACATGAACACTATACAACGAGTATTCGTCTTCTTCTTTTTCTTCTTCTTCCTGACTACAATTTTATCAAGTGTTCAATTATAAATTACTTTCTACTACTCTACCATTAAGCTTTGAAGAAGGAGTGAAAAGTTAAAGAGAAGAAGAGCAAATAGACGGTAACAAGTGTTTTGACGTTCGAGTGATGAGTTGATACTAAGACATGAAAACGTACGTAAACGTTTGCTTATGAACGGGCGGTTTATTGCAAAAATGACCTAAATCTTCAAAAAAAAAAGAAACGAAAATTAATGAAATATTGATTTGATTTTATTTTGGTACCGACTTGTGGGCCCTTTGTAATGGTAAAAAATCTCTTTGGAGGAAAAGTATATTTTTGTTTTGTGATTAGTTTGGTTACTTGTAGCATTTTCCCTTCTGAAAGCTTATCGGAAAATTTACGCTCATTCGGCGCTAGTTTACGATTATAGACTCGCCTGATAAGGAAAAATGGAAAAAGACAAAAATATTTCAGGTTGCGTATGCATTTTACAATTTCCTCGTCACAGTACGGGATATAGGTATGGAATCGATAAGAGATCGAAAATATCGATTACATCTAACACTTCTCGCAGGGGTGAATATGACCATAGGTGTTAACGGGTGTATCGGAAGAAGTTCTTTCTTTTTCACGAGGATTTCTTGCCTATACACGTGTTTACACTGCTGTGGAAATGCACGGTAAGAGATGATTGAGATGGACGGATTATTATGGATCTAAGTAGGGTATAGTTTTGCATATATTGAAAATTTATAAGAAAAATTATAAGTGCCTTCGACCTCTTAATCGAGAACGACTTTTCGAAAATTTTCGTTGCAGTTGGCTTAAAGTCGTCGTGCTTAAATGGAGGGAAGTAATTTCGCTCTGGAACTTCAGGAGTGATCCGAGGAGCTTACGCTTTACTGTCCTTCGGTAGATATGATCCATTTTCAATACCAATCCGCGCGCAAGAATTTTTCATGTTTTTTACTAATTTGAAGCCGATATCTTTATTTTTGCACACGTACAGACAGACACGACTGAATCGATTCAGAATTCGGTGCTCATCAAGAGTACATATATAGTTTGTAGGATATTTGAGACTTCCTTTTGCGTTTCACGAACGTTGTAACAAATTGCCTTTACCGTCGTCCTTCAGTGATGGGTATAAAAGAGCGTTACAAATTTCTATGTGTACCGCAATTTTGTTCTCTAGAATTCCTAAGAAGTTGAATTATCAAACTTTTCATCAAATTTTGGGAATTGGAAGTGTTACGTGAATTGCATTATGAGAACAGCTTCATTAGATCGGATATGTTAGTTTCAAGACGCAAAATCTAATCGGAGAAGTTGAAAGCGATCATTACCGTGACGTACACTCAATATGTGTCTCCGTACTCCGGTCTCCGGTATATGGTTGATGGCATAATTTAATTATTATAAATATTGTGTTTGCTGAGGAGTGTCCTTAATACGGAGAAATTTGAAGTTTAAAATACATTTAAAAAGAAATTTTTGTGATCTCTCGTACCTGAAGTAGACTTAATAGACTTAGGCTACTTTAAAAAGCAAGCAGAGAAAGCAATAAACATGTTCACATACCAATGAAACAAGTCTTTTTTTTTTCCCCCCTCTTTTCTTCAGTTTTCTGTGATTTTCCAATTACTTGTATTACTGTGCGCATATCCCTTCGCATGGCATTGTGGGTGCTTTTTGTCTATTGCATCAGCTTACACATATATATATATATATATGTGTGTATAATTTTCAAGTATGCAAGTGCATATGTATACACTTACATTTTATTCTTATTATTATTGTTGTTGTTGTTGTTGTTGTTGTTGTTGTTGTTGTTGCTGTTGTTTTGTTATTGTAGATTTTGTTATTATTATTATTATTATTATTGTTGTTGTTGTTGTTGTTGTTGTTAATGGTTACTATATGCTACTTCACGGTATGTTAGAATAAAAAAACAAAAAAAAAAAATAACAAAAAAAACAACAAAAAAAACAACAAAAGAAAGGGAAAAAAGCTATATAAAAGTATGTAAAAGAATCGCCAAATGGTAGGAATGCTGCTCATAATTTGTGTTCGGTATAACATGCTGTAGCTGTACGTGCTCCAATATCGTTCTGCAATATTTACACAGGCCACGACAAACAAACAAACAACTACTGACTGAAACGTAACGTTATAGCAAAATGAAAACTATTCTCTTTTTTCTTTTCTTTATTTTTATTTAGGATTGTTTTTGTTATATTTTTGTAATCCATTGGATTTCTAGTTATCGATAATAATTAAGAGAACATGTGTTAAGGTTAATTAAACAAACATGTGCTTTGTGTTAAAGAAAAAAACAATAAATATAAATTGAAATTTAAATATACAACATATAGTCTCGCAACCAACTCTTAAGAATACAGTAACGATGTTAACGACTCGATAGTAGATAACGGCAATATAATACTAAACTAATAGAGCTTAACAAAAGTATTAGCAAGACCCTTGAGATAACTTAATTATTTCTGTCTTTCTTCCTTCGTTGTCTAAAAGGAATTTTTTTAAAACGTATGAGTTATTGGGGCAATCATACATAGCAAGCAACTTGGCATTCTGTGTTTCGGTAAAGTGTTGAATAATAGAAATTAAAAAAAAAAAAAAAAAAAAAAAAAAAAAAAAAAAAAAAAAAAAAAAAAAAAAAAAAAAAAAAAAAAACGAAAGATGGCTAGGATTTGAATTAATTTTCCCGTTACTGGGTAAACTCCCAGTACATATCTAACCAAAAATTGGAAGCCACTAATCCCAACTTTTTGCTAACTATTGTTCACATTCAATATGTTCAGTATGGAACTGAGAGGTAGTTTGGTGAATCTTGGTGAATCTTGGATACCGGCCAAACGAAATTCATAAGCATTTCCTGTCTTGATCGAGAGGTTTTTAAAAGCCCGGTAACATATACATGCTGCAGATTGCGGATTGTTGACAACGATATTCGTTATTCCAAGCAGTTATATTAATTTTTTTATTCCCCGATTTTCCGAGTTCGCTTCACAACTGCTATCCCTTTAAGCGAAAAGTTAAGTTAGAAAACGGCGAATGTGTGCATTTCATAAGAATATTTCGAACCCTACAATCCTTACTCTAGGATTGTTACGGCTTTCACAAAAGCATTTCAAATGCGCAAAAAAAAAGTTACATCAAAAATATTTACGCTACATACGCAACAGCAATCAATTGCGTAGTCCTAAGACAATGCAAAAACGCCGTCATTGTGCTATTATATCATCATATTCCATCTTAAAGGATCTTAAAAGATCACACGCAATTACTGTAATATATCCAAAGAGGCGACGAAAATCGAGTTCCATTTGTGATCATATTTTCTCCCTAGTTACGTGATATCTGAACAGATTGGAGAGGTGCAAAAGCCAGCCGCCCCGTCGGTGTATGGTTTCGTTCTCTGAGAGGCCATGCCGATGCTTTCACCTGAGTCTCCGATGCAATTACGGCGAACTAAAATACATGTCCCCAATTAAAATACATTTGTAGAAGAAGAAAAAAGAAAATAATAAAAAAGATAAAATAATATTAACAGATTTACCTTAAAAATATATATATGTTCTAATAAAACAACACAGAACAAGTCAATCAACAGTTACTCCAAAATTTATCTGTATGGAGAGCATCGGAAGGTGACATGTTTATTAGGAAATTACATGCAAAGAAACACACAAGCAAATAAATAATAGGTGCTCTCATGTATTTCCGCACACTTTTGGATCTATTATGACAATTCCAAGTTCAAAAAGTCATCGGTTAGGGTTCAGGAGAGCCATCGATTTCGACAGCAAAGCGGAACATTCAAGGCCGTAAAGCTTTGCTGTGCGTATGGTGCGATCAGAAAGGCGTAGTGTATTGCGAGTCGCTAAACCCAAAAGAACCTATTACTGTAGTACCTGTACTACCGACGTCGATCAAAGAAGTTGAAAAATGTGTTGTTGCTGCAGAAATGACTTGCAATAGCGGTTAGCAGCCGCAAAGTCATCTCCTTGCACAACGTTCGGCCGGACGTTGCGAGGGCTGTCAAGTATGCACTGTTTCAGCTCGAATGGGAAGCTCTGCCGCATCCAGCGTGCTCCCCAGACTTGGCGCATTCTGACTGCCATTTGTTTACGCGGTTTCGAAATGCTAAAGAAGTGCGAGGATGGGCGGATGATTGGATCGCTGTCAATCCGATATCGTCCTCCCGACACTGTATCTCCTCCATGTTGCCAGAAGGATGGGAAAGATGTACAAAGGGAAGAAGGGAAGAAGAAGATGTGAAATGGGAAGAATGTACAAAATGATGGCAAATATTTTTAATAATTTGTAGTCTATCAACTTTTGTTAATAAATGAAATAATGGCCAATGGCCACTGGCAAGCACCTAATAGTTCTGAAGTAGAGCTTCGGAAAATGTTTCGCTGAAATTATAAGCAAGAAATTATTTAAGCTCCAGTGCACGTAAAACACGAAATACGCAAAAAGCACGTAAGAAAAGCAGTAAAGCAATAAAACTCGTCTAAAGATGTTGAGAAGTGGAAAGTGAGTAAACACGACGTCAGAAGAAGTAAGCATTAGGCGATTTTAAAAAGAGAAAGCAGTGTGCAACTATCAGGGGAAGTGCCACGTGGTCAATATTGAAGGGTGAGGAGAGGTAATCGAGGATATCGAGCTGTCAGGTGATACTTCGTGATGCGAAAACGCAGTCAGCAAAAGGCAGTGAACAATAAAGCAGAAGGCTCGAACAGTCATTTAAGAGCTTTCCATTAGTGGACATATGTGTGGACAGAGGACGAAACAGCAGGGTGACAGTTAAAGTAATCGAAATATCCTACCAGTCAGCAGATAACATGTCCGGAACATATTGCATGAAGTATACCAAGCGATGGAAAATTGGTCAGATGGAGAACTCTTTCCTCAAATACTGTTAAAACGGTGTAAATAAATAACGCGTAAAACCAATAACTTCGTCCAGTGCTGATGATGTAATTAACTAAGAAGAGAACATGATGAGTGATCGGACATGTAAGCAAGCAAGCAATATTGCTTCGTTACATATCTAGCTTAAGCGAGGAGTGTCCCGGTGAGTCCCGGTGAGTGGAAGTGGAAGTGAAAGATACTTCCTTATATCTGCCTATTTTTAAGATTATTGTTATTTTTATCCCAGCCTTGTGACGCCTACCACTTCCAATATTTGTACGTTTATTTTGTATCCTTTCTTCAGGTTCTGTCCTTCCTCTTGTTACCCCCTCACCATCCTACATATTATGTTTGTATTTACTTTGCTTTAAATAAATTAGTGCTCACCGTAACAAACATTTCATCGTAACAAACATTTCTTGCCTATTAAATCTCATCTATCTGGAGTAATATTACTTTTTCATATATAATCAAGAGTTTTATTGAAGATTGTTGATATCATTTATTATCTCGCCTTACTCATCAAAACACTTGCCCATGTTTAGTTTTGCAGCCATTCTTCTATTAGATAAACAGCCAGTTTGTCTTCATCATCTTCTTCATATGCAAATAAATATAAAAAAAAATAATAAAAAAAAAGTGATGAGTGCTAATATTTGTGGTTCTATTTCTTAGCCCTCAAGAGTATATTTTATAACATTCTTCAGATTATTGGTGTTGCTACTACTATCACTATTTCCCTCGTGTGGTTTGACTTAATGTTTATATTACCGACTATTTTTGGGGGAAGGAAAAGATCCAAGTAGACTTTGAAACACATTAAAAGTGTAAAATTATGCATCATCAAGCAGCCGCAAGAGGTCATTTTATTATAACTTTGTGAGAGCACACATATACATTTTACATATATGAGTACATATAGATTTGTTTGTGATTGTTATAAAACTTTTAACAAAGTTTTGTTAGACTCTATGAAATGAATACCAAATGTGGGCAATTTTGTCAAATTTGTTTGATTAGAAGGGACGTAAAGTTAAGCATACATGTATGTATAAATGTACGCGTATATGTAAACGTATAAATGGGAATATTAAAGAAAAGTTATAATGCGATGCTTTGCATAACGACAACAAAGAAGCGTCGCAGTACCTTATCAACGTTATTAAGTTTAACATTATATACCGCCAAGAGATGTATCTCACAAACAGTCCCCGCATCGGATAGACAATAAAATCTTGGATATTTCATTTATTTTTTCGCATCAACATCGCGTGCATTACAATTCCAACGGAATATTTACCATAAGCTAATTGGCTGAGCACATTCCTCCAATCACGCGATTTTCTACTCTTTCCAACTTTCCAAACTCTACGATACTTGCGGTGCAATATTAAGTTTGTGCAAATTCAGAACAACTTAGGATAGACATATATTTTCTTGCTTTCTTCTTCATTTCATACGATGAAAATAGTAGTGTAGGGTGTTTAATGCACGACATCACTTAACCATTGTTTTATCATAAAACTTTTCAAATATGTAGTCACGAATTACTAACATGTTGGGTAAAATTCTGAAGAAAGAAGCTTGCGTATGAAATATGGCCGTCCGGATGTCAAGCAATGTAGGCGTTCGAACCCACCCAACGAAAACTTATACGCAATGCATTGCAAGGCATATTGAGAGAACGTCCGGTTATCAAATTTTTCAACAAAAAAGATTAGCTGAAAATTCAGACAACCGAGCAAATTGTAAGCATTTTAAGCTGCTGGGATTATTGTAGACGCTACAAAGGTGGCAATGAAATGAATTCATGTGAAAATATAGCGGTCATACATTTTTATTTATTTCAACATTGACAGTAAAATCGAATATTCACTCACTCAAAGTAATGCTTTGTTTCCTGTCTATCAAATCACGGGCTTTTGAAAGCTCTTCAAGTTCTTGCAATTCGATTGAAGAGCCGAAAATGTATCCAAGCACATGCCTGCAGTACAACGTAGACCGACAACATCCCTATTTTTCAAAGTGAGTAAACAATTTAACACACCTGCTCAATATTATAGTAAATTAAAATTAATTTGCTTTTCAATATCTTTATAACGTGCAGAAGCAAGCTTCAAAAACCCCATAAAGTATATACATTCTCCCACATTTTCAGATTGAGGATATATGTAAGTATGTCCGTCTGTTCGTCTATCCATTTGTCCGTCTATTAATCCACCTCTTTTTATGTCTGCCCAATCGGGTGATATCTGTGGTGCTATTTTTCGAAAAAATGATTATGTCGCCTAAAAATCGCAGAAATTAGCCATGCCCACCAAATATTATAGTGAACGTAAATTTAGATTTTCCGAAGAAATGATTACATGAGAGCGGGTTCAAACACTTGTCACATTTGATCTAAATTTTGAGAAATTTCAAATATTGCATTATTTTTCAAGTAATTACTTTTTCAAAATAGAACAATATGAACAATATATAGGAAGTGGTCGCGTGGAAGTAGTCCACATCATTTTCTGTAGAATCTGTTTTTGGGCTAAGAGCTGGAAGTGTAACAAAGTTCGTCAAACTCTCTCAAAAATTGCAAAACTTAGGTTCAACACAACCGACAGATTGCCGGACACCCAAGCTTAAATCAATTGAGAAAATGATTCTATACTCTATACAAGTCGGTATCTAAAATCCTTTTTCGGTGTAACATGTATTCGGAAAAACTTAATATACCTTGCACTAGCAAGCTAGTGGTGTGGGGTATAAAAGGGTTTCCTTCTTCGGCCAACGAACATGTATGCGGCCGGAAATGAATACTAAGTAAGTAATGCCTACCGATGGACGTTATTTTGAACTATAAATATTGTATCGCATCATATTATAATGTCAGATTATTATGAATTATGATAATTAATTTTTTTTTTTTAGCAGATATTCAAATACATTTGCATGGCATAAATAATGGAAATAATTTTTAAATACCTTTTCGATCATGTCCATGAGAGTAAGCGATATGATAAAAAACTTTAAAATCTACTTTATAATCTTTACATCAACATTGTACGTGTGGCGTGTGTACAAACCACAGTTCTATGCTTTGTCTCTCAGGAAAAAAAAAAAAAATACACAAAACAGAAAAAAAGTAGTCTTGTAATACGCCAGAATAGAGCAGTTTGGCGTACATATGTGCAAGCATTTATATGTATGTATGGCTATGTAAATGAAAAGAAAGAAAAAAGACAAGCCCATCGATAACTGCACACAAAGCATATTTCTAAAGATGATTTAACAGTTTATCTGCATGTACATATTGTTGTAGAGCAAAGCGAAACGCGAAGCGACAAAACCGTCTGAGGATTATCAGGCTAACCGTGCAGCGACCGACGTACGATATAGAGCGAAGGATAGGAAATTATGAATAAGAGAGTTTTAACGAAACTTATTTACTCTAAATGATCTGCGAATGATATGAAAAGAATTCTTCAGCGGATTGCTATTCTAATCCCGAAATCACTGAATTGAAAATTTGCCTTTCATTTTTTCTTCTTCTTCTTCTTCTTCGAATAAAAATAGTAATAGAAATACGTAGAAATACATTTTTAATTACTTTTTAATGAGAAGAATTTTGAAGTCAATAAAGATTGACAGATTTGATGGATACATTCTTTTTCCCTTCAGTTCCTTCCTCTCTGGCCTCATTTCATTTGAATTTTCTGCTTTTCCCTCAATTGTCGTAAGCGATACTTTGAATGACAAACTTAATAAATGATTGAAGTTGCTAATCATAATGCCTGCGAAAGCTTGTAGAATTTTTATCGTTTACTATACTTTGGCAACAATAGCTTATGCATGGCAATGCAGTTGTTTTTGCTGGAGAGCTGGGGTTCAATATTTTAGCGTTTTATTATTGTTAAATGTTGTTTTTTAATACGTTTCCTATTGCAACTGATTGGCATTTACCATATCCTCAGCTTGACGGCTATTGTTTCCGCCACAACACTGAAGTTGATAAAATAAAACTGAAAGACTGCAGGAACGAAGGCATTGAAAGGAATGAATGAACGAATCATGAGTCATTGTGCTTTTTAGAGGCATTGATTTAGTATTTACTTTTGTTTTGCAATTGTTTATTTTTCTATAACAACCAACCATTCATTCATTCATTCATTCGTTCATTCATTCATTCATGCGTTCAGCTTAGCTATGTTTACAGTGGATTTTATGTCTTGTCTGCGCTAAGCTTAAAATTGAAATATTATCTAGAGTGCAGTAGAAAAATGTTCAGCTCTTCTTTTCGTTTTTTTTTTTTTTCTTTTTTTTTTTAAATTTTTTTTTTTTTATTCACAACCAAAAGATCAAAGTGTACTCATTTTGTAATATGCTTTGTAACATGCATATGCAAGCAGATCAGCCTTATATTAGATTCCAATTTCTTATTCTATATATTTGCTATCGCCCCGTTTCATTCCATCTCTCTATTTGGTGCAGAATTTCTTAGCTGAAATCTGAGGCATGTGTCCGTCCTTCCTGCTTACGAACAAAAGTAAAATTTTGAAACCCCGTCTACAAATATGCAATGAACTCAAGAAGTTTTATACATTTCCATGAAACTTTGAACTAATTCCGGATCATGAGTAAAGTCTCCGGCAAAAAAGTCTATATCTAAGATTCGTCGATTACTTGTTTTTTTTTTTGATATTTTTTTGTCTTTAAATAACTTGTTGGTTACTTAAACAAGAGAACATCGAAAGCGTACATAAAGATTTTCTTAATCTTCTTCCTTTTTTGTTTCTGTTGTTTTCTTTTGCTTATGTATTTCTTTGCTTATATATTGTTGTTGGTATATCTTTCGCCGAAATTATTGACAAAGGAAAAATATATTCTTTGCAAAATATTCCCTGGTGTCGTTTACCGCAAAGAAAACCACATTTAATTAATGAATTCTTAACAACTTCTCCTACCGTTACACTTTTCCACCGCTTTTCTATAATCATTTCATATTTTTTCCTTCAACTTTTTTTGTTTTACTACCCATCCCACCACCGACTCGGTATCTGTGTAAACTTTCAGCCAAATTATAACATTAGAATTTTATTGCTTTGAAAGTTTTATCACCATCACCGAACATATAAGCAGTAAAAGACACTCTGTTCTACTAATAGTTTTTAAAGAAACTTTAGTGCTTTCGTTTTTTGTTGTCCGACTTTCTTTTTTTTTTTTTTTTTCATTTTTCTTTTCTTTAGCAAATTAGTGGAAAATTTTCTAAAAACTGTTTTATTTATTTATTTATTTTTTTTTTGTTTGTCGTCTTAATTATTAAAACAAATGTTTTTTTCTCTAAGCTGCACATATGTATAAATAAATAAATGAACTGGAATGCTTTAAAAACTATTTAAAGCTGATCGACTGAGTTATATATACCAAGGGATATATTCGAAAAATGTTTCGGAATCGATTTCACGAATTGCTAGTTGTTATGAGTATTTTGTACATATTCGTACAAACCGTTTACATCGTTGCATCGCATGTAGTGTAGGATGTAATTAAAAAATAAGAGAAATTGATATTTTAAAGAAACAAAGCATATATTATACCTCTTGTGGTCCTCCTCCATTGCTCCCCTACTTTACTCTCGACAAATATTTACGATTGCAATGATTGGCTATAAGAAAAGTTGTTGACTCTATTGTCTACTGTCAAACATAATCAGTCGGTCATTAAAGTATTTTACGAAACCTGAAAAGAAAAACAAAACGATAAATATCTCAAGCGATGGAAATTTTGGTATACAATACTTTTTCTAATTTTTTTTTTTTTTTTTTTTTTTTTTTTGAAAATTAAAATCAAATAAATTAAAAGGCATTATTAGCAAAAGCCCTTCGACTATCAAATGCTTACTAAGCTCGTAAAATGTGGTTTTAATGCTTTTAAGTGATGTCACTAATTAAAAATGTGCAAAACACACATTAACGTACGCAAGTCTGGCCAAATGGACATTAGAATGAGCGTAGTAAGTAAACAAAAGGAAGACATACTCTCTAATACTCCACTTATGCTGTGTGAGTCGAAGATTTGAAGAAATTTTCTAAGGTCATCTTCAGTACACATATTCTGCGCTTCCATGTGTTTACCAAAAAATTGGGAGCAAAATTTAATATGATGTTCTCGTTTTACAATACATTCTTAGAAAGTCTTTAGAAATCCACTGCGGTATACAGTACGGTCGTAGTTTTTGCATGTAGCTGAGATCTAATATTTTCATGGTAAAATAGAAAACTTCCCTCGATTTATTTACTTGCAGGATTTTCTGATAATAAGTTTTTTTTTTTTTCTTTTCTTTTCTTTCTATAGTTTCGTTAGGCTGAATATCAAGTTATTCCTCCAATTTACTCTGAGAGAGGATTCTCTTTTCGAAGCATATGATTGTAACTTTCTCTTTAATGAATTTTGTATAACTTCCAGAGTGACTTAAAGAATAGTATAACATATTGATTATGATCGTTATATACCAATTCGTTTGACGAAAGCGCGGAGTAGTAAGACAGAGAAACCATCGAATTCGTTCTATATCTACTGGTACTGGTACTTAAAAAAATTCCAAAAATCCATTTAGGAGATTATTTGTTATCTCTAAAAAACGACATTTCAACCGAAATGATTTGGGAAGAAATAATTTTTCCTACCATTTGTACAGGTCCAATTCCCCAATAATTTTCCATTTGGAAATATGCTTTTGATGGATTGGATGTATTTGCTGCCGATATTTCGAAAATATTGGTTTCGTTATAAAATTATTCCTATGAAAATGGTTATGAAAGTAGGCAAAGACTAACCAACAACTCGTTACGGAAATTATTTTCATAAATGATAAAAAAGAAAAAATGCAAAACCGAGCTTTTGTTTCCTCTTTCCTACATTCTTAACGTTTGATAATTATGACCAAAATATTCCAAATCATATGGATGATCTGATCGGATCTGAAGGCACGTATACGGTGTTACCATTGCATGATTGAATTAGCTTAAGGCTCCTAGAACGTTGATTCCACGTTCTTTCCGTAAGATAAGGCTGTCCTCGAATGCGGAAGAAAAGTGATAAGGAACCTCTCTCCGCTGGTGGGCTCAATGCAGAGGAATCGGCAATCGTTAATGTTCTGGGCATGAGAATAGAAAACGATGTTGGTTGGGTACACAGACACAGTCAAGGCGCTAGGTTTTTCAAAGCGATACTAAAAGTAGTTCACTGCAGCCGATATCCGTGCCCCTTACGCCGCCTATATGCAGCTAAAATTAGAGCATAATTCGCATGTGTGGGCTGGTGCCTTGAAACCTTTCTTGGAGATCTTCGACTGCATATAGTGAACGACTCAAGTGCTCATGGGTGACGAAAGTCACCAGTCGCCGTGATATGAGCCACATGGACAAGTGTTCTACACAGATTAGATTAGCGATTATGTGCACAGCTTTCTCAGCGATCTCACCCACATACAGCATACAATGCGACACGCTACAGCGACTTGTCATTCCTTAACCGCACTGCCCGCTTTTCGAACAACATATCAGCAATGGTCATTCCACAGTAGCTGAACTCCCTATTTTTAAGTCGACAATTAGCAAATACTACTACGTTTCACAACCGCTCTTCCCATAACGCTTCCTGACGCCGCTGATCACCGTGTCTGCACGTATAGGGGAGACGTGCCCTGAGTGACTGGTCATCTAAAAAAAAAAAAGAAGAAAAGTTCAGGGATAATTGCTGTTGTTGTTACTGATTTGTAGAAAGAAGATGATCATCGGTTTTCTTGCCTGCGCTACCTTTAAAAAGTTGTTAATCTTTTGCACCTTTTTCAAAAGCTGTGGCATAATGTTCATTATCATTTATTGGGTTTATGGTGTGCCCCACTTCTTTCATTGTTTTTATACTACTAGTTGGCAATAAAAACTTATTTTGGACTATAAAATACAATGAATGTTATAGTGAGAAAAGTACGTCTTGAAGTAACTAACACCAATCAACATTTGGATTATAGGAAAATTGAACCGATCTATAAATTATATTTACTACTGCCGTCATTTGATCATCATTGAGTATACGTCCAATATTTTTTCAACTAATTTGTTCACCTTAATTATCGTAGTGTGGCAGTAGAATAAGGTTTGATCCTCACTGTGTAGAAGAGGTTGCACAAACTTCGTCGATGAAAGCAGACCTTTATCGTTTTAAATGTTGCTAACAGGTCATGGGCAAGGGTATAGATCGGTTCAAAAAAAAAAAAAAAAAAAAAAAATATTAATAAATAAAAGAGCACATCCGACAAATCAACGACATGAAGGTCTTTAGGTCTTTAGTACCAGGCAACATTAAAAATGAAGCTTTGCATTTTCCTTACAACGTTCATGGTTAATGTAATGGCTTTACAAATAAATGAAAGGAAATTTCTCACCTCTATCTACGAAATTAGGATGGAGGTAATAACACGCATCAAAGGCAAAGTTTCTGCTGGCGCGTAAACCGGGCTGCCGCATGTGGTAGCTTGGAATTGGCACTTCGTTGCATTAAAATCCATTAAGTGGCGGCATATCGAAGGATTTGGACCAAGCTGTATATAATTAGTTTATTTGTTAATTTTGTAATGCTATAAAAAACGAATTAATTTTTTTTTAAGACATAAATACCACATACATGTAAAAGGTTATAAATCAAAAGCAAACACACGATTCCCGTAGTCTTTTCATATACATTTTGCGGTACATTTCCCATAAAAAAGTTTACCCATGCAATTCGTATGAAAATGTAAGGGAACACGTATTTCATTGTTGTTGTTGTTGTTGTTGCTGTTGTTACTTGATAATGATTCAAAATTATTTCTCAACTTTTTTCATCATAGTTTTTCGAAAAACCATTTGCTGTACATTTGTTTGAGAAGAGGTCTCAGTTGGTTTCATTTGTAAAGAGTTGGCCAAAGTTGTAACAAATAACTGAATAAAACTTTATCGACAAATGTACGTGTACACACATACAGGCATATACTTGCATTACTTATTATTATTATTATTATTATTATTATTATTATTATATTATCAACATTATTACTATTATTACTATAATTACGATAAGCTAACCAACTGAGCTAAAGGGGACTGCAAATAAGATTCTTTTATGTGAAGTCCTCCTCCGACACTTCATATGCTGATCGTCCAGTGTGGGGTAAATATGGATTAACCCATGTTTGCAAAATTCTGCAAATATGCATAAAATAAATTATTGAAAATAGTCTTTTGTAGTAGAAAGTTGGATAGAATAACAACTGGGGGGGCCCATTACAAGTACAAATGATGAAATTGCATAAAAAATTCACAATAAAATTCATAATAAACTTATCTGAGAACATTCTTACAAATTAATACCTAATAAAACTTATTTTACAAGCTGTTCACCTATTTTTTTAGATTTTCGTTCGCTCTGCACTCGTGTGTACATCGTGTACTCTATGTATTAACTGCAATATATATATATATTTATACCCATCGCCGTAGAATGAAGGGTATATTCAATTTGTCGAAATGCTTGCAATGGCAGCTTGAAGGCAGCTTGAGAGACCCCACAAACTATATGTGTTCTTGATTGGCATCAAATTCGATCTATTTGAAAATGCCTGTTTGTTCGTCTGTGCGTCTGTGCGTCTGTGCGTCTGTCTGATGCGTACCGAGTTCAAATTTGGCAGAAATTCTGGAGCAAATTCTTTCACGCAGTTTTATATTGAAAATGAGCCAAAATGTGTCGAAAGACACGCCTGCAGTAGCGCATAAAAAATTTGAACGGATATTATGGGCGACGTTGTAGTGCCTATAAAAAAATGGGAAAAATTGGCAAAAATACACTCGTCTAAGCAACGAAAACTAACGAACACCTTTTATTTGTTTTTTGCTCGCTACTTAGCACCTACGACAGACATGCGATATAAATTTCAACTTTTATTCTAAAGAATTGCAGTTTTTTCGTTATTTTTTTTCGATCGCGGCCGAATATAATTCTTACTTGTTTTTTCCTTCTATAGCGTCATCCATTGAGTGATTCCAAAAGTGAGGGTAAATAAAACTCACTTCAAAATGTTTTTTCAATACATTCTTTAGATCTTATTATTATTTGCGCAGTACAACTAGTACGTAATTGTACGGCTTACAATAATTGTCACTTATTACGAAAACAAAAAAAAAATACACGGCTGCGTCTCGTCCATGCCTTGTTTGGCACAACATTCCTCTTTCAAGTCATTATTCCTTTTATCGGTATAAGCAATAGATAAATAATTGATTCCACTCTCAATTTCATCCTATCGTTTAGTTTATGTCTTAGTAGTTAAGACGATACGCCTTTATGGACATAATTTGCTTCTAAGCTGATGAATATGATTTTCTCAAGATAAGTGCAAGTTCGGCAGATGCAATCTGCCGACAATGCAACTATGAATTCTCGTCTTCTGAGATTTAAATCTGACAAATTTTGGTTTGCTTGGATTCAAAACCAACTCATTAAGATCTGCATATTTTGCGATTTAATCAGCGCCACTATTAACCCACGAATATAACTGAGTATCTTGATTGTATAGGTGGAGCGTACGTAAATATTCTACCGGATAATTCAACATTATGTATATCATTCAGATAAATCAGGAATAATGGAGATCTTAAGACCGCTTTTCGGCGGCACTCCACGCTGGCCACTTTTCATGATACTTTTGCTCGAGTTTATTTGGGCGAATCGCATTTTGCTAGTAAGATAGCTTTTAAGAAAAGCAAGCTCCCGTCCACTTGAGTCATAAGTAGGAAGTTTTTCGATAAAAACGTTGTAATCCATGACTTCGTAAAATCGTAAAACCTGCCGCCTATGGCGTTGTCCAAGCATTCGCAGATATGGTTGGCTACGTTAACTACAATTTCAGCTGCTGCACAGTCTTTCCAGATTTTCATTTTCGAGGACTGTGACTTAATGAGTATGCAGTATTTTTTCAAATATTTTATCAATTGTGGATAAGGTAGATATTGGCCGATAAGTTTCCATTGTCTCTACACAAGAGTCTTTTGATATCAATGCAATTGCCGACACCTTAAGCATATCGGGAGAAGCAAAGTTGCTCTTCTGTCTGTAGTCTCATTAAAGATGAAGAAAGGTAAGGTAGCAGTTCTCTTGAAAATTCCGAAATCGAACCCCAATTCCTTAAAGGTATCCAAGCTCAATATCATAACAAGAGTCGTCGGTGTCCTAGTTTGTGCCTATCTAAAGTAGTTACGATGTCGTTTAGCTGATTGGACTGCATTCTAACTCTCCTCTCTATCATTATCAAATTCACCCCGTAACTCTTGCACTGAATTTATAAAATGCTGATTAAATCTTTCTGCTTTCGCCAGATCCCCAATTATATATTGGCCACGGTTATCTTTCAGTCTTCGTTCAGATTTTGCGCCTTTGCTTCAGTCTGGTCTGGTTTAGGGATTTGCAGCATTTCTTAGGTCCACGTGATAACTGTTCATAGCAAGTTTTCTCATTTTCAAATCCTCGATAGGTTATCGCTTTCTTTTTCTTTTTAGCCCAGCCCGAGTATTTTAATACGTTAACGTTTAACAAAAAATGTGCAATAATTTTTATCTTTCAATATCAAAGAAATAAAAATTTTTCTCCACAATTTGAACGAAGATTGAAAACGAGAAAAGATTTTTTATTATAATTTTTATTTTTTTTTTAATTTTTAAACTTATGATTGATTAAAAGCCCTTAAGACCTGTTTTCAATGCTCTGAAAAGTTTCACTTGTTAGATATTACAAAACAAACACTTAGTGCCACTGTATGGATGCGTACTTATAGAGAAATTTCCCTTTTCCCATCTATAAACTTTCATAAAGCATCAATAGTTGTAAAGGTCACAACTTTTCTCTTCTCCTGTCAGTGCGACAGTGTTAGCAAAAGTTTGCATTTATACAAATATTTATAACTTTCCATAGCCCATTCCACCCATTACACCCCTACACATATACAATTATACAATACATTGAATTATGGCTATGTGTGTCGATATTTCTTCAATAAAGTCTTGGACATTTTTATATAGTCGCCGGCATCTTAAATCTTACAAATAACAAAATAATATGCGTTAGTCGACCGCGACAATCACGTCTAGCGTAAGAAATTCAATGCGTATCAAGATGAAAAAATACATTTATTTTATCGGTATTATTCGAAATCGGCCCTATTATCATTTAATTTTTTTTGTGGGTATTTTCTGATGTACGACTTCGGTCTTAAAAATATTCTTCCCTCTCTAGTGTTAGTTCATTTGAAAGCCCGAGTTACTAATATATCAGTAAATCCGGGTGCCGGTGCAAAATGCAAAAGTTGCCTTTCGCACGCTTTTCAAAGTTCAAAACGTACGTTCCCTAAGAAATTCGGCAGAACTAAAGAGAAACGATATTTCTTAGGGTTTATTTTTTATTCCCATAGCGGCTCGGATTGATTGGCAAACCAAACTCGTGAAGCTTGGTCGCTTTTCTTCGTTAAGCGATAAAGCTCTTTGAAGCACGAATATTGAATCCAGTTTAGATCGGTTAAATCATTTTTTGGCCGTTAAATTTGTCTGTGTTTTCCTTTTTTTGGGGAAAAAATACAAGTTTTTATAAAACAAAATGAGTCGGAATCGGCGAAGAAGACTCGAGCAACAGAGATGCCGACACCCTCATGCAGCTCATACAATCAAGTTTCAAAATCACTATTTACATGAGATTGATGGTACACTAGAGCCAGATTTCTATATATTCGCACTTTTGGTGGATGACTGGCAACGACATTCTTCTTTAAAATTTGCAGCGATTTTTATTCTAAGAAATTCGATACGCAATTTGAGACAACGCGTCTTTATTTGATTGCTTTAAAGCAAAAACGAAAAGGAAGGCGGACGAAAAGACTGTCAGTTTAATCACATGCACTGATGCAAACGTGATCGGAGATATTGAAATCGTGTCAGCCTATAATTCGTTACTAGAGCCGAGAGATTCAATGGCTTTTCTCTCTTAGAGTCAACAATTCCCCGTACTTTTCTGGCAGGCGAATACAATTTGACGATGCATCAATCGTATCTACAGGCATTCACCTATGTCGTGTAGCGTTGGATGTAATTTATATTTCTCTCAATATATTTAAAATATGCCTTTAGCTGTGCGTGTACGGCTAAAAGAAAAATAGTCTCGTTTATGTAAAATCACACACACACACACACACACACACACTTTTATAAAATAAAAATTACTTAAAATTAAATTTTCATTCGCGGCCAATTACTAGATTGGAGGGGAAGTTATTCATTGTTTCTTTTTTGTGCTTTGTCTTCGCTTTGCTCTAATTGTCAATTTTAATATTCATCAGCTTTTCCGATGCAATTGTTTTTATTTTATTGTTTTTGCTTTACACAAATTGTTCGAAATGCCGGCATTGTTTTCTCTCTTACTCGACATTAGAAGTATATTAACTCGTTCATGATATTTGGAACGCGAAGAGACGTCTTCAAAGTACCCGGAGATGGGACCCTTTAACTTAGCAAAAAGAAAAAGTAGATGGAAAAAGCGTCCAATTGGTGGCGCTTATCCTACTTTTTACTCCTAAAATTTAATTGTTTGATGTAAATAAATAATAACAATAATAATAATGGAGAGACTGCGGCCTTGCGTTGCGTATACAGATCACGTGGGATTTTTTGCGAGTTTAGTTCAAGCACCGCGCTTTTGTCATACGCGAACTTTGGAAAACTACAGTAACCAGGCGCTGAAAAGGACAGCTTTATTCATCTGCTTCAAGTTTATCAAAAAAGACAGTAAAAAAAAAAGAAGAAGAGTGAAATCTTCAATGAAGAGCTTATTTAGTTATGTGATGCTTTTTTTGTGACAGCGCGCCGATCGTGTCGAAACTCAATGCTTTCAAGAACTTTCATTCCATTGCTTTTTCTTTTGTCTTTGCATAAAATGCTTACAGATGCCGAAACCTTAGATCTTAACTCGGGATTATATCACCGAATGCTCTTGAACTGGATTGGCTTAAATAGTTGACAGAAGCAGTTTGTACCAATACGTAAGAGGTCTGTAGGTCTGTAGGTCTGGAAGAGGACGTACTGAAAAACATTTTACGACTCGTTCAACAACTGATTTTATGGACATGGTTAAGTTCACAAAGCCAAGTGTTCATCGGGAATTTGTGTAAAGGTAATTCGATTTGCCCACTGATGACCACTTGATGCCTTCGCCGGGATTTATACGAAAGGGCTTGTGACTTGACATTTGTCTTGGTGAACCTCATGTAAATAGTTTTTAATTTTGACAAAAAATCCTTTAAATGGACACATAGGCCGTAAAATGGAAATTTCGAATCGTATTTATCGGCAGTAATCGGCAGTTGGTCTTCTAACTCCACTTGTACAAAAAAAAAAAAAAACATTTTTTATTATATTAAGGCAATCTATCTGTACTATGTACTTATCACCTAAAGCCCTCTTTTAATTGTGGGCAGGCTCGTGAGTCGATTGGTAGTTAATGAAAACAACTAAGAATAAAACTTTACTAAGCCTTCGTGCAAATGGTGGACATAGAGAATTACAAACGATGTCATTCCCAAGCTTGGCCAGCACTCATCGTTTTATTGATGAATACCGTATCGAATACGGGCTGTAAACCGTGAATTATTGGTAAAATAGGTTTTACTTATCACTTTACTTACATCCACATTCCGTGCAACGCCACAGAGAGGTCACAGGTCACATAACGGTCATAACCAAATGTCAAATTGCTTATGCAACTTTCTGTCGTTTTTCGAGATTTTGACATCGACTCATAAATCTGTTGAGCCGATGGCAAAGAATTTGTCTTATCATGACATTTGATAGCAGACAGCAGCTCAAGTAAAAATACATAAAAAGTGAAAAAATAAAAGACTCTTCAATATTTTTATGCGATTGTATGGACAATAAGCACAAGTTTAGGTGTAAACAAAAGTTTACAGAATCACTAAATAATTTCATTAGACTTAGCGAACAGCTTTGTCCGCGTTCACGTTCGTGAAAATTGTCGAAGTTCGCTTTTTGTTGACAGAATAATACGTTATATTAATAAATTAGCTTCAAATTACTCTATGTTTGAAGGCTGCGCTCTTCTGCGTTTCTCTTTGCTTTAGTGCTCATCACCGAAGCTTGATGGGTATATTCGTTTTCACAAAACGACTGCAACACCTAGAGGTAAGCGTCAAATTCCGAATCGATTTAAGCACGTCCGTCTATCCGTCTATGTAATATCTACTGTAAACACCTTCCTGGCCGCTAAGCCGCTAAGCTATCGACTTCTAATTTGGCGGAAACATTGCAAGTTTTGTACGCTTACTTATTGCCATTAATTAATGATACGTGCAGGCGCATCAAATCTAAATTTGGTCAGCATTATAATGCTGTGATCTCAGTGCAAGTATAGCACTTACTTGCTGTCAGAAGTTGCGAATACGCTGTCATTAATTAATTATTCGATTTCTTGAATGTTTTATAGGTTTGTTTAAAAATCATTTTTTACCATAAAATTGATGCCAGAGAGTTTTATTATGATTACTGGTCCGCATTGCGAAATTTTTATACAGCCTCCGAAAAGGATTACAAGTAAACGCAATCACAAGATCTTACGGTTTGTAACAGCTAACAATGCCATAACGTGGCCGTTATTCTTATTCACACGCCTTGAATCGTCGATGAAGCTTCTTTTTGAGTGCAGCAAACTGATCTGATGAAAGAATGAAATTTCAATATTCTATAACGGTGAGTGGATGATTTTATCCATTCCTGCACAGGTGCTGCAGTACCATCCATAGACTATAAATGCATATTTTTATCGTCGTCTCCGTTGCGGTCTACAAGTAATGAGAAAAATTTTTTTTTTTTTTGTTTTTGAAAACAGAGTTTGTTTTGTCTTCAGCCAGATTTGCTTCAATTTCAACGCCAGCATGCGTGCAAGAGTCTTTAATCTTTGTAAGTAGTAGTACTACTAGTCGGGTATTGTAAATCGGTTGGGGTAATATTTTTGGACTCTCTCTCTCTCTCTCTCTCTCTCATATAACCGTTCCTACGAAAACGGAGTATTCGTATGGTAAAAGCATTTGATTTTCGAACGGGCGAGTGCCGTTTCGTGAATTCAGAATTTCAAGCCAATAAAAAATGCATTTTGGAGAAACTAAAAGGGCTTGAAAATTTCAAATGGTATGACCAATTTAATATATCCTTTCAATCAACGGATGGCGGCTATAAAAATGCAAAATACTTGATGATAATACCTTCGGGGCAACTGGTCAGCAAAAACTACTACTAAAGTAGTCATGCTGAGTGAATTCGTTAATGGCGGCCACGTCTGCAAAATATATATAACAAAATTATACAAAAACAAATAAGAAGCGTGTGTACAGCTGTGGCCGAATCCTTCATACCCAACACCTTTAACTAAATAGAAAAAAATGACAAAAATTAAAAAAAGAAAACGAGAAATTCCGTTCCCCGATAAAATTACGACAGCAGGCGATCGTTTTCACTTTTGTGAAGGCACTATAAGCGTATCCGTAAAATAGACGTGCAAAGTCGCGTCGCTGTATCTGGGGAAGAACTACATTCGTTTTTTTCCCAGAAAATTTAGAAACTGGGATTATTCTTAGTCTTGTTAGTGTTGTACTATTGACGCCTAGTTTGGGCGATTACGCCTATTTCAAATCTATATATTAAATTTTACGATCGGAAATAACTCAATCCGATTGAGACGAGCAAAGATTCCTAGATTGTTTGAAGCTTCCTTCGGGTTGTTGTAAGCGTTTTGATAAAGTGAACACGACACCAACCTCTCGAAGTATGGCAGAAAAACAAAGAAAAAATGCAAAGAAAAAATTCAGAGCGCGACGCAATATAAGGAAGAAATACAAACTTACGTCGCCCCACCCAGGCGCACTTCGAAATTTAGTTTAAAAGCATAATTTATGAATTAAACCAAAAAAACAACAAAGCAAGTCGTTGTTTTTGTTGCTGTTGTAATACTAAAGACTTTGTTAACCATATACCGCTACAATTGTATGAGCACGTGATTGTAATTTCTAAGTGAAAAAGCAAACCTATTAATAATAATAATATTTTGTATGTGCTTTTTCTAGGTTACATGCGAGGGAAGGATGAAAACTACGCACTGCGATCTGAGAGCATCGCGTACTTAAATTAAGAATGCTCTTCTTCTTGAGAACTTTTTCTGACATACACGCGAGACCAAGTTGAAAGGTCGTAGCAACAATACATCACTCAATAAGTGTAGTGCCTGCCACATATAAAGCGTCACTCTTGACAGGCCACTGGATAGGGCCAACCTTTAGACGATTCGTGCGAAACTTTCTGACAATTAGTTTGCGATTGATAGTTGTTTTAGTGCCGCTTTTTTCCCGCTTCCCGCTTCCCGCTTACCGTTCAGTAGGCTAAATGGGAGTGTAACGACGAACCCACGTCTCATTCTCGCTTATCGCATGAAAAAATTAGTTTTATTACTAATTAGTTTATTACAGCGCTAAAGCCCGTTCTCAGTTGTTGTGAAGTGTGTCAGTCAGTGTGTCTTAGAAGGCTGACGATTGCCAGACTGATATGAAAAATTTGAGACAAAATTGCTCAACACGTCCGCTGCCACCTGTATTGCCTTCGGCACTTGATGATCGCACGCTAAACTCAATCTTATAGATGAAAATATTAGAATCTGAAAATTAATGGTTTTTGTCGCTATTGTATGCGAGATAATGGCGCTGACAGCATTCTATTTAACACATGTATCGATGATCGTGAACTCGGCAGCGAAAAATATATATATAAAAATATATATAGAGATACAAAACAGTAGTTACTCAAGCGGACTAAGCCTGGCAATATGTACAGCTTGGTAGGGAATATGCTGATTGGTGACCAATAACCGGTTATGCAAACGTTCTGACTTACAACTTCGAACTTCGAACAGTGGCTAATTGCTGGGGCTACTCGTGCAAAAATGGTTTTGATTCATTCTTAAAATAGTTTTGACCGATCGACTGGCATGCCAAAAGTTAGTAAATTGGTGGACTGTAGAGAATTCTCTACAGGGCGAACGTCTCAATACGTTCGCAACCTTATCTTCCCCTTAAGATTGTACGCTCTCTAATATAAACAATCGCAGAGCGGAGCTTGTAGGCCATAGATCTTCTCGACCGATGAAATAGCCTTTTGACTTTGCCTTCTCATTTACTGCTTACTTCGCTACTACTTCGCTCTCGATTTGCGACTCGCTTGCCGGCTGTTATACTGCTGCGTCCCCTAGTGATGCGACAATTACTGAAAGAGACTTTTCTCTATATGGTGATGATTTCGCGAAACCTGGGGGGGACTCGATTTACTTTAGGAGTAGGAAGTGGCACAGAATAGCACGAGGGGTCAATGGGGATTGGAATATCTTTTTTTTTTTACGCATTTCTCGATCTTTTCGCACTTTTTTCCATCTTTGGGATTTTCTTCACATAATTTACCTTGAAGAGAAACACAACCGGTCACCTTGAAGTTTAGTTAAATTCTATTCTTTTAACTTTCAAAACTGGAAATATTATAATCATGTAAATGTATAGTAGAAAGAAAGAGCTATCATCGTACTGATGACGTTAACATTCGAGTGCGTTCACTGTGAAACATGGCACAAGAAAGCAGAAGCGTAAACGCTTGGTAGGCTTGGCAGGCTGACTGAAGGCTTTTTATGTGGTCTTCGTATAAGTAATGTCGGCAAATAAACTCTCGAACGTTACGTGGTCCTGAATTATTGCAAATAATTCCTTAAATCAAATCCAAAACTGTTACATTTGCTAAAATGAAAATTCATTACACGACTTTTCTAAATGTTTTTTTTTTTTTTGTTGAAATTTTTGTTCCTTTTTTGCATAGCGTAATGTTTATGGTGCCAAAATGTCGTTCGTCTGTTTTTATATAATATGCAGACAGCCGGTCCGTTTAGTTTATCTTTAACGCACACATGTAAAAATAACTTCATTTAATGAACAAATCAGTTTTTGTATGCGTTATCCGTTTACGTCTCCGTTCACCCCTCCTTCCCATTTCTCATTTTCTGTCCTTCTGTTTCTCACTCATACGCTTTTAACCAACTACTGCTTGACTTTAAGTATTCATGGCGCGCAATTAGTGTTGTATTGTCTTTTATTTTTCTATGAATTTACTCTAAAAAGTCTTTGACTTTGCCTAACCGTTGCAAAAAGAAATGGATAAAAACTCAGCTTCGGTATCCCGGAGTAGTAAATGAAAAGCTTTTTTTCTGCTTCTGTTTTTGTTTTTATTTTTATTTTTTTTTTTAAGTAAATGTGTGAAAATATACTGGTTTAACAGTTTCTTTCTATCCTTGCACAGCGAGTTTTAGTCTGTGTTTAACTTTTTTATATCGCTATCTTTACTTGCTGATGGCAAGAAAGTTTTTTTTTCTTGGCGAATTCTTCGTGCAACATTTCTCTCCTGGAACAGGAGGAGGTTGCATTACTTACTATCACGTTGTCCGTAATGTTGTCTGAACCTTGATAATTGTATTCGCAATATTTAAATTTCTTCCATTTCTTCATTCATCTTATCTTAAAAGTCGTATAAATACGCGTATGATATTTATGTTCCTCATTATAGGCAATAGTGTCCACATGGCAGCATAAATTTGAGATCTTATGTTGCCAAAATTAACCATAGTTTGCATATACGAAGCTGTTAGATTACGGAATTTTAGTTCGGCTAAGTTCGTGCACCCCATCAGGCAGTTGTCATCATTGTCATCATTTTACTACTAATTAGACATTACGTAGCTCCAAGAAATTCCGACAATTAGTTTAGTGAACTGTGTTTTTCACCAATAACCAATTACCTAAGCAGTTCATAGAATGCTTGGAAGCCGTTTAAGCCAACAATCAGCCTTCATCTGACAGCCTTTGCGAAGGAGGAATTAACGTTAACGAAAATTGGTAAAAAAAAGACAAAGTTGTCATATATATGTACAAAGCAATATTTTGCACATATTTAGTAATTCACTGCAAATCACTGCAATTCACTGCACTCAAACTATAAATAAATTGCCATCCGATTGTCATCCGTTTCGAAATTTTCCAAATAGTTTAGCATAACATTGAATCGGGGTTTGGTTAAATATCACTAAGATGAGGTCCTTATGTTTTACAAGCATGTAAGCAAGAGGCTGCCGGAGGGATGAGATAAGATTATTCCGCAAAACGAGACGTTTTTGACGTAATTGATAAAAATCGAAAACCGGAATTACTTCCTTGTCAACCTGTTACCCTTATACAGATGTTCGCATATATATTTATATGTTATTGCAACAAGTAACTGGCAAATACAACATATTCGTAAAGTGTTTTTTAATACTTTTTTTTTACTTTTTTTTTTTTATTTACTTTAAAGTGTTTTTTGTTTTCTGTTGTGAACGTTGAGCCCTTGAATGTTTTTTGCCTGCTTTGCTACAAGAGTTTTTACGAGCATTGTTGTTGTTGTTGTTGTTGCTATTGTTTTGCGCTTTTTTTTTTTTTTTTTTTTCTTTTTGTTGAGTACTTTTAATTCCCTAGTTAAGTGTTTCTTTTCTCCTTTTTATGAACGTGTGTGTTTTTTGGGTAATGCTTGATTAAGTCATTGTTGAGAGAGCTCAAGGGTGTGGTGCAATACTTAAATGAAAACTAAGTAAGGCATCACACAATAGCGTCATGTAATATTCTGTACTATTCGTTCTTTGGTCTTAACAGATTTAACCAAGTTTCACAATGTAATTTATCTCAACCTCAATAATTTCGCTGAATTATTCTCTACTTCTGTGCTTAATATTAGCAAAAAGTTAGAGAATCTATCAAAAAAAAAACAAATTGAGCATAAAATTCCGTAGATTGATTTCCCACACATACCGTACATGGCTTTGAGCAGTTAACAAAAAAAATTTCTTATCCGCCCTTTTTATTGTACCAAGTCTGTCACACAATCGTTCTATTCTCATGTCCGTCAACAAGAGACAGAAAAGTTCTTAATTTAGTTTTCCATTCGAAAATTCAAAAATTATGCAAAACGTACTCCTCATTGTTTGTTTGTCGTATCAGTCAATGGGATTCTGAGATGTCTTAGCCTTCGATGTCTGCTTACTGAACGGTCTCCAGCTAAATAGTCTGCAATAAGAAAATTCAATCTTTAAAATGTAATCGTAAGTAATTGCCTTTATGACTTTTGTGTTATAAAGATACGTGAGGTTATTATATAATAGGAAAAAAAATGCAGTTTCTAATCGATAACAAATGTTAGTCTAAAAACTGGTTCAAGTATATATTCGTATACAGTCAAAATTGCCTATATATAGCTACAGGGAGTCTCCTTAATATTGGGCTTTCCCACTCGACAAGAAATGAACCCTTGTTAAACCGACTCCATTGTCTTTGGTATAAAAATTTATTTTACAATTTTGTACTGCTAGCGAATGCCTATTAAAATATGAAAAGAAAACAAAAAAAAACAAACAAAACATTATTCGAGTAGAGAAGAAATTTAAATAACTTCCCTCGAACTTCGGGCTCCCGTCTAGTCTCGACGGGCATTCCAATCACCAGGCTACGCGGCGGATTCCCGTTATTCCTATTATGATAAGTTTAAAACATTGAAAGTGACGGGAGAAGACGAAAATATGATTTTAGATTTGAATTAATTAAAACTAATACCGACTGCAAAAAGATGTATTGAGAAAAGCACGTCTTACAACAATGATTTATCGTAATATTTAAAACTTCCGTTCTTAAATTATACGATCAACGCAAAGAAAGCCATTTGATACAATTTAAAAGTAGAATAGAATCTAAATACGTTTTGAGCCCACGTTCTAAACAAAGATTTGGCATAGACGTACTTTAACAATCGTTTACTTCAGCTTTCGCTTCGGAAGTCTACAGCGATGGCATAACGGGTCTTGTGGAAAAACAGCAAAAGCTTATCGATCAGAATAGTGTTTATCTAGTTTAAAGCTAAAGATAATTTTCAAATAAGTTGCGATCTGCTAACGCGCTTATATTGTATTATGGCTTTATGGATTTAGTCATGAAAATTCCTCCCGTAGGTACTTTCAGGGATTATTTTGAGTTCTCCTTATCGGCCGACTTAAATCGTCTTTCCTTAAGGGATGATTTCAGTTAACGAATCATATTAGATGGACTCCTGGCCAGAAGTTTCTGTATGAAATTAAAAAATAAGAAGAATACAAGAGTTCATTCACATCAGGATGCTCTGGAAATATTGATTGAAATTCCGAACTGACGAGACATTAACTGTCTTATCTATCTCTGGCAATTATTTTAACCCTGGCTAGCTTAATGGCAGGCTCCAAATTAATCCTTATATGTAATGTATATAAAAGGCACCCCAAGACTTCCCAAGAGGCGAATTTCGTTCACTCACCGTGGATGGATCGAGTATTAGCGAGATTCTGAGTTTAGCTTTGGCTTTGATCTCAACTGAGTCACCGTCGTAAACAGTGGAATAGCTGAAGTTCTACATAAACACTATTAACTGATGGCCACAATTTACGTTTGAAAGTGCATCGTAATTGCCCGCAACCACACCCCCCCACAATAGACAAAATTAGTTAGTACTGCTAATTCTGAAACTTATTGTTAGCCATTACTAGAACCATCTGAAAGTTTATTGAAAAAAAAAGAGGCGTTATTTCTGTACGAACGACTCTATAATGAACAAAAACCGGTAACTTACAACACATAAGAGAATTCGTTCCGATCAGCGAACGAAGACGTTCGCGTTTACCAAAATTTGCAATTTTATTGCGAGCATAAATTTTGTACTTTGTTTTTTTTTTACTCTCTACTGTGGAAGTGTAAAATAAACGAAAGTTGAAGGCGCTGAATACAAATTCCTTCTTCCTCCTGTTTTTCTTTTGTCATACTCTACCTTAAAAAAAAATAAACTAAAGCAAATTCAAGTAAAACTTTATGAAAATAAACCTCAACAAAATACATAAACGATACCCATTTTAATGACGAAAATTATTACAAAAAAGTTTTTACTTTCTCTCTCGGAAATATGGTAAATTTTATTATAAAACGATAAGATTTTCTGAAACAAACGCTTGAAAAGAGCGAGAAAGAGAGAGTGACAGAAAGACAAAAAAAAAGAAAAAAAGAAATGGGAAATGCAAGGTGAGAATTTAAGCGACATTCTAACGAAAAGCCCACAAAGCTATCATTTACTAAGCACAACCCACACTTCTAAATGCATACGTAACGAACAAAGAAAAGCAAACCGTTTTTATTAAGAGAGATGATAGAAAAGGCAGTCCTTTAGTTTTCTTTAAGTTCTTCAAGTGAAGTTTTTTTTAATAAGTGCTCGCTTTATATTTCGTGTTGTTTTTTGTTTGGTTGGCAGCAAGTGTTCGAAAGAAAAATTTCATTTCTTAATCGCATGTAAGTGAAACTTATGTGCGGCATTTAAGTTTTAAGTAAAGAAACTTTCCATCAGGTGAGAGAAAGGTTATAGAAACTTCACGCTAAGACATAGAATAGTAATGATTATCCGAGAAACAAGTGATTAATCATAAGCTGGCACGTGATTATCACACAAACCGGCGTCAGGCATCACTTCACAAATAAACGTGATCACATTTAATGGTTTCTTTTTTCTTCTTCTTCTTTCGTTTCACTTCTTGCTCTCAGACTTTGAAGGGAAGAGTTTACTTAAAACACAATAATTCTTTCATTTCTACAGTAGTTTTCGTATAATTCGGCGAGAGTTGAACTTAAATAAAGTATAAGAAAAAATGTCCGCACCGCACCCATGCCAGCGAAGCGTTTTAAATATGACTTGTCGAACCTTGCAATCCACATATCTACAGCTAGTAAAGTTTGGTGCGATTTCTCAAATGGAATGAATATTTTTCGACGAGAAAATGGCAAACGTGTGTTAATAAACGACATTTAAATTAATTTATCTACTACTACTACTGTTTTTTGTACACCTAACTGCTACAGTTTATGCGTAATGAGTAAAAAACCAATTTTCTATTCCTTTTCAAAAACAGATGTGTTCTCAGTTCGCGTAGTGCTGTGGGTGGGTCCCTCAACCGATTTCACTCATTTTCAATACCAAACTTTAAGTCGATAGCTTCAATTTTTCGGCCAGGAGGATGTTTACAACAAATATTACATGGAGGGACAGACGGACAGACGGACGGCTTAAATCGATTTCGAAGTTGATGCTAGTCAAGAATATATAGAATCTCTGATTAATACATCTCTCATCCCGGATATAACAAATGGTTTAATGTACAGCTCTATAGGAAGTGGAATATGCAGAGAATTTTAAAAATGTTAAATTTTGTATGATCGACGAGTATTCGAACGAAAATATTCCAAAAATAGGGAAACCGTTTATTAATAAATATCTTCCGGTAGAGAATATTCCTTTGAAAATGTTGAAGAAATTCGAATGAAAAGAATGTAGGAAAATGTAGGAAATAGTTGGAAAATCCATTTTGAGCCATTTTGAAAACTCATATATCGAAAAAGAACGTGTTTAAAAATTTGGAATGTTTTATAAGCCTTTTAATAATTTCTGTCACTAGTTTACACTCCCAAGGCCTCTATGCCGGTATTTTCAGGATTAAATGTAAAAAATATTTTCTTTTTGTCGCTTTTGCTTTTGCATCTGGTTTAGACCGAATCGCGCATTTTCCACTTAACGCATTACGAAGTGACTAAGAAGACGCCATGAAATTTTTGTAATTCTATAGCGGAATTCATAACCAGTATGAGTTATAATAGTTTTAATTTTTGTAGAACAAGCACTGAGCACAAGTCTTTCGAATCGCTCTCAGTCTTATATCGATTCAATTGCAATTACGGTGAAGTTACACTAATGAACTTTTGTTTGGACAAAAACACTTTCTAAAGACATCTATCTATCTATCTGTCTTTGTTGTAGAGAATTTAGAAATCAGTAGGTAAGACATTAGACTGTTGGGGGAATTTTTTCGCATATTCGCGCCAGTAAAAAAGAAAATTATCTTTTTTTGCAAAATGTATTCGTAGCGTTATCCCTTAACTCTTAACCTATTCAAAGATTGCACTTTTATTTAGTTTGTGTCTTATGGGATGTGTATTGTGGTAAAAACCATCTTTATACCCTACACTATTTATGGTGAAAGTTAAGTTTGCGCAGATGTATGCAGCACTCACAAGAACTTGAGATCCGTCTGTCCGTTTTGTTTTTTTTGGTACATTCGCGTATTTTGACCGAAGGACGAACGCTAGTAAAAATGATTCGGATCGGAACACTCTTTCGACATCGTCCCATTTAATGCCTAATTTGTAAAAAGATTAGAATGATTAACCGGATGTTGGTGCAGGGTGTTTAATAGTGGATCGTGACCCTCTATAGCGTTTTTAGTCGATTTTATATTCTGGCACACTTAAGTCACATTATTATCATATTACCCTAATCCGTATTTGCTATAAGAACAGTTAGGACATTATTTTTTTTTTTTTTTAATAATAAAATGGGCTTGAATTTGATAGCTAAGGTATTTGCATTCTCTTAAGGGTTAATTGTGTTTTGCATAAATAAATGCATCAAGTGTAAGAAAAAAGACTTGTCTTTTAAATCGGATTTTGTAAGCAAGTCTCGAGTCGCACACCTTTCTTGCAAGTCCATATGTTTCAGTGTTGCTACTAGATGTTTAGATGTAACACCTGTGCTTAGGCATTCAAGCATATATTTTCAAAGTCAAGTAAAGCAATAGAACTGATTCGATATAAATTTAGTTATCGCAAGCTTTCGATTATAAGCGCAATAAATGGGTGCTGTTGGATGTAAATATTATTGTCTTAATGCCAGCAGCCCAGTGTTCTATTTTCAAAGCACTATTTAACTATTCTGCGAGAAAAAGATTGTTGGGTGTTGGGTTGAATTCCAAGGTGTTATCGATGTTTGATTATTCGCGCTATGCGTATTAAGTGTTAAGTTGGAAAAAAAACTCGATAGTGATAGTTGTGCGATAATGTGAGATTACTATCGACTTATTTCGCTAAGCGATCTATATAGATAATGTAAAGCAGATCATTCTCCTCCAAGTTTCATAATATAAAGATTGTGTAATTAATAAAAAAGTGCAAACAAACAAAACGAACGATTAAATCGAATTATTTCGAACAAGAAGGAATTAAGCGAAAGCATTCGTTTCAATGCACTAATATATTGCGTAATTGAAACGGAAGGCCATTAAATTGCGAACAATTTCAACTTTTTGCTTTAATAATATAAAATATTATTAAACGCACTCTGCTTACCCTTGAATAACTGTACTTGCAGTGATCTTCCCGAATCCTGCAGGATGTCCTGCTTCCTCTTCTCTCTCTTCTCTAGAACCGTTCCTGGCCACTGTAGGGGACCTTCCCAAATATGATTGAGCTCAAATATTAAAAAAAAAAGAAAAGAAAAAAGTAATTATTGTGGAATTAACACAATGGCACTTGAATCTAATTAGTGCGTATGAAACTATTGATTTTAGCCGCCTAAAGATGGCGTAGTTGAAGCAAACCGTGAGGCAGTTAAGCACAAACTACTGTCTATCTATATAAATAAATATTTTTCTTTTTATTAGTCAAATATAATTTTTATTGTCATCGAAGATAAAATTAAATTTACCCAATGCCATCTGTATGCGTGTATGTGTGTCAACATGTATTATGAATGCTTGTGCGTATTTGAAAGCAAATAATAAATTCATCATTTGTCAGCAGTTAAACGATTCCTTACGTATACACAAGTAATGAATTAATAATTCATTCTCAGCTTTTTTTTTTTTTTTTTTTTTTTTTTTGTTGTCTTGTCTTTCGTATTCACTCACCCATTGTGTCTCCTATCAAAACATGAGCAGCAAGCTTTAATAGTCAACATGAGCTAGTCCAGAGAGATATTGTCAATAAACTTTTTTGCGATTTTCAAAATATTTAAATGTCATGCAATGAAGCGATATTTGGGAGAAGCGTTACTTCCGCTACCGAAAGTGCTGTACATACCCACTAAGTGTAGAAAGAAGCTCACAGGGAATAAGTTTTATCCAAACCAAAACATATAGGAAACTTCAAAGGAACAGCCGAGACATTTTTATTATAAAGAGTATTGCGTATGAAATTTTAATACTTCATCCAGGAAGAGCGATAAGTTAGAATGTTATTGAGAATGCGCAAATTTCAGAATGTTCACAAAGCAAAGAAATCGGTGCCGACAGCAATTGAACGTTACATTACAAGGTGATACGAATTGGATTAGATTACGATTTATCCCAGAGTTTGGCACTTCGTCATCATTCAAATGAGGACAAAATTTTCATCTGTTTCTGGTGGCAAGCATAAGTTTGTAGAAAAAGAAAAAGTGAAGAAGAGAAGAAAGAGTGGTTGTTAACGAAACAGTTGCGATCGTCCGAACATTGAAGTGCTTTTCAGAAATTTCTGCTTTTGATTACTTCTAATGTTGTTTATTGCAGCACAACCTGTCTGGCTGACTAAGAATTTGGATTTTTAATGGCCTGAGGGCATGTTTAGACTCTTAGTCTGCCTCCAAGAATTAGTCGGTCTTCTGCCAACAAATATAAATGTTGGAAATAGTGCAAAGTTATTGGTAACCATCAACTCCTTCATTGTTATGTAAACGAATTATGCTCGAAAAAGAAGAAGAAAAAAAATCAAATGAAAACTAATACAAATATCGATGTGTTTTCACATTCATGGGCACATTCACTATAAAATATGAGGCATTCAGAAGAGCCTCTTTACGCGTTCCGTTTTTGAAACGAATTTGGCAACGAATGGCATTTTCGAAATAAATATGTTACGAAACGTAAAATGTCTATGCACGCTTTCAATGCCTTCAGTACGCAAAAAGAAAACTCGATGCATTCTTATATGCATTTGCTTACGGTATTGTGTGTTGGGTGTCTAAGATTCGCTTTAAGGTGAATACAAATTTTTTTTACTGGTTTTAATTTTCAATATTTTTCCTATCCGTTTCTTCTCCGTATATGTCAGAAACTTACCAAACATGCATGGGGAGCGTGCAACACAATAAATCGTCAAGTTTATTTGAAGTGTTTATTGAATCCGTGACAGCAACACTCTCACTACTGCATACAATTCAAACTGATGATGATAATGATGATGCTCTAAGCACCTCAAACCGGCAACTGCTTCACTTGTCATTTTCCGGGGTTATAATATTTTTTGCGCCTTTTTACTGCCAATGTCAATTGGCAAATATTTGCTCAATAACAACACACTCTGTATAAATGTTGTTTCCCCCTCGCCATCGTAGTCATCGTTAACCCCAGCACCCAACATCATTGGGATTCTAACGCTGTAGCAATAGGAAAAGTAATAACTTTTTCTGTAATACTTTCTTCTTTCTTTTTTTTTGTTATTTTTTTTTTGCTTTTTGTTTTTTGTTTTTTGTTTTTTCGTTTGTTATTTGATAAAAAAGAATATAATATTAAAAAAAAAAATGTTTTTTTTTGCACGATTTTTTTTTTAATAAATTTTTTTCTTTGATTCTAAAATCATTTGGACGTGCTCTCAGCTATTGTCGGAAATGTCAAAAGGAAATAAAAAATACATATTTACCCAAAAAAGTTCCTGAATTGATTTGAGTTTCTAGTTATGAACCCCGACGCACGATTGCTTATATGCTTGTGTTTGCCCTTAGGATTGTAAGTGCGAGATGTTATTCTTGCATTAGGGATTTATTTGGCTTTACAAGTGTGCCCGTCGATATCATGTATTTTCGAAATATTTGTAAACACCAGAAGATACATAGGGATCCCTACCGCTTTCAGTTGTGCATGATAATAAGAATTTGTAAGAATTTGATTTGAATGTAAGGATATGTAATGGTTCGTTAATGTACTCATTCACCTTAAAAGAACGAGGCAATCTATTATATGATTTACTTGCAATTAGCTAGCAATTACCCGCAACGAAGTGAATGCTATGAAAAATATTGTTTGTGTCCAGTTTTAAAACTTCAATAAAACTTTCGGTCAGAAGATCGGAAGAAGATAATTTGTCTCAATCCAGTAGATAAGCTTCTTCTTGATAGCTTCGGAGCACTTTCATCGAAGTAATTAAAAATCAAATGAAAACATCGCTTCAACATTGTT
The DNA here is from genome assembly GCA_000688735.1 of Glossina austeni. Classification (NCBI taxonomy): domain Eukaryota; kingdom Metazoa; phylum Arthropoda; class Insecta; order Diptera; family Glossinidae; genus Glossina; species Glossina austeni. The sequence continues at coordinate 1,783,428 of KK502411.1, read as the reverse complement.
ATGACTTCTCGTGTATTTTGCACCGTCAGCTTTCAATTTTCAACTTTCAGCCCAGCACGTAGCACATGTTTTCGTCAATGGGTTGGTTTCCTATCCAATGGGTTCCTAAATCTGGCTAATCTATTTAACTAGAAAAAAGAAAACATTACTCGATGATTACGAATACTTCACACTTCTGTTAATGTTCGCGTGGATAATTGACATTTGGTCGATATCAGATGAATAATAAATATTTTCCATCATCTCTCGGAATATTTCTTTATACTCATTGCCGAAGCATCGAGATTTACTTATCTTGTCCAAAATGTGTATTCGTTTTCGTACATTCCATGAGTGACCCAACAGTAGGTTTACTAAAATGGAGAATATTGGCCGCACCCAGCATCCAGCATTCTATAGTCTCGAATTCTCATTCTTTATTCAAGGTGTTTGCATCGACGGTTGCAAGGACGGTCGGTTTAGAATCTTTACAAGCTTTATAAACTCTTCATTGGTATCACATTTTGAATTGCTCTAGACACACTTGTCCCTTCGCCTCCGTGTATCTGTGTATATCTGTAGCACATTCTCTGTTACAAATTTTACAAAAACATTCAAAGTTCTTGCACCAAAGTTAATATTATAAATGGACACAACATAAGCAAGCCTCCGGGAAAGCCTCCGTTTTCAAAGGCAAAGCATTGGGCGTTTTTCTCGTTACTCGGAAACTGTAGGAAATAGAACGATAAAAAATTGAATCCTATAGTATTCGTACGGAAATAAAAACAATTGTCCACGCCCACTAAACTTCAGAAATTCATTTTTTTCAACTTTTTTAAAGCTAACAATGACAGATGTAAGGGACTCCGCGGTAGCCGAATTTCATTTTCTTCCCTATTTTCGTATCTGCACTCAAATATCGAGCTTTTTTAACACCTACAGAGAAGTGGGTATCGTTTTTCACGATTTAAATAATTGAAGGGCACTAATGACGACATAGGTATAGTGAAAGAAAATGACAAGATAGCTTCATCGTAACTCGGATCTGTACTGGGTGTGGGTCTGCGTCTTTGCTAGATGTGTACATGCTTTTCTTCCGCTTTATTTTTCTCTTCTTTATTTATACATGAATTTTATTCTTCGCTATTTATCTTTTTCTTACTTCCCTTTATTTATTTTGTATTAGTTTTTAATAACAATCAGTATAAGATTTACTTCTGAGAGTCAACTGAATTCGGCTGTTAGTGTATTTCAGTTGAGTTTCATGTGTAAATAAATAAATAAAGTAAATAAAAAATGTTTTTGATTTCAGAGGAAAACTCATTAAGTTTTAGAAAATGTCGGGCTAAAAAAGTTAAATGAATGAAGGAATTGCGAAAGTCTCCTGAAAAACGTAATTCGAAGCAAAATGTGCTTAAAGTCTTAAATAGTGAGTGCATTTGAAAAATCGAATTTTTAAACCGTACACAAAATTCAAATACGATAAAAACTTTTGACTATCATTTCCGGATATTTAAGCGATCATCTAAGACGATAAAAAGAAAATAATGGAAACAACATCACAAGCCAGCAGTACCTCTCAGCAGCTAGGTATTCTGGGTCATTTTCACTAGATATTGTGCACCGGATGACACAAATCTTTTCCCTCTCGATTGCAAGGTATATTAAGCTAAAAGATATATGTTGAGGAATGTCCTGAAAGGCAAATCTTCAATAATATTAAACAACAGTTTATTTGTGTGTATTTTTTTTGTTTTTTTTTTTTCAATAACGAAGTTCACTTCCTACGGCCCTTACGATTTGAAATTGCAAGAATTAGGAAAATTCATTTTCTTTATGTCAAAAAAAAAATAAAATAAAAAATTACTGAACATAAATTATTGCGTAACAATTGTTACAAATGCCTTTTGCTACAGACAGAGGTATACTTAAGAAACTGTAAATTTCTCTTAAGCATTTTGTTAACAAATTTTACACTCGAAAATTAAATGAAAAAAGTCTACGAAAGCAAATGGCATCTGTTTTCGCTTAGCTTGGTATCATTTCAAAAACTAACCTTCTCTCCGCGTCCGTCTACGGTTCAGGAAAGCAGCACGAAAGATACGTCTTTTAACTCAAAGTCCAATGAACAGATTTTTTTTTCTTAAGCAAACGAAAATATATTTTCTTATTGTTGTTGTTGTTGTTGTTGTTGTTGTTTGTTTGTTTGTTTGTTCGTTTTTCTTTCCTTTCTAAGATTATATTTTTCTTATACTTTTTTCCCTCCCAACCATAAAGCTTATTTTAGTGAGCTGTCATTTGTAAGCATAGAAGTAAACATACGGTGTGGGTCTGCAAATACCCACAATATGTACAGTTACTCTTAGTATTGTTGGCCAGAGAAGATATTAAAGTAGCAATTGGCAGCTTTTTGTTTTATTTTGTAAGAAGAGAAATATAAACAAAGTACTGGCAAGGTTGAGTAATAAAATTTTTTAAATTATGTCCTTTTTTATTTCTTTCTTTCCGAACCCTTCTTAATCATATGCTCCGGGTTGTTCAAAAGTATATTTCAAAAATTAGTTTAAATTTACTTAAGTGAGTTCGGTTTAAGCACTTTTCTAAAGGGTCAGTCAATTGTTTGTTGGTTCGTTTCAACAGAGTATTCAGCGTCACATTGTCACATTATCGCTCCGTCAATACAAAGTCGTAAGATTTTTTAGAAATAATTTTTTCAATGATAGTTTTACATGACATTTATCTTCTTTTTTTTTTTTTTTTTTGGGACAAATATGATTGTAAGGCACTTATTTTGTAAAAAAATTTTTATATAAAAAGTATTTGGAATATTTTTAAGAGGAATAATTCTCTTTCGTTCTTTTTCGGAATTACATTTTATGAGCTACAAAATTTGCGGGAGAAGGGCATATGAACTTTGTGCGAATGTAAGCAACACCCAGAAGAACTTAAGACAGATCCATCGATTTTGTTATACTCTTCGATTCAGAGTCACCTTCTGAAAGAAATAAAGAAGAAGCCTTTCCGTCCGGTCATCCTATTTTCTTGTGCTCAATCAAGCGATCGCAGTTTTCGAAATGTTTCGATGAAGTCTATTATATCGACCTACTTTGACCTAAAGACGGGCAGTATTGAAACTGTTTCGAATTCGACCACTTTTTCGATCATTTCATCATTTTGAAAAGTCGTTATATGATTAACTGTATTAACTGGTTATTGTTTACTATGATAGAAGGTCCAAAACGCAACAGTTATATGACAAAGATCGTTACGATGTGCGGAGATAATAGGCAGATAGAATAAAGTCAATAAAAGCTATAAACAATTTAGATTGTAATGGAATTTAAGTTATAATCCGATATGGCTGATATTCGTTAAATCTTGATTCTTGAAAATTTAATAAAAAAAAGTTTTGTCGTTTGATCAGAGCTCGGAAGTCAAATGAAGTCCCTCTTGGAAAATTCGGACCCTGATATGCTATATGAATATGAATAAGTTCGACACTTAGAAATGCGCTTATTCTGGCTAACAAGAAGTCTTTCCCAATTTAAAAAGAAGATATTGATCTAATAGAAACATAATAATAGAAACATATATATATATATAGAAAAAAAATGAAAGATTCGTGTCTTGTCGGTCTTGTCTTGCAGCGATTTAAAGATTCTTTTTTACTTCGTACATGAGCTTTCTTACGCCAAATGTTTGCAATTTCGACCATTCCCGCTTTGCCATATTCCTGGTAAAACCATTAATTATTTCTTCATTGCAGAATTCGCGGGAGTTTTTTTTTAGCGAAATCAATCGAGTCTTTTTCACAGTGCACCTATAAATGATCAAATTTGAAAGCTTTTCGCGGGCCCGAAAGCTATTCAATTACACGGGACAGTCGGATTCAAGTGCTGGAATTCGAACACAAATTTCCATTTTGCGACATATCTGTGTAGCGTATATTGCTTTGCATTAAATCCAATATTATTTATTTATTTATTCGAATGATCAAAATTTTTGCAAACGTGCAGTATATCCTGCTTTTATGCTTCTAAACACTGCTAATGCAAAATAATGGTTAATAAAAACTTTTATACTGCTACGCTGAATGCAAGTACATTGTGGAAATAGTTATGAAGAGAAAAGAAGAAGAAGAAGCGAAGTATTTGAAATAAAATAAGTGTATACTAAAACTTAAATGAATATTGCAAGACTTTATAAAGTCGGTTGAAAGAACCTTTTATATATATTTAAAAATGATCAATTATATAAATCGTAATTGCCACCATAAACTTTCCGAAGAGAAGCAGCAATTTGTTAAAATACAATCAATAACAGTAAGAAGTAGTTGATGGATCAATAATATGTAATTTCGGCTTATGTGGACAGCTCTGCAAATATGAAAATTTAAAGTAATTCCGGTTAATTTGTGAACTTCTCACTTGTTTCGAGAATAATGCCCTTGATGCGATTTATGGAATCGGGTGAACCATAATATTAATGCTAATATTCATTGAAATTACAACAAATTTGGTCGTGGCTATAGTGAGTGCGCAATCGGCCAACGTATACCACTTTTCTCTTTGCCAGATATCTACTAGACTACAGCTGCCACCTCCCTATCTCCTTCTCCTTTCTTACTTCTTTCTGGCAGTCACTGTGTTACTCGGCTAGGCTACATGCCCCGAGTGATCGCGCCGTATGAAAAAAGGGAAAAAAACGTGGCTGATATGATTCGCAATTAGTCGGACGATGAGACATCGTAATTAAAAGCTAACGCCTACTTGTTTGAGATGGAGACGTTAATGCTCACGTTCATTAAGCAATACCCGACAATTCAGTTTACCGGTCAATAACTTAATAAAGAAGGACACATCCAACCAGATGCGTCTTTTCCACAGAGGAGTTAAATGAATAAATTTAAGGCGACTATCATAAGGAGGTACAGTTCGTTGAGGAGGAAATTCATTGAACGGATTCAATAAGGTCAATGTGCACCTTATATCAATCTTTAATCTACAAATTATTTAACAAGGAATAAATTGTTACTTTAATTACATTATAATTATGTTCACTTTAATTATATTATAATTATTTTGTGCATATATTAGTTTTAAGGTAAGCAAATTGTAGTGCACAGATCTGGAATAAATTCTGAAGAAGCAGCCATGTGAAATAAATAGGGGACGCGCATTATATATATTATCTCAAGGATAGCGTGGAGGACTGCAAATACAGGGTCCATCAAATAAGTGCTTTTTTTAGTTTGCAATAAAAACTTAATGGTAAAAGATATCAATATAAATTTTTATTTGTTATAGATGTCGGTTCGTATCATTTTTATTTAAAACCGACTTCACGTAAACGATCGCTTCTGACCTTCTGTACGAATCCAGTCCTAACACATAGGTCTTTCTCACTTTTCTACATAAATCTGATCTTATTTCAGCAATCACACGATTAACTTGGCGAATAAGATCGTTGACAGTTCGTGGTTTATTGGGCTAAATGCTTTACACCAAGGCGGCAATGATCGTTACGAACTTATTGCATTTTACTATTGTTTCTAAATGACGGTCCCAAGCATTACCGGTGTAGTTGCATTGTGAACAAATTCAGCAAAACCGCTATCTAAAAAATACATTGCCTCTCGTCAGGTACCGTAACAAATATCAGCTGTCTTCGAGAATTTCACTTTTTCATTATCGAGACTAATTTTATATTTTTCCCTCTGTTCGGCCTATCACCGGTACCAAGAAGTTAAATCTGTAAAATCTGTAAATCACTAGGAATTTGTTGTTTTTCCACGTAGAACAATTGCTGTAATAAAAGTAAAATTTGAAGCTAATACTGGCTTGGAACGGTGTTTTTTCTTATCGAAAAATAATGCTTCATCAACATGTGAAATACGAATTTTGCCATTGTTTTGAGAGCAAGCAAAATAGCTTCACGTGAACGCATGTAACTTGTAAATAGATCGGTTGGAATGATATAAATAAAATATTGGCTTGTATCGTTTGAGGCCGACGTGTTGCTTGCTGTACATACACGAAATAAAAAAATAAATCCATTATTGTTTTGAGTAAAGAAACATATGCCAATATTTTGAACGTTCGACGAACACTTACTTCATCTACTCGAATACATAATTCAATGTGTTTTTAATTTTTTTATATATTCAGTTCAGTTTCCTCGATCCTTGTCACTATTACGAAAATCTTTCTTAATTAATTAAAATAAAATTTATTTAATATTAATATTAATTATATGATGTGTGATTATATGATATGAGTTCACATCTGTCTACAAAATGAGAATTTGTAATAGCGTGAAGCGTTTAATCGTCTTACATTCAAGTTTACTAAATTTACCAAATATCCAATATTTGCAAATCTTCATTCAGTTCAATAATTGAATATTAATTTAATCGACTAACCTCGGAGAATATTAAAGCATTTTGCATTCCATGCACGCCACGACCAACAACAATTACCACCAACAGTCGAGGAAAGTGAGCAATAAGTGTGTAATGCAACAAACCACCAACGCAAACCCAGTAAATATCCGACACAGTAAATACCTCCTGAGTGAGTGTTTGCGTATAAGTTTATCATAAAATCAACAATAACATGCATGCGAACACATGCATGCATGCATGCATGCATGCATGCATAAATAACTACGTATATGTAAATGTGTAGGAGAGTATTTAATGCTATTAAACTGTATGCTATTTTCATCCTTTCGAACCAGTTTTCCAAATACTGGTATATTTAAGCACAATTTCAGGTACGGTAATGGCCTTACTATATATATATATACGTAATGCACGCACACACGCATAAATGCATGCATTTACATATATACGCATACAAACATTGCGAAACGTTTAAAGTTTTAGCATTTGTATTTGTAATATGCGATAATTTAGCTTCTCATCTGGGTTCTGCAGAGAAGAAAAAAAAAAACAAAAACAAAAAACAAAAACAAAAAATAAAAAATAAAAAGGAGGGGAGGAAAAACGGCCTCACATACGGTATAGACATCATGTTATACAATGAGAAAAACACATTGAGAAAATGAGAAAGATGGCGAATAAGAGGGACGACGAAACGAGAGAATGAGAGGACGAACGACGAAGCGGGTTAGCGGAGGGAGGGAAATAGGAGAGAAATTCGGTTATGGCTGCTGCAAAAGGTTAAATCAACATAGCAACATTGAACTATATTACGCTCTGATAAAATTCAATTGTTTTACAACTACTTTAGTATGCCACGGCTGCTAGATAAATATGCTTATGCGTACGAATGTAGCTTAACATTGAAACATGACTCTTTGGTGGTTCATATGGACATATTGAGTCGCCCACTCGTTTATATTCAAGCGCACATTTAATGTTGTTTCCACGTATGCATAGCAAAGTATGTACACGTGTGCGCTCGTAAGCAAGCTTGTATGCGAGTGTGATTGGATGCATGCGTGCGTTTGTGCGTGCAGGCCTTGTTGTCTGTATTTAATATGGTTAACAGACTGCATCACATCTGTCCACTGGTCAAGTCTATTAAATAATCTTTTGTTCTTTTTGCTGTTGTTGCTATATATAAACATATATATATACGTATATATATATATATTTTTTTTTATTATATTTACGGCTGGCAGTGCTGAGAAGTAAATTAAAGGTTACCAAGCTTATTTACACACACAAACGCATCCGTTTACTTAAACGTGTTTTCATCTTTTCACAATGTTTGCTTTTTCGTTTTGCTTTTTGTTTTTTGTTTTCTGTTTTTTTTTTTTTGGTTTTTGTCATTTTTTTTTTCGACGTCATACGAATTTTGTGTTTATTTTGGGAATTTTTTCCGACTGGTTTTGCGTGGTGGTCATGTTTTAACAGTAATTCATGGTCGTTTTTGTTTGTTTTCATTTTACGTTTGTATTTTGTTTTTTGTTTTTTGTTTTTTCATTATTTTCTCCTATACATTCTTTTCGTTAAATGCCTTTACAGTCATTTTTGTGGTTTACGTGTCACTCACATCCTCGCAGTTGTTTGATTTTAAATGGAAAACCCGGTCATGGTATGTTTACAATAAGCGCACAAATACATACACGCAGGCCTACGCACACATACACGAGCACATTATATTAGTGCGCTGTGTTTGTTTGAATGTGCTCTTCTTCGCGGTATCGGCAAGTCGTGTTAAACGCTTAGTTAATGAATGTTTTGATGGATCCAAAAAAAAAACAGAAGCAAAACAAAAATTTCATAAAGCTTTGTTGCTTTCGGTGCGTATGAGTAACACCATATTTTGGGAGTTTTTATATGCTACACTCCTTACACATATTACATGCGATAAAAGTATTTAAAGCAAAGCATTAAACAAGTTTTAATGGAAAATAAAATTTTCAATTCGCAAGCATGTAATTAAAATCATAATATAAAGTGAGAGAAATGAGCAAAAAGCAAAAAAGTTTAAATTTTTCCTTTACTCAACTAAACGATACGTTTGAGTTCAAGATGAGAGTTTTAAAAACGAATTTCTTCGTTACTTGGCGCGGGATTGTGTTGAAACGAAGAAAATCTTTAATCAGTTACGATTATTAGTTCACTCAGATATTCCATACTTCCATTTGCAATCATGCAATACGACCCAATTTCAGTTATCAGAACATATTCACCCTCAAGTCTAACACATAACATAGCAACAATTTTCAAAGCGTTTATCGCATACTTCAAGAGATTTTCTGTGCGACTTTGAAAATATTTATCACTGGTCGCAATATTTTTTTCCTCTGACAAGAAACGGTTTGTACAATAAGATCTTATTAAGACTTGCAAGCAGAAGAAAGTCAAGCGGTGACATCATAATTGTGATGACAATGGATGATGATTGTAGAGCATAATAAAGCGCATCCCTGCAAGTCTATGCATTTTCGTGGTCAGCGGATACTTAATATCACAATTTTCTTTTAATGCGTTTTCATGCAAAATATACGCGTCTTTTTAATCAAATTTTCTTTTACTCAAATTTCAGAATAATCGGAATAAGAACTTTGTTATAATAAATAATGCCTTCCCTTTTCTTTATTTCTTTTTTTAGATTTCGATTAGCTACGCCGTTTAATATTAAATGGAAGAATCTGAGTGTCTTTTTTAAATTCTAAAATTATTTTACACGATTTTATAAAATATGGGTTAGATGGGTTTATAGACGTTAGATGGGTTTATATTCCGATAAAACGGAATCTGTTTTGTCATGTATGCTCAGTTTATTGCTTGGTAGACACGTTTGCTCTGATTTTTATTATTATGGCTGTTTACTCTGATTCGGAGATCCCGCTTCTAACATCAAAGCCGTATTATTTCTGGAAAGCTGCAATAAGCAAACGACGATATGAACTGGATGCGAACTGGAGATACTGCGTTTACTCACAACCGTGCCCTAGATCGAGAGCAATAATTATAAAATTACATGAAGCGAAGTTAGATTTCTGGCCCACTCACCGTGTCCTCCAGGTCTGGCCGCATTTGACCAAGCAGGAAACTGAAGCGAGTTTTGAGGACCTTAAAAAATCGTGGTGAACCAAGACTACTTGGAAAATATGCTTCAGATAATAATGATCTTAAAAGATGGATAAAGGACAAAAAAAAGAAAACCTACCTACCTTATCTACCTCAAGGTTTTATTCGCTGATGAATTATACAGTTTTGCTTAGGTAATTGTAAATAGCGCTCTCTTTAGTCTAAGATACTATAAGTACAAAATATACTGTATGCACTATTTGCTATAATATTTGTGACTGCACAGCGTATACCGCTTCGTCATTTCTCTTGTAGACATGAAATAGCGAAACCAAACCTACATAAGGTATTAAAAAAATCGACTCAACTGCAATATTATATACTCTCAGCAGTTACTATTGTTGTCGTTTGTGTGTTTGTCTGCTCAATTAGTCTTGTTACTTTCGAAACTATTGTTACTGTTAATAAAACCTTTTAAGAAAAATGTGTACTCACATGCACATAATGGTAAGCGTCTCTATATATCTTCTTCTCCGCTCCCCCTATCCGCCGTCGCGAAGAAACAGCAGTAAATTATTTTCAGCTTAAATGAATTCGAACAACGAAAATCCCTTTTTAAATATTGCCACAAGATCTTGTTGCGAAACGGTGGAAGGAAAGTAATCGAAAAAAAAAAAGAAAGCGAATAAAAAAAATACAAATCAATAAGTATTTCAGTATTGTTTTGCAGATGTTTTTTTCCTTCCTTTCGATATGCGATATCTACATTAGTTATACTATATATGTTACAAACACATACACAATATATATATATGGTCATCAAGTAAGCGCTTTTCTTTTCTTTTTTTTTTTTGGTAAAATACAACGACATAAACTTTCTTTCATTTTAGACATTGATTTACGTAATTTTTATTTAAAAATGATGATGGACTGCCGTAAGAATTCAATTCTGGAACTCTACTCTTTGCCACTTTTTCACATAAATCTGAGTTTATTTTACCGCTAACACGCATGATTTTGGTGATTGAGAGTTTGCGGTTTATTGGAGTAAGCCACTGTTCTCTGTCAACATTATCCCAAATTAAAAACTCCAATAAGTTTATATCGCTAAATGTTTGTGGCAAGCCCACATACGCCCACATTTTTGGAGATTAGACACTTGATTGAACTTTTCTCGTAGTAAATGTTGATGGTGCCGCGATGCGTACGGCATATAGCCTCATTTTGTCGAAGGCACAATATCGTGCTAGTCGGAATCATTATCTAAGTTGTACCAATTATCGTGTTTCTGTAGCGCTCTCTATTGAAAGCAAGTGCAATATTATTTTCATTTTCAAAAATGAGATCTTTAGCCCAAAAATCACGCCCAAAAGCCTTTGAGAAACTCAGCCGTACTTTCCTTAAACCAAAGGGGCGACGATCGTTATTTACGAACACATTTAACCAAATATGAGTCTCATCCCACATGCATGACAAACGCAACTATGGGTTCATTGTTTTCGTAATAAGTTTTAAGAATTTCTCTACGCTGCGCGATTATATATGCGGTGTAGTGTCCTTCACTAATAGCAAGGTCTGAGAAAAACACTCGATCTAAATCTCAAACACAAATGTGTTTTATTTACATTCAATTTCGGAATCGCATAATGGATGACCCTAATGATATGGGTGTGCGTGTGTGCGTGTATTTGTTTATACATAATACGAATAAATTCGTTTGTAAGTGCTGTCTCTTTAAGTGGCTAAGTTTGAGTTCTGATATCAACAAGAAAATATAGTTCTTTTTTCTTTCTTTCTTATATCACGAGCTTTACAGTGGAAGACGCTAATGTAATTATTGACTGCAACTGCTCTAATATTAAAATGGGATTTTATTTAAAAAAAAAAACAAAAGAACTGCAATAGGAAAATTTTGAAGGGGACAAAATTGGGTAAATTTTTGTTTTTGATGCGAGATCGTGCTTCTTGGCCAATAAAACGCACTGAAAAATTTCCCTATCTGCTAATGCGAAGTGTGCCACAAATATTGAAAGTTCCCCTTGGATTGATCACGAACGCGTTTCGTACATGGTTGGCATAAGTTACTCGCTTTTCATCACAAATTATCAAACGGTTCTAAGCCGTCATAATTTTCAACGTTTGAGTACTTAATGGCAAGCGAACATAAAGCTGAGTACAATTATTTTCGAGTCACTTGATTTTTAATGGTCACCATGTTTAAATCTTTAAAAAAAATTCTTGATGTTCGCTTCCATATCGAAAAATATTCTCAATATCAATATTTTTCAAGTGATACTAACCGAGCAATCGGTTACTTACAGTACTCAGTAGTTAGTCAGTAGTTGTCGTGTCCGTATATATGATACGGAATTCTCCTAAAAATCGGGGCAGCATTTCTTCTCGTTTATGTACACGAACCTTTTTATACTCGCGAGCGCGAGAAGTGCCTTTTGCTTCCGTAATAGTTCACATCAAGCCATAAGTGGCATTCTAACTGGTTTCTACTGCTTGTTTTATGACAAGAAAAAGAGAAACCTTATATTTCATTGAAAGTATGTGTTCTCTTAAGCAGCTAGAATTCTTCTTATTTTTCTAACAAAATATGTACTTCGTGCCAAGTTGGCAGCTGGTCGTTTGAAATCATCTACAAAATATATACATGCATGTATATATATATATATATATATATATAACATATATATATATAACATATATATATATATATATATATATTATGTATGAGCAATTAGTCAGAGGCTTTCGGGTTATGCTCGGAAAAAAGTGAGAAGAGATAGACTGGCACTGGACGCAGTCTCGGATGTATATGGCCGATTGGTAAAGATTATGACTTTACGGACACTCGCTCTAGCTTAAACCAACATACCTGTCGTAATGAAAGTCTGGTCTGCCGCACTCTCTAGCGATTGCATTCGACGTAACTACTTGACTTGACTATGACTTGAATTTATGTAGAAAAGAATTTTTCCGTATCGTCATATGAATGAAAGCGCTGCTCAGCGAGATTATAAGCCAGCAGTTGAAATTGTCAGAGGATCATCGGGTTGTAAGTGGCGTTAACTTTTTCCGAATACATTTTTCAAGATACATATGTGTAAATGTGTATTCTAAAAAGTATTGAGCTTGTTCTTCACAAAATGTAAAAATATTACGCTTACGATAATAAATAAACTGTTTTTGTTCCTCCTAAGAGCCGCTTCCACAAACTCTGCTAAGAATAGCTGATTACTCAAGTTGCTCAAGTTCTTAATAGAAAACTGAATGCAATATACGCAACCAACCCATTACAAGCTGATCATCGAGGATGACGACGCTCGATCTTGTACTGCAAAGCTTGTTGATAATCTTAACAAGGGAAGTATTTGTGCCCTTATCTCTCTTGATCTAATGAAAGCGTTTAATAGAGCTCCAAAGCTCAATAAATCACTAATCAATTCTCAATTTCTCTGGCTGCTCATGTAAGCTTGCCAGCAGTCATATAACGCTAACCACTAACCGCTAGCAATGCGTTTCAGTAGATCACGTCAGTTGTTCTTTTGCTGATATCTTTTGCTGGTATCTGGCATTCCGCAAGGTTCCACTTTGGGTCCGTTACTGTTCAATTTATTCGCGAATGATTTCTCCGACTCCGTAGGCCATGATAGTAAATTTTTTGCAAATGATATTTTCCTCCTTTATAGCTGCGATCGTAATGATGTTGACACATTCTAATTAGCCAATCGCTGGCACGTATTAATTATTGGATAATCGAAAATATGCTTTTTATCAACGCAAGTGCTTTTACTTTTTTAGCTCCACCCAGGCCGGTTCCTCGAACTCGAGCTTGCATATTGAATTAGACGAGAAGTCTTTTGATTGAATGGATGTCATGTCTGGCAGTTATTTTGGATCGCAAATTGAACTTTGATGTGTACTCAGACAGCATCGCTGCGAATATATTTCTACGCCTTGGAAATCATAGAATCTGAATCTGCATTTGCTACTTCAAGTAAAATATACCGTTGCGCATGCTCCTGTTTGGTCGCAGGTTAACTGATGTGTTGAAACGTTCTCGGATTGCCCATCGAATAACTTGGATAAACTTCAACTGATTATTAACCGTATTATACCCTTTGTCTATAATGTAAAACTCACGATCACGAGATCACGTTTCTTATTGCGTTCCCTTAAGTTTTTTTTTAATTCTCTTTCAATGACTTTTGTTTGTTAATCTATCTCTGGGGAATTTTTCAATCGCAAGAGCCCAGTCATTTGTTCGAGCGACAACAATTTTTTAGGTCGAGCAGAAATCTTTTCATATTCGCATCATGTATATCTAACTCTTTTGGCGAACGTTTCTTTATTGACCTTTCAGCTCGATGCTCGATGGAATGCGCTGCCCTTGACTTTGAGATCTTTTGATGACTCTTTAAAAGCTTTTAAGCGAAAATTGGTCTCATTCTTGAACACTCGAACTCGTCTGAAAAGGAAAGTTGACGATTACATTTGAACGCTCTTTAGTTCTTTCTATGCACGTGATTTATACTAATGTAGCTCTGAATATTTACCTATGGCTTTATAGGTGTTACGAAATTAAAATAAAAAAAAAAAGCAAAAGCAAAAAAGCAATTTTTTCAAATTAGGTCTTCCTATAGAAGGCGAGCGTGAAATGCATTCCAATTTCATTGCAGTAAACTTCATCCTTGGGTCATAAGATGTCAGAGTGCGAAATTTCATCAAAACATCCTGAATTTGCGACCTATACGTCCAGCACAAATATATATGTATACAGACACCGGACGGCCGGATAGATTGACCGAGAGACTTAGGGCGAATTGAAAAATAATTATGAAACGATTGATATGAAAAAAGAAAAATGGATCTATTTTGAATTGTTCTCGGTGTTGCAGACATTCGCATAAGCAAACTGAAAATATTTCGATCCGTGTGAAGTGTAAAAGGAAGTTTGTAAAGCCTGGAGTTTTATGGGATATTAATTCTATTGTGTCCATGTACTTACACTAATAGATTGATGGCAGAGGTATTTAATGAATAAATAGATTTAATATGAAACATAAAAATTTTACGCTCGGAAAGACTGACGACAAGCAGGTGAACAGATAGTTGGTCAAACATTGTAGGCAATATGCTACTTATGCTATGGAGTATATGAGCCACATGCTTACACATCTATCAAAGCAAACGAGGAATAAAGAAAAAATAAAACAACAACAATAAAAAAAGAGGGAAAAATGAAAGTCACCGAGTAGCAAATCATAAAAATATATATCATAGTAAGTGTAAATTTTTCTACATTTACGTGCATACTAGCGTCATATTTATTTTGTTTTTGTTTTTTCTTTTTTTTTAATACGAACTCTGGAACTATGGATGCTAGAACGTAAAAGTGGACAACAACAACAACGAAGCCACAAGAACCATTTGACATAGAATGTTGTATGGTTAACAACAACAATAACGACAATAAAAATAAAGGCAACAACAACACTTAGTAAGCATAACATAGCAAAGCATCAGGTAACAATAACAGCAAATGTGTTAGAAAGATAGTCAGTCGTCAGTCGGTGGTAATGCATAAAAAAAACCGCAGTCGGCTGGGACAGTAAAGCAAATAATAAAAACGGCAACACAGTACGAACAACAACAACGGCAACAACAACAAAATCAGAAACGAAAACGAATCACGAGAAAATAAATTGAACAATAAGTGAAAAAGTGGTTAAGCTTAAAGTGTTTAAGTCGTGCAACACCTACACTTTAACTGTGCAGACAATACAATGCAATGAACAGTAAAGAGTGTGAACGGTGAACAGACATAAAAGGAAAAATAAAAATAAAAGTGAAAAAAGAAGCGAATCTCGAAAAATGCATACAATAAAAGCAGTCATACACAACATAAAAGATGAATGATGCCAAAAAGTTTCCATACCGCCCCACCAGTCATCATCTACGCGGATAATAAAAGAGTAACGAGAGAAAGAGAACAAAAAAAAAAGGCAACAACAAAAAAGAAGAAAACAATCTGGTTAAATGTGTTAGAGGAAAAATGGCCTTATCAGCACTTCCTGTTGAAAGTTTTCATATTTTTCCATGCTTAGTAAAATGAAGAGGAAAACTGACGCAAAAAATAAAAAAAAAAAACAACAAATATATGAGAAATATTCTAAAACACATATTCATCCACTTGTATATATACATGATGATATATATACATACAAACCTAATACTGTACAGAGAGAAGGAAGATATAATAAACAACATACGTTCAACTGGCTCATGCTCGGAACGAGCCAAGCAAGAAAAGTGTTAACTTGTCCTTGTTTTCTTATTCTTCTTTTTCTTTTTAACACAATCTCTCGTTTGGTTTTTCTCCGCTAACGTTTCAAAGGAACAAAAACTGGATCTATACACGTATACCGACCTACGTACATACATACTTACTACATACATGCAAAAATGCATAAAAAAAAAGCACAAACAACGCGGAAATATTTAAACATTTTTCTTCTGCTTGGTGCTTATTATTGTTGTTCTTGCTATTGCTGCTGTCAATAATGCTGTTATTGTTGTTGCAATTGCTGTGAAATGACGCACATTTAGATAACACTGTAACTGAATGTTAACTATAACCGTGGAGCATACTAAATACATGAATTTAAAAACATATATACATACACACACACACACATACACACATACACACATACATTCACATGCTTATAGAAGTATTTGTGTAAATGAACGCGCCAAACACTATTGCAAATGAAAACGAAATGTGTCGAAATAAATTTTGCATACATTGTGTATATGCCTGTATGTATGCCTGTGCACACGTATGTGTGTACATATTTCAAGTTTAAATAAAATAAACCAAAAAAAATAAAAAAATAAAAAGTCAACAAAATATTATTTTAATGTAAACTCATAAATATTGAATTTGCGTCAATGACGGCAACGGTAACGATTGATTGTTACGTCTTGAGGGTGCGAATGGCATTGACTGCGCTTGTCGTCTACTTCTTACTATTTGTTATGGCTATCACATATGATTAGGTTTAGATGAACGATCGAAACTATGAGTCGAGGCCGCGTTTAATACGCGATTACTTCGGAATACGCTACAAAATAATTAATTTCGTAGTTATTTATTTTTTTGATTTTAATTAATTAATATAATTAATGTTAATTAAGTTTAAAATTATTTTAAAAAAAATTGATATAATTTTTTCTTCTTAAATTTTTTCACTTAAATTAAATTGAAAGCATTTGCTTATGAGTAAAAAGTAATATGCGATACGTGGCACCTACAACGAATCTTTTGATCTCCATAACTTGCTTTTGTTTTCCCTTAGCTAAACAGTGAAAGTACACTGGGTTTGTCATCCTATATGTAATAAATGGAAGTAAGATTTTGCACATTTATTAGATAGATATTTTCTTTTGATAAGCGTAACATTCTCATTCGTTTGATTTAAATTTGAATTAACTGTTGCCTTAAGTCTTATGGGACCGCGTGTTTTTATAGTAAATTGTGGGAATCGTGGGAATAAATCTTTTTTTATGGTTTAATGTCATTTATTTATTTATACAAATAATCTACACACAAAAAAATTAAATTGGGTCGGGATCGAATCTATTATACCCATCGCCGTTTACCCCAAAAAAAGACAAAAAAAAGTAAAAGAACAAAATTCTTACGCTCTGTAAAATGAAGCGGACGCAGTCGATTTCTTCTGTTTTCAAAATAAAAGTTTTTCTCGTAGAGGCATGTGGAGGTTGCAGGCATGTCCGTTGAAAAGTTTAGGTCAATTCCAAAGTCTTTTACAAATTTACAGGTGATGTCCTCATTTTCGCTAACGGGAGAATGCTTACCACAAATACTTAATCAGTCGCAAACAGACAGATGAACAGACAAACAGGCGGACATGTTTAAGTGCAGTCAAGGACCATGTTTGCAACAGATATTATACAGACGGACAGACGCACAGATGGACATGCTTAAATCGATTTAGAATTTGATTCGAATCAAGAACATATACACTTTGTGGGGACTTCCTTGTGGGCGTTGCAAACGTTTTGACAAAATGAATATATCCCTCATCCTTCGGTGATGTGTAAAAACAAAATCAAAAAATACATACAAAAGATGAGAACACAAATATTTGTTGAGGAAAGTTGTGCATATGAGAAACTTTGTCGAGGATTCGATGCACATGCCACCGATTGGTTTTATGTGTTACAAAAAAGGAAACGAGACTAATAGTCAGAAAGGAATACCGTATCGTGGAGAGCAACTTGCTTATAATCGAAATAGGTCACATATTTCTTGATTTCGGATCATGTAAAAACGAAGGATCCCTTGCAAATAAAACGGTTATGAAAATTAAGTTGGGATGCGGCGAACTTCTTTAAGCCCATCACCTTTATCCTACTAACAAAAGACTAACAAAACAATGAAAAAAGTAAATTTACTTAGAAAAATCGTACTATCCGTTGATTAAATTTTTTTTTCCAGTGTTTTCAAAAATTGAGAACGACAACTTAATACCAGTGTCCTCACAACCTTGTCTACAGTAGTTAAAGAGTCGAACAAGTGTAAACCGAAAAAAAGGAAAAGTCGGAAGATTAGATCCCATAGAAGGATATAAGTTTTTGACGAACATTTCGTTAGTATGGGAAAGTGAAGTGTATGGAGACCCCACTCAACAAATTTATTTATTTATGCGCCCTAATAAAAACTAGTAAGCTTTCAGGGACTTTGAGTGCTTAATACTGCTAATTGGTAGCCATTTAATTGCTTGTTCTTTCATTTTGATTATTTGTATGAGTAAAAATTGTGATAAACTGTTACTTTGTTGTATCAAACATTTGTGACGCACAAGGCATCAACAACCTTTTGTTTTTAAGTGAATATGCGCTATGGTGTGCATAGCATAGAAGTGTATTTATATGAAAATAATCAATTATAATAATTAGGTAGCAAATGTAACTTGTTTGTTTGTTTGTTTGTTTGTTTGTGCCGTCGTGTATTTCATATTGAAAAATTCTAAACTTTATGTTCGCCAAAGTCTCAATAAACTTTTTAGTGAAAAAAATTCGATGAAGAAATTTTATATAATTAAAAAAAAATTGATTTTGCAGGAATAAAGTCATATTTGCATACAAATATGTTTAACACCAGTTTTTGGTTGGGTCGAGAAACGTGCAACAGCAAAAAATGCAATATTGTAACAATCAAAACCACCGAAAAAGCAAATAACAGAAAGCAAATCCACAAAAGCAAACACATTTAACTTACGTGCGCCTCAATTAAAACGCTTTGCTACTCGCACTAGAAGTTGAACCGAGACCCCCGAGTTATCAACTGGCATCTTAACCTCTAGACTATTCTACGCCTTTAAAGTGAAAGCAGAAGATTCGATATAATTCAGTTTCGTTTGTTGCAGACGTTATAAACGTGTTCTCGTTGCGGTCTGTCCATGCGATTTCAATGAAAACACGTTCCTATTAACTGAAATCGCTAGTGTAGTTACCACACTTACTAGACGTTAGTTTCTTCCATTGCCATTTTTCCGCCTGATAATACATATGGTAGCGGAAAAATAGAAAAGGTGCACGTACACAAGTGAACGTTGAAGATATTTTGAGGAAAAACTTTTTTCTATGATTTTCATTCGAATTTAATTTAATTTTTTAAAATTTCATTTTAATTAAATTCCTCCTAAAAAGCAAATTATATAATAAAGGCGAGTTTTTTGTTTTTAATAACAATATATCTCGATACTTCAAAAAAGGGAAGAAGAACTATGTTCAACGACATTTTATGTATGTATCAAAATCTTAACCAATCAAGAAGAGTGAATCTCGAGAATTACCTTGAATTTAGAGAGAAATGAAGGAGAAGAAGATTCATGTCTTATGATAAAGTTATTAAGTATTTAGTTGAGATGAGTTTTAGGCCTTTATACGGATTCCTCTGCGCAAAATAAGCGAGTTAAGTAAGAATTCTATCAAGAATTAAGAATTTGCAGATCAAGAATATGTACGTACATCAATAACATCAATATATTATATATGAACGAATTGGAAATAAAGCGAAGAAGCGACTTCAGCCAGTTTACTCATGAATAATGAATAATTACGCAATGCGAGAGTTTTTAAAGTTGTGCTAAGATGTAACATTAATTTGTGAGCCTTTTTTGTTCATTTTTTCCCCATTCTCAAATGGTCCCTTAAATATTCAAAAGAGTTTGGGGGGGGTGTCGATTTTTTATATGGCCTAAAATTTCGAGTTTTCGGGCACGGTCTCAATAGCTGTAGTCATCATGGTTTTCTGAAAACCTTAATTGAGTTCAATTTGCAGTAGCAGCTTCTTAAGGAAGGGCGCAAGAGATTTGCGATTGATTTACTTTAGCGCGTCATACAAACAATTTTCAATTGATTTTTTTTTCTTTAAGAATTTTTAAATAATTTTTTTACATAAAAGCGAGGACATTTTCTCGAAAAATATTTTCAAGAAATCGTATAGGGCTTCAAATATTTTTAAAATTTTTTTTGATATAAAGAGCAAATGGCGGCCTGTAGGCGTACAGCGAAACTGATTTTATAGAAGTACAGTATTGTTATGAGAACTGTTATGTCGGCGGCAACTGTTAAAAATTTTTTTAATGCCCTCCACAAATGTATAAAGAATAAATTACAAAATTTGTTGTGATAGCTAGACTGCTTTACCATAAATAAATTTCAGAAAATTTCATCTATTCTCATACTCACAGAATACTATTACCTCTTAATTCGAGGAAGAAAAGAAGGAGGAGGAGGAGGAGGAGATTCTTAGAGTACACTGATTTTTAATCGTGTAGAAGTGAATGAATACCGTTGAAAAAGAATAATTTTTGAAGGTTCAATTCGGTTAGAAAAACATCGGCCACAAAAGAAAAGATTTAAATTCAAAAGATTGAAATCAGCCTCACGCACTTGCTTCTTGGTGCGTATTATTAACGCATTATGTGAAGTACTTCGGAAGACTTTCGGTTTTTGTGCGTGTTGGCTGGATCTCGCCAGTACGGAGATGCGAGTCCGAAGCAAAGTCCGAAGCTGTGGCCACCGTGCAGTGGATAAATATGGATCTTGTTCGACACAGCACCAATATTTTGGATTGGATTGAGCGTTCTTCGCGATGACGTGTGGGCCTTGACAAATCTGTTACATATCCAGTTTTCTTCAAATTTCTGCATAATTTCACCTATAGTGCACACAAATCGATGATTATATTTACCATGATTTGCTCGTAATGAACGAAACGTACCTACTGTAGCATCAGCATTCTTGCGATAAGCTTTTACTGTTTTAACACGTTCAGCGGTTGTTAAACAATCCGTATTGTAAAATGGCAAACACTACACTAAACACTATAATGCCGGGGATGACAGTTTGGTTTTACATATGTTACTGAAACGTACTTTCGAAATGTCGACCACGAAATGGATAAACCTATGTAATAAAATAGGAGAAATTTTTATAAACTCGAACAACCGCATTATTCCCTCATAGCACGTGTTAGTTAAATTTCTAAAAAATATTATTGTACATAGCTCATATTGGTTGGAAGGAAGCGTGCCGCACAATTTGACTAACAAAACAATTTTTTTTTTAATATATATAACAACAAATTTCATGTGTTTATGTTTATGAATCGAAAATTGTTAACAAACAAACAATTCCGGTTTCAGCGACAATTCACCGGCGGAAATTCTGCATTTTCATTCAATTTCATCAGATTATACCATTCCTTCATCAGTCTTCAGCAATTAATAAAAGGAGAGCAATTTTGAGATCAAACAATCAATTCTTCAATTTCTTAACTCATTTCCCACTGAGGTTTTCTTCGCATAATCTGCTCTCTTTAGCCCTCAAATGCGTATTGCTACCAATTATGAACGTTCTAGTTCCACTTAATTTTAAAATTACATCCTTATTATATATAAATTAAACGTAATTTTCCAATTTATTTGAAAATGAAGCGAAACCGAATTGTAGATAATTGGCAACAATATGCATTTAACAGTTATTTATCTTGCGCGTGTGTGATTTTGATTTGAGTTAACCTGCTCGCTTTCACTTCCAGTAGCAAATCTTATTGTGTTGCAGATGAAAAATTTTCGAGTTGTCTTTGAAATTTTTGCTTTCTTTAGATAGAAGAATCTTCAGCAATGAAATTAATGCTTGAATTCACTTCACTCATATGATTTCATTACGTAACATTTTTAGAAAAAACAAGTAAGAAAATTATAACCGTTCGTGCCCGAATCTTTTATACCCATCACGGTTATATTAACAACGACTCAAAAAAAAAAAGGAGAGATAGGAATAAAGAAGGAAGATAGAGGAATAAAATTGAAAATTTATAGGGTGTACTCGTATTTGTTGTACTTTATTAGTAAGAGGCAAAAAACACGAAAGCAAAGGTATTCCCAGTTTTTCTTGCGTAGGCGTGTCCTTTGATCGACTTAAGACATTTTCAATTTTTTTTGCAAATTTGTAGGCCATGTCTTCATTTTTATGAACTGGAGATTGTTTACTACAAATACTACATAATTAAGCAGACAGACGCAGGGACATGCTTTGGTGTATTCCCAATTTGAAACAGGCCAAGTATTGATTTATTTTATGAGGTTTTTGAAGGTTGTTTCTGCTCGTTGTAATGGTATTGAAAAGAAAATTTGGCGAAGTCCATTTTTCCCATTTTTGCACACGTAGCACCACATCAGCCATAGATTACGCAATCAAATTTTTTTTTTTACATGTTGTAGTTTATGAGTGGTGAGCAAAAAATTAATTTTTTATTCCTTTGGAAAAAGAGAGTGGTTCTCGCTCTACGTGGTACTGTAGGCGTGTCCTTCGACCAACTTCTCCTATTTTCAATACAAATCTGCGTGCGAGAGCTTCCAAATGTGGCAAATTTGAAGTTAATACTTTCATACATTTGTGTAGCCAGGAAAATCTTTACAACAGACGGACAGACGGACAGACGGGCATGCTGATCAAGAATATATACGTGTTGTAGGGGTTTTCTGAAGTTTCCTTCTAGGCATTGCAAAAGTTTTGATACATTGAACACACCCCTCGTCCTTCGGTGATGGGTATAAAAATTACTAACTTTACGATTTTCATCACAGTTGTCCTCTTCAGTATCTATATATTCATAGAACAAAACATAACCATGTCGAAAGCCATATCCTCTAAACACATATTAAAATTAAATTCTCTTGAGAGATTCTACAAGAATTTCTGCATTCAGGATCATGGAAACGTGCTAGAGAAGGAGTTATTTTAAAAATAAATAAATAAATCATTGAAAGATTTGTAGATGAATGGACGAAAGACCAAAGATATTATTACGACGCTCGTGTATTAATTAATAGCTAAGGATCATAATACACTTAAATATGAACACATTTAAATGCGTACATGCAACTGTACTATGTAGAGTGTTGAAAACCTCAGAAAAACACGATAAATGTTTAGTTAAACAAAACCGCAGAATAACACGTGTAAGCAACAGCATGTGCATGCATGTACACAATTGTACACATATGTGTAACAAAATATAAACGTATGCATATTTGTAAGCGGACATGCATGCATCCATATAGAAATTGTACGGCACGTACATTGGCAACAACAAATAACAATTGCAATGGTGGAGTCATCAACTATTATATGGTTAAAATGAACGTACAATTATGCCAAACACCTGCATGCAAAACAATTTCCGTCTTCTTGTTGCGAAATCTATAAAACAAAATTGAAAACAAAAATAAAACAAAATGTGAAAAAATTATAGTATTTTTGGGCATATGATACATGCATATATATATATATATATATATATGTAAATGAGATAGTCTAAAAAATATTAAGCTTTATATTAAAGATAAGTACTTACCAGCTAATCCAAAGTCTGACAGCCCGACAAATGAGAAGTTAACCAATGGCAAAACAAATGTTTAATATATGTGATGAACTGCCAGGGTTTTGTTAATGTTTTTATCTCTTTTTTTTTTTTAATTTAATATAACCACTAGTTTTGGTAGATCGTGATAAGGCGATAAGTTAAGTAACCATTTCGGTAACAGCATTTTTTTTTTTTCTTTGTGTCAATATACAAATTTCCACAAAATACATACATACATACATACGTACACACATATACACATAAGTTTGTAAAACAACAACAATAAAGTAAAAAATCATAACACTTCTAACCTCCTACACAGTAGCAGCTGGTTTAACTTGTCTAACTTTAATTTTTGAAATTTTTTTTTTTTTTTTGAATACTTTTGTCGAAAAATTTTTACCTTATAAGACATATACATATAGGTGGTATGTGAACGTGATAGTTCTTTAGCACATGTGCTGCTTTTCTATGTGCGTTTCATATGCGAACGAGTGAATTGAATTGAACATGAGTTTTGAAAACAAACTTTTATTGTTTGCAGGCGTTCTCCCATTGTAGTCGACAATATCGACAACGTTGTACTCGTGTATATATATATATATATATTTACATACATTACATATATATAATATATATATATATATATATAATATTAATATGTGTGCGTATGTGTGTGTATGCAAAATGAAAGTGTTGTTCGGTCGGCTATTGTAGAATAGATGTGTATGCGTTGGTGTCTTATTACACCTTTTTAACATCGTGTTTACAAAATTTTCACTTCACATTCAAACGTCTGCCATTTACAACACATGTGTTCGTTCGTTCGTTCATTTATTCATTCATTCATTCATTCATTCATTCATTCATTCATTCATTCATTTCCTTTTTTGCTTTATTTTTTTGTACTTTCATACTTACGTATAAAAATTTCCTTACAACTGTAAATTGATGCTAATTTTGTTTATAAGTTTCAATGTGTGTAAGAAAACTTTTACTTCACTTCAATTATTTATTTGTTTCATCATAAATTTACTATATTCGTATGCTTGCTTATGGGTTATGCGTTATGTATGGAAATCTAATTTCATACCAGCATTCGTGCCCGCATTGTTTTTGTTTTGAATACAATATGTAAGAAGTTTAAAATAATTATATACGCTAATTAAATTATTTTAAATTTTGCAAATGATTTGTAACGACCTAAGTAAGTATTCGAATTCATTCAAAATTAATAAATGTTTAGTAACTATGACAGACAAGTACCATGAAATTTAATTATTAATCGCGATTATAATATTCTATGCGGTGTGTGGATGAAAAAAATACGAAAAAAGCGAATCTAATAACAAAATATTCCGCATTTGTTGTGTGTAAAACATATCCAAAATCACGAGATAAAAAAAAAAAAAAAAGAAATATATATATATATCTATATATATATAAATAATATATGCTTTTATTTATCAAAATTTATTTTGTCGCAGCCAAGGTAGTCTGACTCTATTGCTTACCACAAAATTGCGTCATCAACTGCACGAGTCTTCGAAAAGTGTTTTTGAATTTAATTTTGATGAAAATCTTACAGAAGATCGGATCGGATCGGATTTCTTAAGAAAGAACAAAAAGAAAAGAAGAAAAAATTATTTTTCCAAAATTTTTACAAAAAAAAATTGCAAACGGGTCTTAACATATAATTTTTCACCTAAACATTAAAATTTTCAAATACTCTAAAGAACAAAATAATTTATGTCCTCTTTTGATATGATCTCACTTATCGTACCGTTACCGAAATTTTCTGAAAATAGAATTCAACATTCAGTGACCGTGATTGAAAAATCGATCATAAGATGGACGAATTCTCAAAATTTATCAAAAAAGCCCTGCGATTTTCATTAGAAAATTGTGTTTTGAAATTTGATTTACATTTTCCAGCAAACGGACGAAAACTGAAGGAGGCAACGGCAGGAAGACCTCAGTTTATAAAACAGTTCTTCATTTACTTCTAACTGACTACCGACTATGGCCACTACCAAGTCGACGTTCGCCGGTCCGTAAAGGCATAACATTTACCGAATGGGGTATTTCCCTATGCATACCTCCTTCCTTATTGCTTTGCAACCGTCAAACAAATTTCTGTTCTCCGATGGAGAATGTAACGTTACAAGACAATAAATAGTTGAACATCAGTATATGTATAATATACGATTGTTGTTCTTATGAAGCGATACATTGTATCTTCACATCGCAAACGGTAAGTGCTTCCAAGCCATTAATATTATTTCAATGTCTTCGCTTTTATACCCAGCGCCAGCGAGGGATGAGGGGTCTATTCATTTTGTCAACACGTTTGCAACGCCCAGAAGGAAGCTTCAGAGACCGCACAAATTAAATATATTCGCAATCATCTGTCCGTCTGTCCGTCTGTCCATCTGTCTGATTGTCGGCGTGTGTAACGTCTGTCGTAAACATTCTCCTGGTCGCAAAAATGAAGCGATCGACTTCAAATTTAGCAAAAATATTGGAAGTTCTTGCACGCAGTTTGGTATGGAAAATGGCCCAAATTTGTCGTCAATAAATTGAACGCAACTCCGTTTACTCATTACTCACGAATTGTAGAAGACAGAAGGCTAAAATCTTCCATATTTACTTTACAAGAAACACTAGTATTGATGTACAAAAATGTAAAAAATCGGCCATGCCCACACAAAGTTATAAGGGATGCTTATTAATCGTAAGAAAGAATGTTTAAAACTATTTTGTACGTTCCTCAAGTGAAGGTATGTCATCCGTCTAAAAATGCGTTAATTCCGCAACAAAAATCGTGAACACCACAACCTGGTCGATTAATATTTTCTTAATAATACCAGCGATATGGGTATCAAATAAAAGGATTTGGCGAGTAGAAGGCGATAGGGTAGGTGTGTTGATTCCATATTAATTATGGTGGGCGTCACGAGGTACCGAATTGATTTCTTCGTTACAATATCGTTGATATTGGTGTCACGTAAAAGAACTTGCAAAGGAGAATGCGACAAGTTAAGTATATAAATTCCAAATGATGGACAATGGTGGACGTCAGGGCGTGGTGTATATATATATTTTCTTAAAAATGCCGTCCATATGGGTATCAAATACAAGGGCTTGATGACTTGAGTGGGATAAGCTAAGTGGGTTAACTCTAAATAAATTATGGTGGACGTTACGACGTGACTTCACTTTTTTTAAAAACCATTTTTTTTAAAAGCATGGGGTACGAAAGATTGTAATGGTGGTAGATCTGCGAGATTCGGCCGCAGCTGAATATAACTTCTACTTATAACTTCTTGCTTGCTTAAATCTTTACTTCCAGGAATAATATGAAGAAAGTGAGGAATTAATGACAATTTAACGCTATCTAGACTTAAGAGAGATATCAAAGTTTATATTATAAAGTACGCTAGAGCACCTGCAAGTATCTTCATATAGACGGGTTCAGAAAAAGGATATTTCATGCTGTGGTATTTAACTAACATAAGATACGATATAACAAGTGACGTGAAAATCCAATGAATTCCTGTTTAGAGAGCAGTAAGTTGTGAGCTGCGATTCGCTTTATCAAAGATTTTCCTCAAGTCTGCGTAGATAACATCAGATTGAGGGTTCATTGAATTGTTTGTTAAAAAAAGGATACTAGCAAAACTTTTTTAAAAATCAGTCGCTAAACTGGAATTTGGAATTTAAGAGTAAGAAGTCGCAACGAATACAATTTGTAATAAAGTATTGACTTGAATACCATAGCGTCTTGCACAACTACAACAAACACATCTAAACGAAGATAGTTTAAACAAGTAAGAAAATTATATTCAGTCGTGACCGAATCTTTTCTACCCTTCAGCGTCATCCTAAAAAGGATAAAAAAAGTAAATGAGCTGAGTTTTCACAAGGAAGCAGCTGAGATCTCGTAAAGTAAATATATTCTTTATCAGCATGAAATAGTGATAATAATTTGAGCATGTCCGTCTGTCCCTCTGTTGTAAACACTCTCGTGGCCGCGCAAATGAAACTATTAACTTCAAATGTGGAAGTTCTCGGACGCAGGTTGGTAGTAAAAATGGGACAAGTGGTTGAACGACACGCCTACAGTACTACGTAAAGGGAGGACAACTTTCTTTTTCGAAAGGAATAAAAAATTGGTTTCTTGCTCATTACTCATAAAATACAGCAGATAAATCTGCGAAAAATTGAAAGCGTAATATATGGGCGACGCTGTAGCATCTGTGCACAGATGCAAATAGCAAAATTTACCACGCCTACCCAATATTATAGTGTATCAATATTTCATTTTTTTCCAAAACCTTTATAGGGCGCAGAAACAAGCTTCAAAAGCCCCATAAAGTATATAAGTTCTTGTCCAGTTTCAAATTTGAAATGCACCTAATATGTCCGTCTGCTCGTCTTTCCGTCCGTCTGTCTGCGCGACTGTGTAGTTATTGGGGGTAAGCATTCTCCCATTAGCGAAAATGAAGATATCGCCTAAAAATTTGGTAAAGAATTTGAAAGAGCTTTCCCAAGGTCACGTATACAACGCGCACACGCCTATACGCCAGAAACTTTTATTATGGAAATAAAAAATATCAGCTGCGCCCACTTCATATTATAGAGCATGAAAATTTGGTTCTTATACTTTTTTTGTATTTTTTGTGATAACGGTGATGGGTATAAAAAATTCGGTCACAACCGAATATAATTTTTTAATTGCTTTATTTTAAATTTATAAAACTTTTATTTTTATCTAAATAAAGATATTATATATAAGCCATCTTTCAAAATATTACTTTTTCGAGAAATACCTAAAAAAAAAAAGATAAAGAGAAAGAAGAAGAAGAAGAAGAAGCTGGAAGCTTAAATATTTCTAAAGAATTAAACCAGCAACCAAAGCGATGACCATTCCGTCACATTTATAAAACAAAAATGTAAAAATTAAATTAAATACAAAAAATTTGTAAATATAAAAATATAAATATAAATATAAATAAATGATTTTGAATAAAACAAAAAAATTTACAAAAACTAAACTGTTATTTCAATTCATTTTGGGACACCTTAACCTGCGTAAATATGTCGAAATGAAAGACTCTATCACTACGCTGTCAACGAATCACTGGATCCCGTTGTTAAAAGAATTTATTATGCGATCTAAAGCGACAATAAAATCCACAATATGTTTACGTAGAAAACCACAAAAAACTTAACAACAACATCTTCATCGTGTACATGCATGCATCGAACACAAGCTTAGGTTTAACTTTAGGGAATAAACAAAACAAACAAAAAATAAAGAAAAAAAAAAAAAAAATAGAGACACATGTGCTTATATAACTGACACCTACTTTAGCAAGCAAACATAAGCTAACAAATTATAATATTTACAAATATAACAGAAACAACAAGTAGATGCAACTAAATATACATCACTATTCGCACACATGCATGAGCACGTACTGTTAGAGTGTTGGCATTAGTTGTCATACCATTTGTCAAAACAAAAATGTTTATACTCCTCCTTCAGGCTGGCAATGCGCATGGCACGTAAATTCAAAGGGTCTACAAAAACAACAACAACAACAACAACAACAGCAACTTGAGAAAATAAAAAAGAATAACAAAATATACTTCTCTTGTCCTATTGCGAAGCTGCATAAAAACTCATTCAAAAGTAAAAAAAAAGTTTAAAAAGAACAAAAAAAAAAAAAAAACACAAGAAACAAGAAACAAAAAACAAAAAACACAAACAAACAAACAAACAAACGGATAAAAGTTAAAGTCCACCATGTGCTTAAATTGAGAAGCACATGGTGGATGCTATGTTCAAGGACTCTCTTTCGGCCAATCCAATGCAAAACGGTATACGAATTGGTGTGGAAACGATATTCGAACATAGGACGAAATTTACGATATATTATAAACGAATTCTGAACCCGATTGTCGTTAACAGTTCGGTTTGGCTGTCGTTTCGTCGTTTTTCTGATGCTGAATTTTTCTGGTCAGATTGTGCCTTGCATTGTGGTTGGATGTTAACATCGGTTTCAGTATTTAAATGCCTCTGCTCATATTTGGACGCTTCGTTACATCTCTCCCTCGCATTATTATTATTTGAACAGGAAATTTCAGATATTTTCTTAGTAAGAATTAATACATAATTGTGCGTTTATCTGTGCATTTATTCGTGTGTTTGTGCGTATATGTGCTTATATGTAAATCTATATGCATATATGTAATGTGTGTGTGTCGATATAGTCTATTTTACCACTTCAATTAAGAAGTAAAGACGAAACAATTAAATGCATCCGTTATTTAGTGTACGTTAGTTAATGTGCGCGCTGTGTGTAAATGCATTCATCTCTTATCATATATGCTACTGTTTCTTAGTTAGTAGGCTTACACGTATGCTTACGTATGCTTACGTATCTCTGCAGTGGCTAGAGATGTGCACGCAATCTTATTAAAACCAAAATTTGCGGTTATTTGTAATTATAACGAGATCTCTCTCTCTCTCTCTCTTAATATTATTTAATTAACGTGAGTGTCTGTAATTATCTTTGAATAATTAAGAAATTAACAGAATCTCGACATTTGTGTTGTATAGAAAGGAATAAACAAAGTAAAAGAGAATAAGAGAAAAAGCAAAAAAGCGAAGAACACAAGAAAAGGGAAAAATAACCAAAACAAAAAGAGTTTGATTCCAAGATTCCAATTAAATAAAAGTAAAGTAAAATAAAATAAAAGAAAATAAAATAAAATAAAAAAAGTGTTTGCATATGTTTTTTTTGATTAATTGCATAAAAATGCGCACAAATTAAAGAAATCTTCATCAAGTTGACAGCAGGAGAGCTCGGCCGAAAACAAATCATATTTTAGCGTTTAACTTAATAATGAAAAGATGATGATTATTTTTCTGTTGATCATTACAGTCGTCAAAGGTAAAATGTTCCTTCAAATTTATAATAAATAAAATAAATGAAAAAAAATATACTATTGAAAATAAAACGGATAACCAAATATACGGATAAATAAATATGCTTTTAATTTCATTTTGTATGAAGGAGAGAGTCAGTCAATCAGTTGCGCTGATTTAAGCCCCTACAAATGCTTAGTAAATTGCTCTTTCTACTGCTCTGAATACTAAGAATAAGATTAACTGAAATTATGTTATAATGGAGGGTTAGCGTTGAAACGAAAGCTTATTTATCTTATTGTTATAACATGTGCAGGCATAGTGTGAAAGGATATGAGAATGATCTGCCAAAAATTCTGTCGTTATATTTTTTATATAGTTTGTATGTAAAGAATGAATTTTGCGACGGTTCTGCCCAAAAGTCTATATCATCCTGTTGCTAAGGCAGAACAGAGAAATGCATCTTAACTAAATATATCGTGGAATTGTTCCTTGCATGTCTTCGACAAACAATTAGAAATCGATACCGACAAACATATGTTCGATATGCGAATTGATTTCTATCGGTTATTATTCTCCCTTTTTTATTTTCCTAATATCTCCACTTGTCGATTTGATAGATTATCAAGGCGGTATTCAGTTTACTTCAAGCAATTACAGTAGCTTTACTTTAACGCCTGCACATGCAGTTTTCGTTTTTGACGAACAGAAGTTAACTATGTTTGGCTCACAGATTCTATATACTTAGAATGGTTCTAAACATGTAGTGCATGCATTGCCCGATCGCAATATTCTGGCTTGCTTCCGTAACTATTCTCAAAATGAGTCCTTGGTCAAAGCTCAGCTTATGTTCCCTATCTGCGGCCCGCAAGACTGATTACAATCGCATTGAGATCGACGAAAGCTTGAAGAAGTAAAATCAAAACTTCCTAAAACTCTTTCGAATCTCACTTTATAAATGTACAAGTGGACCTATATAGATGTGTAGATAAATGGATGTATATACATATAAATATATATATATATATATATGTGTTGCGCTAATGTCGATGCATGAAAACTGCAAGTTTTTCAGTTCATCTTCGACTTACAAGTTGTATTTCTCACTAATAACTTCTGATAATATCGGCACAAACTTGAACTACTTCCGCTGGGTGATACTCATTGTATATGCGAATTATGTGAGCGGCAAGGCATCACGTATAAGATCGCCCGGAATTCAACAAAAAAAATAATGCATATCTTGGGTAAAGTTGGAAGTTGGAGATGTGTCATTAAATGTTATGAATGCTTTGAACGACTTTGTTTCGATTGTTTTTACACCCACTACCCATGGATGGCGGTATACTTATTTTGTCAGAATATTTGCGACAAACAGAAGAAAGCTTCAGAGAATGTATTTATCGTTGGTCAGCACCCAATTTTGAATCGTTTTAAGCACCTTCATCTATCTGTCTATCTGTCTGCATGAACATTTGTCTGTTATAAACATTTTCTTGCTCCCAAAAATGGAGCTATTGCTCTCAAATTAGGAAGAAACATTGGAAGCTCTTAGACGCCAGTTGGTATCATGAAACTTAGAACATCTCTGCTTTTTGATATTTTTTGCCCATTAATTATAATCTATAGAAAACACACGATAAAAAGTTCAAAAGTTCGGCCACTCTCACCGCAAGAGGTGAGATAAGATAAGATAAAAATGTCGGATATGAGAAACTTGGTCACACCCGAATATAATTTTCTTCCTTGTTTCTTTTCTATTTTCGTCTGCAGGTTTTAGTTCAACCCTTTATCTAAGGTTTAGGAATGTGCAAATGTTTCACTGTCAGGCATTAATAATTTGTCAACTGGCCCGTTGAAAGTGTTTTTTATTCTTTTTTATTTTTAATCACTTCCAATATTCAACTATAAATATCGCACATCTTGGCCCGGAGATTTATGTTTTTGATCAATCTTCTACTTCCATTTTTCTATTAGATCTCTCTATAGCTTGAAGTTTATTTCAAATAAACACATCAAAGTTTTACGTAACTTTGAAGAGTAAGCAAAATCTTGTTTTGTTTATTTTACGATAGGTTTCAAACTCGTCGCAAACTCTTATATGAAAATGCTGCTCAGTTAGTTTTACATTATCTCGGTCCGTTCATGTACAATGCCCAGATATATGAATCAGACCGCTGCACCCTACGCCGCTTGTAATATCAGAATAAATTAAAACTTTTACGGGTACATACAACATCCACAAAGAATTGAAATGAACCCACTCTTCGTTATATCGATCGTTTCACAGAGTGATTCTAAGCTTATTTGTGTATCTGTCCGCCTGTCTGTTTGCCTATTTAATGTCCGTCCAAAGCATTTTGTGTTCAGCTTACAAGTCGCAATTTTTGAGATATTTTGATGAAATTGTGTCTTCGTCCAAAGACAAACGCTTTTGAAATTGGTTTCGAATTGGACCAGATTTTCAACAATTTCCTGTATAACGTTTTATTTTGAAAAGTAATTATTTGAAGAATTGCATTAAGCGAAGGACACTAAATGATGGGTCGTGGCCCACTATAATATTTTACTTGTTGCGTTTCTTTCTTTGAGAGGTCTCTACGTGTTTGTTCAGAAAATCTTTTTTTTAAAGCCCTCATGACTATTTTTTTGAAACCCTTGCGCGTTTAAAGTCTTCATTATTATCATAGTTTTGAAATTATTTAGGCTAAGGAAACAGAATTACCAAAATAAATCACAGGGCCTTTCAGAATATGAACTTTTGGTTTAATAATGTAATTATATCCGTCCATCCATTTACTGCCTATTTGCAGAAAAGTCAAAACAAAAGAAATTCGTATGGGAAACTGCAACGTGGTGCATATAATAATTTGATATAAGCCCCCGACTGCAGTTTTAGAATGGCCATGTTCAAGGCTGGAAAAAAGTACAAAAGCAAAAAAAAAAGGTATTTTTGAAGTATGCGTATGAAAAGCTCACAAGCTTCAACAGGTATGACGCAAACATTTGTCATAGTTATCTAAATTGCCACAATCGGTCTGTTGACACTTCCCCAAGCTAATAATAAAATTTTACTTACTTTTGCACACCCAACTCATTTATTTCTATTCGCTAATAATCATTAGCTTTGTGTTCATCATTGGACTCAATATCATCTAGAATATCCAAGTGAGGAGTAATCAAGATTTTGTCCTATTTTTTGAACACAAATGCGTTCGAATTTATCTAAAGCCAATTAATAGAGTTTAATAACTTTTAAGCTTTAATCTCAATGGAGATGCATGTCCGATTAAATTTATGACAACTCTGTCGTACAAAGAAAATTAGAAGCACAGCTTGTAATTTTTCTTCATTGACTTGGGTAAGCAAAGCATGAAGTTTTTCATGGAATTCTTGCGTTAATGTTAATCGTTTCCTTCTTTTATCTCGTTTAAAATGAATGCTTTCTTCCTAACGATATGAAAATGAATCTTATTTATTGAAAATATTGTCTAATCTTTACTAGAAATTTTTCCCACTTTTCAGTTAAACGAAAAAAAAAAAAAAACAATTCATTGACAGACAACAAAATAAATTTTTTTGGTAAACAAAAATCAATTTATCGAGCAATTTTTTTGATATCGCGGAAAGAATTAATTATTGAATTAATTGCTTAGTTGGCTTTGTCAGAAGTAAGAAAAGTTTCTTCTAATCTTGATTATAATTGAAGTATTTTCCGGAAGAAAAATGTTGTCCAGTATAGTGGCCAACCGAATTCGAAATCGACATTTGCAAAGCTAGTCTTTCGAAATTACTGAGGATGGCACTTACACTTTATTAGTTCAACAAGGAGCGGACCGCTTCAGTTAAAACGTAAGAAATTATTGTGTATGTGGTTGTGCGAAGGCCTAATGAAAAATGCAATTAATTGACTTCAGACTTCAGACTTATAAAGTTTACACTTGTGAATTTTATTTACATTTCCTGCAAAGAACTCCTGCCGCAGTGTATATTATGCCACAAGCATAGCCTATGACATTACAATTACAAATTAAAGCAGAACAAAATAATCGAAATAAACAAATCAATAAATAAATATATAGCATATACACACGTAAGCCTATAATAGTCCGTTCACAGCCGGGATACGTCAAACTTCACCCAATTTTAGTGACTGAATGTAGCAACGTTAGTAGTAGTATCTCGGCATATTGTACCGTGAGGGTAAAAAAATATAAATCGTAGCCTGACTACAACATCGACAATGCACGAAAATTAAGAACAATAGATTTTATAACAAATAAGGACTCCGTCCGATAAGGAGATTAGGTTGTAAAAATCATTTAGCATTTATTTACAAAAAGCCATGAACGACGTAAATAAAAGGTAGTGCAATAAAATTCGACAAATCGAAATTGTTTGCTCCATAAAAAGTAGAAAACGTACATGACATTGCGTGCACAAATTGTCAGCATTCAGCATTTCTTTGAGCTTTTTTCCAATGTTAAACTGGATTATGGTGGGAAAAAATGCACCCGAAACTGCGGAAATGATGAACTCGGCTTCGAGTGAAAATGTAATGGTAAACTACGAAACAGTTAGAAAGTGAAAATCCGTCACCAGCAAAAGGAGCCGGGGAAGTGGTTTTCAGGATAGGCTGGAAGCTTCTTTCCTCATTGCCGTTTATTCTCCACATCTGTCTCCCCTTCTCCTGATCGCCACTGGCTTGAGTCGATGCAATCGTATTTAGCACATTCGTGATTTTGCAAGGAACTGGGCCGAGGACTATTATATAAGTTACTCGATAAGCGGCAAACGACCATAGCTGATTATGATGCATATTTCGGTTATCAAGCTTCGCTTATAATAACACGGAACTTA
The DNA here is from genome assembly GCA_000688735.1 of Glossina austeni. Classification (NCBI taxonomy): domain Eukaryota; kingdom Metazoa; phylum Arthropoda; class Insecta; order Diptera; family Glossinidae; genus Glossina; species Glossina austeni. Next base: position 1,748,169 of record KK502411.1, on the reverse strand, counting down.
ATTGTACACCTATCAGTTAATATCACCTATCACTGGATAAATTAAACATTGCAATTACTAAGTGGACTAGAGTGACGCTTTTCAGCTTAGTAAAACTTTTTTCCGCACTTTTGTTTATATGAAAAAGATATTCACGAAAAATAAACCATTTTTTTTTTTTTGCCCTATCGACCTCTCGAGATGCGAATTCCACCCGAATATTTGGCGGTAACGTCACTATCGCAAAAATGAAGACAGGAAGTTGAGGTTTGGCATAGAGGATTATTCTTGAGCTTTTAAGAATCCAAAGCGAAAAGAGGAGCGGCTTCCTTTTACATACATACTTGAAATATTTAGAAAAACTGACGCAACCTCATATGACGAGCACCGATAATTTTTTCATATTTTCGTCTACAAGTTTCGATTACAAAGATATTTCCGAGATTATATTACCCAGATATTCACGACGATCCGCAGCCAACCGTTAGACATCTGAGTTTGCATGCACATCTCGTTTTTCGTATATTGAACAACTTTTTACTTTCCAACTTCATAATGATGTACCAGTAACTGCAGTAATCCAATTTATCAAAAATTATACCTATTTGCATATTCTTGTCATGCCACAAGAATCATGGCACACATGTTCGACAAACAATATCTACACTAGCCAAGTGCGTACCGCACCCTTTTTATTGCACACATTTATTGTTAAGTGAACACTTTATTCCTTTTGCATAATAGGGTTTAACAATATTTAATGTCTCTAAGCATTCTTTTTTGAACTTGTCCGAGATACGTTTTGTATTTATGATCGATCCTAGGCTCCTTTCCTAGGTTTCGCTCCTGATGCTAGTGTATTCATTAGTACACTCGTGACGTAATTAGGATAAATTGAGAATAAATTAGAATTAAAATTTTATAGTTAACAGGTTTCGTTCGCGTTTTTTAATATTGTGTCAGTTTTAATAGCCATCGTTTATTATACCTATGTTTGTCTGTCTATCCACGTATTTTCATGTATTTTCAATCTACAGGTCGCAATTTTTGAGATATTTCGATAAAATTTGATACACCGACGCGTTTTGCCCCAAGGAGCAACGCCATTAGAGATGATTCGAATCGCACCACTTCCTCGACGACTTCCCGTATAAGGCCTTTTTTCGAAAAATCGTCATACGAATAACTTCATTAAGTGAAGTGGTGTAAGAGTGTATTCTATGGTGGACCGTGGATGACGGCAATGTTTTTACTATATTTGTTACTATATTCTGAGCATACATATAAGCAAATCACATTAACTTTGTAGGCTTGATGGAGGAATTGATTTCTCTGACGATCCTTCTATTCGGGAACTTTTAATAATATATTTCCAATTTGTTGTGTTACAGTTTAAAGTTTAAGTATTAAAAATTAATTATAATTTTAATTTAACATTTATAATTAATTTAATTTATAAAATTAATTCAATAAATATTAAATATTAATAATTGAATTAATTTTATTAATTTTATTTTGATGTTCACATTTTATTAAATTTTAAAATTTAAATTCTTAAATTTATAAAATTAATAATTAAATTAATTTTATAAATTTTTTGTTTTACTATTCATAATTTATTTACTTTTTACAATTTAAACTTCCTTAATATTTAATGTTAATGACTAAATCAATTTTATAAATTTTATTTTAATATTCATAATTTATTTAATTTATAGAGTTTTAAACAATTTGTTATTGGAATTTAGTTTCAATTTGTTATTGGAATTTTTTCAATTCGAACAATTTTAGCGACTGATAAACAGGCGGACATTTCTAAAGCTCTGGCAATACTTTGATCACCAAACCGGGGAATAAATTATTTTTATTTAAATATCGCAGGCTTCTCCGTACGAGTAGTTTTTTATTCCTTTTCTCTTAGGATAATAGCGTCTTAACCGACATCTGTATCTAATTTCGTGCTAAATTGTTCAGTGGTTAGTGTGCTATGCGCCCTTATTTGCTCTGATAAAAACGATTAGACGGTTGAACTCGAAAATCGACACCGCCGTCTGGTCAAGTGACGTTAAAGTTCAAATTTATACATATAAATATATATATGCGAATATGTATATATAGATGAGCCAAATAGGAAGAAGTAACAAAGAGAAACTTTTTTAATACAAATTAAAAATTATTTAAAATTTTTACACGACCATTCCCCGCTATTCATTTCGCACGTTTCCAATCTTTGACGGTTTTTAAAAAACAACATTTTTGAAACAAAGGGAAAAGGGTAAAAAAAATACAAATTTTCATTTATTATACCCATCACCGAAGAATTAGAAGTCTATACATTTTGTCAAAACGTTTGCAATGCCCACAAGGCAGCATCAGACACCCCACAAAGTTTATATATTCTCGACCAACATCAAACTCTAAATCGATTTAAGCATGTGCGTCTGTATGTAAAGTCTGTTGTAAACACTCTCGTGCCCGCAAAAATGAAGCTATCGACTTTAAATGTAGCGGAAACATTGGAAGTTTTTTCACGCAGATTGGTATTGAAAATCGGCCACATCGCTCGAGCGGCTCGCACGCAGCGCCGCAATAACTGCGAACACCTCTGTTTTTCAAGGGAATAAAAAATTGATTTTTTGCTCGCTACTCATAAGCTGTAGTAGATAAATAACAAATATTTGAAAGTGTATTCTTTGATCGATGCTGTAGTAACTGTATAAAAATGGGAGAAATTGATGACCCTGAACCAAAGTTCGATTTTCTTTTCAATACCTTTACAAGGCGCAGAAACAAGCTTTAAAAAGCCCGAGTATAAAGTATATAAATTCTTGGCCAGTTTCAAATTTGCGATGCGCTTAAACATGTCCATCTGTTCTTCTCATCCTTCGGCGATGGATCATATTATAGAGCGCGGAGCTCTTTATTTATTTAGTCTTTTTTAGGATGACGATGATGGGCATAAAAGATTCGGTCATCTACTTGATTATTATACTTTTCAACTCCAAAAATTCATCGACTTTCGTATGTTTTACGTGCGATCAAATTTTATCTTATTTTACGTTCAATAAATGGCTGAAAGAGCACATTCACGTTTTCATAAAAGACGATGATTTTCGATTTACAGAATTTTATGAGGGAAATATCTACCTATCGATAAGATCGTTGATAGGCGCATATCCCTACAGAGCTCACAATATTCGCGCTCTCTGTCTTGCAAGTTCTTCTGGTCACGGAAGCCTTGGCATCACAAGATTTAAGCCTCCTTGGCTTGTAACAAAAATATCAGAAGGCAATTACGCTCAATTCGTTTGTTGTATGCGTCCTAGCAAGCTCGTTGTGCGTCCAAGAATTAGAACAACAAGTAAAAACACTATAGTGGGCCATGGTTCTCCATTAAATATCTTACATCACCCGGCAGTTATTCATGCAACGAGTTTTCAATACAAGGCGTTGCATGGGAAGTGATCGAAAAAGTGCTTCGATTCGAACCGTTTTCAATAGCGCTTCTCCTTGGTTCAAAACGCGTCAGTATGAAAAATTTCACGGAAATATCTTCAAAATTGCGGCCTGTAGATGGGCCACAAAAACGAGATTAACCAACGGGCAGACATACAAACATATAGACCAACTCGGAATCACTCTTTTAATCGATCGGTAAAATAAGATGTGAGTCGATCTTAAGTCGCACATCCGCATGGGCTTATTGTACCCTTGTACCACAAGTGGTGCAGGGTATAAAAATGAAAGAGTTATTTTAGTTTTACTAATCTGTAAACAGTAAAGTAATTCTGTGTAAGCTGTTCTGCTTGATCAACTTTCTTAATGTACATGCGATCAAATCATCGAAAATTTTGACATATGCAGGCGTCGGGAAGCTATTTACGACATTTAACTTAGTGAATTTGGCTCCATAATCCTTGAAACTGACCTCAACAATTCAGTTACTTGGTGCTCAGTTAATTTTCGAACACTAAACTTGAAAAAGTGTAAGAAATTATAATTTTCAAGAGGCAACGTATTCTTAACGGAATACTCCATAGGATCACATCAGCTAGAGGATGGATAAAGGTGGCTCATGGTTCGGGAGTACTATCCGGCTGAAAGTTTTATTTTAACCTACGCATGGAGTCCTCCAACAATTACAACAAGATCCACTTTCGGATTTCGGAGAATTCTATGATCCATATACTACGACAATCCTGTATATGACTTCAATATGACCTACATTGGAATATGCTTTTGAGATATGGCCTACATCCTCTGGCTGCTGGGTTCAATCAATCCGATAGGGGTGAAAAATAATTCTTGATTTTCGCTTTAAAATAATATGCCTTTGCCAGCATACACCAGCAACATTAGCAGTATTACTGCTATTACTGCTAGCAATATCGTCAGTTGAGAAATGTCGGTTTATCTTACGGATTTCATTCTTGATAAAGTCGATAAGTGGGGTTATCGATTCGCAAGCCTTGTTGGACGAAATCACCTCAATAAACTCTTGTATCACAAGTAATCTAAGGTATGAAAAATTAAAATGTAATTATTTTGAAAAACTTTTATCAAAACAACTTTTCCAACAATCTGAGAGGTTGATATACATTCAAGCCATGTAAATATATTTAAAGCAAAATGAGTTTCTGTAAGCATTTGATGACAATTCGATAAAAAGTACCAAAAATATATAGCAACGCTATCCATTTGTTTTGAAAAAGGAACCAAATAAGAGGCGAGTATCATTCAGTCACTTGTTACGAGCCTCTTCAGCAACAAAAGCTTTCCTTTTGTCGGCTTTTAAATGGAATTTATTTGCATACTTTTATACACTTTAACGAAGATTGCGCGAATAATTGTTTTGTCGAAATGCTTGGTTCGAAGTTTCAGAGACTCTCTAATGTATTTAGATGTGTTCATGTGTTCATAAAGTGACTAAAATTCTGAGTTGATCTGGGCATGTCTGTCCGCCTTATTCGGCTCACCCTTATATACATAAGTCTATTTTCAACATTCTACCGATCGCATAAAATAAAAGATCGGCTTCAAATTTATCAAACACATTGCACGTTCTTGCTGGCTCGTCGGCATCGACAATAAGTACACTCGATCAAAAGGTTGCAACTAAGCAGACATCTTCTGTCTTTTCAAAAGTAAAAAGTTGAGTTTTTTGCTGTTTACTCATAATTTACAACAGAAATTTTCCTGTTTATTCTGTAAATGATTTTACAAGACACAGCTGTGCGAAGATGATAAAAAATCGGGCACCCCACCCAATATTGTGGAGCAATGTTTCATAATTTTTGCTCCTTGAAACGAAAAAAAAAGATTCGATCACAACTGAATACAATTTGATTCCCTCTTAAAAATTATAAGCGACTTTTTTTCTAAGCTATACAGTACACAATGTCACTTTATGACAAGTTTTTAGATGAATTATCAGAGGAAGCTGGTGGTGTAGAATTCCACTAAGGTTATCTTGTAGAAGTTGTTTTCATTAATTTGAAATTTTCAATTTTAGGGACAGATGGGGACAAGTCACACAACTCAAAACTTCGAGCAATAATTTGAATAATGAGCTCATGAAGTGTGAGCTGCCTAAACTCAAAGATATCAATCAATTAGTGTAAAATCTTTGCTCTTTACATAAATACAAAGTGAACTCACATATTTTGTCAACACTGGGACGGAACTGGGACGGAAGAATGCAATCACCAATTCACAATTCGTTTTCCACTAGCTTGCAGGTAGACTTCAATCAGATCAGTCGAGTTTCCTGATTAGAACCGTTTAATCGATCGAATTGATCGGCAAGAAATTGTATTATTCGGATACGCTATTCAAAGCCAATTATTTTCGCATCATTTAGAACCTTTAGCACGAACATAATCCCCTATATTTCGCATACCACTCAAAATTTACTTTTTTTTTTTTAGTGATGACGCATTGCAGTGAAGTTTCATTAAAACTGTCTTTTTCCGCATGCCTCTCGCAATTAATTTTTTTTACTAGTCGAACTATATAACAAGGCTTCTGTCCAAAAGATCGAAGCCAGAAAACAACAAGTGAGAAAATCCTCTTCGGTCGCGGCGGAATCTTTTATCCCAAAAACAACAAAAAAAAGTAGAAGAAGTAAATTTTCATGTTCTGTGGTAAGGAGTGAGGGCGGCTGATTTTTTCTATTTTCAAAATAAAATTTTGTGCCGCATAAGCGTGTGGACGTTGTAGGCGTGTCCTTGGAAAAGTATAATTTCATATTCTTTTATAAGTTTTTACTCAATATCGTTATTTTGACTAGCGAGGGAAGGCTTACCACAAATACTATACGTACTACATGCATGCATGCATACATACGTACATACATCCTACTACACATTTGCAGAGAGGTTTAGGTGCATTCCACATTTGAAAATGGTCAAAAAATTTATATGCTTCATGGGGTTTTTGGAGTTTGTTTCTGCGCGTTATAATGCTATTGAAGAGAAAATTATATTTTAATACACTATAATATTGGTAAGGCGTGGTCAACTTTTTCCATTTTTGCAAATATAGCACCGTATCGGCCGTAGATTACGCATTCAAATTTTCGTACATTTATCTGCTGTAGTTTGCGAGTGAGGTGTTCTCAGTTTACGCGGTGACGTAGGCGTGTCCTTGAACCGATTTAGCCAACTTGCGTGTAAGGTTTTCCGATGTATCTGCCAAACTTGTAGCCGATAACTTTATTTTTGCGGTCACGAGAATGTTCACAACACATTCACAAATGGACAGATACGCAGACGGACATACGGACATGCTTAAATCGATTTAGAATTTGATGCTTATCAACAATATATACGCTATGTGGGGTCTGTGACAGTTGCTTCTGGGCGTTACAAACGTTTTGACAAAGTGAATATACCCCTTATCCTTCGGTGATGGGTATAAAAAATGCGTACAAAGACATCAAATACCACAAAGGCGACGTTTGCTATATAGAAACAGTTGGAGCTGTTCTCTTCAAATTAAACAACAATTTATCAGTGTTCGTTTTTGAAATATAAAAACTTTTCCTTAAAGAACGGCCTTAGTAAGGCATTATCGTGAAGAAAGTGGTTTAGCCTGATTAAAGCCTTTCAAACCAATCAAGTATCGCAATTTTAATGAATTTCGCTTAAGAAATCGCACTAAAAGAACATGAAATTCCTTCTCCGATATTTTCATTCATAACAAAAATCGAAAGACATACTCCAGCGAAACTAGCACAAGACTAGAACAAGACTATAGACAAGTATAGACTATACCCTACCCCACTGTAGTTACTGATTGAACAAGTGGACAGGTACGACCCGTTAAAAATTGCGGTTTAACATAAGAACGCGAGTGGAGGAAGACGGTCAGACGGACAGACAACAAGTTAAAATGGTTTTAGAAACTGCTTCCGAAGCGACCGTTATAATAAAATCTGGGTATATCTCAACTCGTTCTGGATGTCGTATATAACCGCACAAAGTTAATATACCCTTGCACCACAAGTGGGTGTACAGTATAAAAAAGAAATAAAATTACCGACATGTTCTTAGTAATCGATTGCCGGCACTTTTTTATTAGCGCGTATATATTTTTGAAATAAATCAATTAAATAATTTCAAAATAATTTGAATAAATAATAATTGTTTGCGCTTAATAAGGTTGCGCAAGTATTTAAATTATATTCATTTTTGTTTTTTACGCACTTAAACATAATACTTCTTCATACATAAACACCCACACACATACATATGCGTATAATATTTTCAATCATTTTTAAACAATTAATTCGCATTAAATGATTATTATAAATAATGAAGAAACACGAAAAAAAAAAGAAAGAAAAGGCAAAACAATTATGCTCGTATCGAACTAATATACATGCACGCACAAGTCCCGCCATAATTCATTCACACGAAATGCATACCGAAAATGAACAGCGATAAGTACTTACAACAACAATAACAACGGCATGTACTTCAAATAAAATTCATATTTAATGAACATATTGTTTATAACTAGTGAGACGGGGCTGAGAATTATAGGTGATGGTGGTATAACAAAGCGTACATACACAAACACACACACACAAACACACACAGACGCTCATTCACGGACACTTATACGAGGGCGGCTCGATAGGTATTGCGAAATGGCAATTACACAATACTGTGTCAGGTTCATCTGAAATTTACATCGCACAGCTTGGCGCTTTCCACAGTATACGTTGACAACGCATTCATTTTATTTCGATATTATGATCACAAAGTTTGACTTTCTTTAGCGCAAATTCGTACTCATGGGCTTTCCCCCGAAATTTCGTTGAAGATTTCGCCTCGACAAAAAAATAATATTATTTTTTAAATATTATTCTCCAAGGTTTTCGCAAATTTTCAAGAAAACTTAATCAATAGCAATGAATAGATCAGCACACGATGCCGTCCTCTTGCAATTTCGTGCAACCTTAATAGGAAAAAAAGCATTTTTTCATCAGAAGAAATAAAACATAGCAATAGGCGTTGCAGATGATCACCTTCAAGGTCATTCAGAATATCAAATTCAAAGGTGTTGAAAAGCTTAACATATCGAAGGAAAAAATGATGTCATAAACTTCAGGATTTCAAGGATGTAGTACATAAAGAACCCTTATATTGTTTTCTCATTTTCATATATCGCGAATTTTTCAATTAAACTATTATTACATATCGCGCAAACTTCCTAAAGTAGAAAAAGATAGAAAGCGACGGAGAGAGAAAGAGTTCATAAAATTGAATGATTTTTAAATAATAATAATAATAATAATAATAATAATAATAATAATAATTATAATAATAACAATAATAATAAAAGAAAACAAAAATAAAAAAACAATTGAACATTTGTTCATATATTTTATAATTATCAACAGATAAACATTAAGCATAACACCCACACATATGCGTACAATGCGTAGGCAAAGCGAAATTCAAATAACAACTAATTGTACACAACTGTATACGACGTATATGGACTACGTGTTTAAAAGGCATTAAAAATTCACTATCACATCGTATTTCATGCAGTTGCCTGACGAAGTGTATGTCCTTATATTTGCATAAATATTGTGTGCATATGTGTGTGTATGTTTATTTATTTGTCTGAATATTTAACATATGCATACTAGTAAAAACGTAAAAATTGACAAAAAAAAAAAAAAAAAGAACAAGAAAGATGGAAGTATGGATGGAAGTATGAAAAAAAGGTAAACAAAAATATATAAATATTTTATGACAAAATAAATAAAAAACCAAAATAAAAAAAAGGCAAAAAAAAAAAAACCGTATACGAGCAAAGAGGTTAACGGTCAGCTTATGAATGAATTACTGAAATATTTTTTATATGCACATTCGTGCCTGAACATACGAACGCACTCATTTCTACTTTTTCAATACGCTTGCACCGGGCTTGAATGCGGTTAAATTTCACATATCTTATGCACATGCCATATACATATACATTTATAACCGTAGGCGATATTGCGAAGCAGTCGACAGGTTCTCTCATTAATAACTCACACACGCAACGAAGAGATCAAATTAAAATCGCAAAAGGGAATATAACATAACACCAAAAAATCATAAAGACAGCGGTACTGAATTTCTACGCGACACATTGCTGTCTATCAATTCTTTTACATATATATTATGCCAGTGTCCGAGTAAAAATCTTTTGTATACAAATTGCAAGACATGATTAGATCACAGTAGTAGTGGTATAGGCTCCACGGCTTAACATAAATACTGAAGTCGATTTAATTATGCCCTTTTAGTTGTCCGTCTTTCGGATTAAATCAAAAATCATCTTCTTCTCAGAAGACAGGATCAAATTCCAAAGCCAGCCAGTCAGTTGGCCCAAAGAGCCTTCGTGTGCAATTATTGCGATGATGTGTATGAAACGGGGAATGTTTTAGTGAAACTGAGCGCCTATTATAAATAAAAACAACAAAAAAAAAAAAATGAAAACTCTTTTATTCAGATTTTCATTGACAACTAACTAATTATTTCACTCATTTTGCCGAAACAATATGAATTTCGTAGCAAACGGCCAGGTGATTGTTTTGAAGCTTTCGAGGAAGCATTTGCCAGCATCTTGGAGTCAGGTGTTTTTAACTTATACTTTATACTTCTATTAATTTTTGGTTCAATTTCATCATCAGGTTTGCACCAGGTTTGTTAACAGCGTTCTCCAGCAATAATTTCATTGGGCTAGATCGGCTTATAACACACCTTATCCAGCTGATTTCCTTGAATGGCTATTTCATATACATATGTTTCGATTAATTGCCGAACTGCAATACATCTGTCCGTTCGAATTAAGCAAAAAGATATGGTTTCCTACGTTGGCGCATATTTTTTTTATTTTTACACCCATCACTGTAAGATGGGAGATATTCATTTTGTTTTTTTTTTTTTCATTATGTGTGAAGCACCCAAACAGAAGCTTCAGAGCAAACAAGACAGAAGGTTTAAAACTACTTTGCATATATTTCTCAAACGGCGATGGCTCTCTCTCTCTCTCTGCCTAAAAATGGGTTAAGGCCGCGTTTAATATTTGCTTTAGAATTCCGACAATTTCGGTCTCAAAAAAAAGAACTTGGAGAGTCGAATGCGAACACCATATGTATGCAAGATTCGCCCACCGCCGGATATGCCTTTTTTACCTGTTATTTTAGCTTTTTTTTTGGTCAAGCATTTGACTTACACAACGACCGGAAAAATTAATTTGTTTTTATTGTAGCAAACTTTAAAGCTCTTATCTAATAGAGCTGTTCAGCTGCTCGGAGGAAGAGCGTTCTCGCTTCTGAGAAAAGAAGAGATTTTCTTCTCCCATTCGGTTCGCCGGCACTGAGGCCATCAAATTTACTCAAGCTCGAAGTGTTAGAGGGTAGAGATGCACTTCAGTGTGTGCTGTGTGATGTCGTTCTCAGAAGCATTATATCCTCAAGAAAATGCAATGTGTCGCATGGTCGTCCGCGACATATGAATGGTTCAGAGGTAAGCGTTGCTCCGGCTGCGTACAGCAAGATAATACCCAAAGCTGTATAGTACGGCATAAGTCCAAAGGTCGACAAATCATCAAATTGTGGGTCGCCATGTGTGCAAAATTACCCAAAGTAGGATTTCTGTCGGCATGATAATGCACTTCCCGTCCGACCACTGGGATGAATGCCGTCTTGCTTGGCTGCTGGGACGGCCCTTCGGGAAATTTGGTGCGAGTCGTTACACAGTTAGGTAGTAGATAAGTGCCGACGCTGACCAAGCTGGAAAAAATTGTTTCAGGCCCTTTTGTTCATTTAGGAGCTCAGGAGTAGTAAGGGCCCCTTCAATGGAGATTGCCCTACTCATTGGAGGCGTCAGTTATCGGTTATCAAATTAGCTCATGCGCTACCGGGCGCCGTGAGGTTAGGCTTACATACAGGCACTCACGTAACATTCTTAAAGGCATCTGTGGTAAGATAAACTACACTATTGGGTAGAGCAATGAAATGCCAAAGTTTCAGCATAATCTTTTATAACACGCCATAATTTTAGCCCTTCCCTCTCTTCGGGAATCGGGATGTATTTGACATGCATACTTGTAATATTTAATAGTGACTCATATATAGGACGACTTTCTTCGTTTACTTTCTAATTAGTTCCGTTTTTGCTTCACGGACTGTCGATTCGATTCAAGAGGGTAACGATGGACACATTTTTTATCCGTTGCCGCATCTCGAATAAAAAAATTCTTTTTATTGCACTTAGTTATAGTCCAAATAGTGCCTCGAACCATTAATATGTCGATGTTTTTGTTTTTGTTTTTTCAAAGCGAGTAAAGTTAGTGCGCACTTCAAACACGGATTGCCATCGTTAGGATGTCAACTACTTCTCGCTACGACTTTGCTTTTCGATTAGCGCGAATAATTTTCGCGGTACTCGTGATATTCTTTGGCGCAGTCACATCTGTCGATGTTCTGTACGATCTTCTTTATAAAATAAGCAAAACACACGTGAATTATCCAATTACTAGTTGAGATTTCTCTTTGGCTGTTCGAGTCGTACACTCGATCCATAGACATGTATGCATATGTGTCTATGTAGATATGTGTATTACATATACATAGAGAGAACGTAGTTTTTATTGATCAAATGCGAGCGTATTTTAAGTTTCTCGAACTATTATTTTTTTTTATTTAATTGTCATGGATTGGCTAGCTTTCTTATTGTGTGATATTTGGAAACACTTATGTTATCACATTGTCATGATAATAATATCATGTACGTCGATCCGATAAAATGATTATTAGTTCAACATCAAACAATCGCAGTTATTGCAAGCAAAAAATTAAATATTAATGATTTAATGATAATAATAACGATCAAAAAGATTATTCAGTTGAAAGTCGCAGCGAAGCACTGAACAGCATCCTCTATGTAAAATATTAAAGAGGAGAAGAAATGCGATTTTTTTAAAAATATTTTCGATTGATTACGAAGAATAACGTATAAGGTTTTCGCTTGTATATGGGTACGGTATAGCCTAGTGGTTAAGGTGCCCGGCTACAAGCCGAATGATTCAGGTTCGATTCCTGATGCCGTAGGCGATAAATTGTACATTATCCTAGACATGTTTAATAATAATGTGTTGAGTTTGAGTGGAAACCGATTGTTCATTTATGTGCCTCATCACGAAGCACGAAAATCGTTTTCCAACTTTTTTGCTGTTACACATGAACCAAATCGGTAGAAAGACACAATACACCCACAATACAACATCAACTGGGCACACCTCTGCTTTGTGAATGCTTCACTTATTACGAGTAAATGATAGCAGAAAAGAATTTTCCCGCACATGCTATGGGTGATCGATCCTGCAGCGTATATGCGAAAATAGAAAAAAATGCATATAGTTTTTTACTTGATTTTCCTTTTAAAGCCCGTGCATCGAGTTAAGTTTGAAATAACTTAATTTTCTTCTTCTTTATTTTAAGGCGTGTTTGGCAATTTTTTAAAAACGCCAAAATATTTCTTGAATTTTTTTTTTTTTTTTTGTATCCTATGAGGATACTCGCAGGCTGATACCGACTTTTCACAATTTGCTAACAATGCCGTTTGATTTTTGCACATAAAATGGACGCAACCAAATCGGAATTTCAATACTTAAGTCGAATAAACCCTCTACTGATCTAGCATTAGAATCCCGCTTAGGTAAAAGAATTTGAAAGGAAATATGAGGACATAACCATGGAAAAAAAAAGAAAAATAAATAAACAAAGAAGAACGAAAGACTTGAGGCCCTTTTTGTTTGTTTCAGACCTGTTGAAGCAATCAATCGTTTTATTTATCCTTTAAATGTGATAATCAATTGGACGGCGCTTAATGTAATATACTTACGAAATGCACATCATTTTTGTAATCCATCACACACTTTATAGTATGTAATAAAGTATTAATGATTCTCCCTTTGAATCATATTTTAAGTAAACCGATTAACATAATAATTAATTAATACCGAATCAATATAGATATATATATATATATGTGTATGTATATATACGAGTAATGAGTAAATACATATAACAATAACCAATACATTCTAATTAGGAGATTAGTGTTTCAAAGAAGCGATCCTTTAAATTTCATTCGTTTAAATAAAGCAAAGACTCTAAGCGAATATTTTGATAGCCCACAAATTCGTTTACACGCTCCGCTGTAGTATAAGCGTGATTTATTAATTCTTTATATTAAACAATAAACACAAATTTCGTTTTATTAAGTTAAGTGAAAATTCTATTTTCATCGTTAGTCTATTTTAAAATATTTCTTTTCTACTTAATTAACCTCCGAAACGGTTAGCTTTTTGCTTATAATTCGTTTTACCTAAATATGAAAGCGTAATATCCCTCCAGATGGCCCTTGCGCTACGGGCACTCTACCCGACCCATATATCAGAAGTCGTTTTCTTTTTTTTTTTTTTTTTTTTTTTTTTTTGACAGCTTGACAGCGTGACAACAGTATGCAACGGTAACAGAGACACACATCGCAACGCCAAAATATGTTTTGTAGTAAGGAAATTGTCACGTTACGTGTGTGGCAAATAAATGAGCAGAATTCGTCGAAAGCGAACGATATAAAAAAAAGTCTCCTTTGCATCGTATTCCAACTGGAGTCAACTTGAGTCATTTAAGATTTGACTGCTGTTTACTTGAGAAAACTAAATATAAAAATAATGCTTTTAAACACATACATATATAAATATGAAATGTATTAGTCCACACCCCTTCAGTTTCACATATCCATACGTCCTGTACCAATTTTCGGGGATGTGAGTAAAACACGTGCAATTTATTTTTTGCGCATAGAAGCTGTCTGCAGGCAATCTTAGGCGCGACTCTTCACATTCAAACTTGACAATTTTTAAACCAAACCTGAATTGGACACTGCAGGTGAATCTGATGACGGACGAATGTATGAATGATAAGCACAAAAAAAGCTCCTAATGGACCATTGTGCGGAAAACATGGAAAGATCATAAGAGGATCATAAGATAGGTTTCCCGCCTTTTTTCGCCCGAACAATGCCTAGAGATAAGTTCAGAGGAATTCATACTTTAATTTTCGACATGTTTCGAAACGATAACGAAAGTGAACGACGAACAAAGCTAACGACTGAAGACTTGGGCAGTGATTATGTATTTCTTACTTAACTAACTCTCATTGGGACGACGCACCTTGAAAGCCATTAGGTTGTGAGTTATGTATGGCCATCGTCAGTCGAAATTCATTTCGAAACAATAATTGGAAAATAAGGGACAAATTTGATATTTTTCCTTATAAAAAAGATACAATCGATAATAAAATCATATAAGTGCGAATAAAGTGAAATAATTTCATTTCATACAATTTATATAATTTCGAGTTGTGAAGTTGAACTTTGGCTTTTTATATATATCGGTCTATCTATGGTTTTTGCTTTTATAACGTGTTCTTACATTGACATATGAGCTGACCTGTGAAGAATGTATGATGTTTCAAAATGAATTGCAAATCAATTCCAGTTTTATGTTGCATAAGCGAAAGCCAATTTTTTAATTGTCACAAAACACCTTAAAGCAAATTTATTCTTTATATCTTTTATTTGAAAGTGCAGAAGACATGCCGGTGCTTATTTTCCCATTTATTCGTGTCAACTGTGAGGCCTCTAGCCAGACTTCGACACTGCCGTCGTAGTAACTTTGCCTTGATTCAGGAAATCAAACCTTTACTGGCATCATATTTACGAATCAAATATTTGTATGTGTGCGTAAATGAATTCATCAACATTTTATTCAGCCTATGCTTTTCAGTTCACGAAACGTTCTCTCACACCAATGTTTTCCTAAATTGCATTCAAAAGCCTCTTTTGACACACGTAACTTCTGCACAAATGTACATATAACAATACGTATGTACGTATGTACGTATGTACAGTGAGTCTCATTAATATGGCGTTTTTTTGTTCGACAATAAGTAAACGCTTGTTAGACCCGGTCCATTGTCCACGCTTAAAAATTTATTGACTATATTGTGTACTACTAAGGAAAACATATTAAAATATGAAAAAACAAACAAACAAAACATTATTGCAGTAGACAAGAAAATTAAAAAAACTTTAACAACTGCAAAAACATGGCGTTGTTAATATTGGGTTTTACATATAACGAAGAATGCGAAGACACAATACAGCGTATTAGGTGTGTTAGCCTTTTTGCTTAATAACACCGTCTGAACGTTTTGACATATTTTGTACAATTTTTCGTGTGTGGGAAACAGGGATCTTACTCCGTTCTTCCTGTAGTCTGTTTTTCACAACTTTGGGCGGAAGATATTGAGCGCTTTCATCCCACATATTTTTGATGTGGCTCATGCCTAGTCATTGGGGAAGAGGGTGAAGCACTTTGGAGCTGTCATGTAAGAGCCATTCTTGAACTAAGCGGGATTTACGCTTGAAGTCGTTCTCTTGCTGGCCTTTGAATGTTTACCGAATACCAAGTTTGCCCGAACTTTCTTTGAAATTTTCCTTCAATATCCTTAAAGGATCCACCTTGTTTACAATGCCATCCATTAACACCAATTTTCCGATCCTATGGGCTCCAATGCATACCCACACTATAACATGACCATGCTCGCCATGCTCGCCGCAAGCCCTTGGTACAAGCAATATGAACGGCAAATAGAAAAGAATGACAACATGATGGGAACCCTTTACCCCAAAGTTGCACAAAACAAAGGACTATACGCCTGCTATATATAAAAGTAAGTCCAATAAAAAAGTTCTGTCATTGAGCGTAAACCACCAAAGTGCAAAAAATTGGAAAAAATTTGAAAACTATGCCCCGAGAATTATAAGATATTTTAATAATAGTACATATGGTGTCGCTATACGTGGTGAGATGACGCAAAAATATAGTACCAAGAGAGCAGGCTCTCGCAGATGACCTCCTCACGTATTCTATAATGTCTTAGATTTGCAGCAGAAACCAATCCTTGGGTTTCATATAAAGAGGTCGCTCGAGTAAAAGTTCCAAGAGAAAAATGTTTTTGATAATTGGCTGAAGATCTATTTTTGAAAGGCGGAGTATATATGTAAAAGCTGCTTTGCATAAAATGTCCTTAAACTAAAATTTTATTTTTTTTTAAAAAATTTCCAAATTTAGCGTTTTGGGCAAACTACGTGCGTAGCCAATATCTGGCAGTCTAGTGTTAAGAATTGCAAGCGTAGGCGTACCATCCACATCGACTGTGAGATTGAATCGCTATACGACGATATTATTTAGTTAATAGAACGACAAAAAATTTGTGTTCTATTATTAGCTGTTAAAGTGTTGTCAAACGCTACTAACAACAACAACAACAACAACAACAACAACAACAACAACAACAACAACGTTTTGAAGTCTTTGCTGAGCGAAATATCAAAAAAGGCAACGCAACATCACTGTTTTCTATTACATCCTTCCATCCATCCGTGGGCAAAATCTGTTGGCGAAACATTGAAAGCTTGTTTGGATCGATGGTACACGGACTTGCTGAGCCATGCTTCGCTTCTTACGAAAGTTTACGAAAACGATGACTGGTTTGCTTGGTAAGAGGAACCAAGAGCAGGTTTTTCTAGCGTGCCATCCGCAAATTGTCAGATAGCTGGCAAAAATAGATAACTAATGATGGGCAATACTTTGGTTTCATATCTACATATACTTAGGATAATGAATTCGCTTCACTTTCAAAACACACGAAAAATTAAGATTTTATCAACTAAAAAATACTAAACAAAATTAAGAAATTTTCTCGATATCTGTCTCTCCATCCATCTTTCTCTAATTATATGATAAACACAATGACTGTATCTCCCTCCGCCTGTTCGTTTGCTCAAAATTAGGGGGAAAAAAAAAAGGAAAAATGAAAGCGTCCATCGTTCACATGGAAAAACATCCATCGTTTCGGTAACTAATTCTTTATTTGTACTTTTCATTAAACACGCTATGCTTATATGTACAACGCAACGATATTTTTATTCGAAATCGAAATTACTCACGACAATGATTTCGAGTGATATGGTTTAACGAAATCACCGAATTCAGCCTAAGTGCACACGCATTGTTAAGCGGTTAAGTAAGACATGCTTACGGAAGCGTTATGTAAGCGTAATGTGTACGGAAGCAAAGGTTTCAATTAAATGAATTTCACTGTATACGCATGCATTTATTTGACTCCCCGATGCGCAACTGCTTTATCGATTATATTTCTTCTGTCCTTTAATTTATGCACTTTTAATACCATATTAATGGTCTACACGTAAACCACTTTATCGCACTCATATCTATCTGAACAGTAGTGCGTAGCCTGTTGTCAATGGCTGTGGAATTGTTAATTATTTTAACACCAATTTATGCGTGTACGAATGCTTTTATTTAATATAATAATAATTTGTTCAACTGAATAATACAACAACAAATAAGTGCCTTAAGATCGTATTTGCGAGTATATAAAATTGAAATAAGAAAACTGTTTATCGTTTTCAATACAATCACGTGGATTATACTGTCAATTATTCAATTTCAACATAATTTTAACATAATTTCAAATCATTTTCACTCTCATTCACATATTCTTTCTAATACGAGTCGCTTATCACTCGTTGTTAAGAAAGGGAAAATAAAATGATGCACAAAATAAACAAATAAAGGATTTATTAGAATCTATTTCAATTTCATTTATACCGTTATTTCGATATCGCATTTGTATACAGAAGAGGTATTTATGCCGTTTATATACGGCACGTAACCTCATAACCAATGAAATCATTACGTTTTGCTTAAGAAAATACATATTTTCCATGGATTTTCCACAACTTAGACTTACTGTCGCTTCGAGCACTGCTTTCAAATTTTTATAAACGATTCGCCAAAGAACAAATATTTACATTAGTGTTTTTTGTAATTATTTGATGATCGCAGTTATCGCTCGGCAAAATGGCATTTCGGTGCATCAAGTTATTCGCATTTATTGCTACGAATATATTCATAATATGCATAATCACTCCTTCTATAATTCAGCAAAACTGTGTACTGAGTACAAAAGGTTCACGTCTCGTTTAATTTATGCGTCGAATACTAATAAAATAGAAAAGGCAAAGGATTCCTAATGACAACTCAATGATTGCGTGTTCAAATCTCAAGTGCGCTACAGTTTTCATTACATCGCCGTATATATGTACCCGTGCATATGACTTAAGTTATGCGGCAGCCTTTAAATCTATACTTTGCAAATTTATTTATAAAAAATATGGTCATTGATCCTTCCCGCGAACAAACTATAGATTTCAAGTCGATTTGTTGCGTAATTATTCGTCAGGCAATTAATTGCTTTAGCTCTTGTTTGGAAGAAATATGTAAAAAATTTCAAAATTTAAGAAAACATCGAAAGAGGCATATTTTTATTTTTATTTTGATTTTTTATACCCATCGGCGAAGGGTCAGGGTCAGGGTCAGGGTCAGGGTCATATTTATTTTGTCAAAGCGCTTGTATCGCCCAGAAGCAAGTTTCAGATTCTCCGTAAAGTGCATATATTCTTGATCAGCATGAAATTCTAAACCGATTAAAGCAGACCCGTTTGTCCATCTGTCTGGTTTGGAAGTTCTCGCACGCAAGTCTATATTGAAATTAGTTGAAATCAGTCTAAGGAGTTCACGCCAACAGTACAACTTATCCTGACACCGCATCTGTTTTCAAAAAAAAAAAAAACAAAAAATTGTTTTTCTACTCGCTGCTTATAAATCGCAACAGACACAACAATTGAAGAAACCGGCCACCCCCACACCAAGTTATAAACGATCACATTTTCACTTATTTGATGGTTTTGCCATCTTCTGCTTATTACGCATATGGTTATTCTGTACACTCCTCACATGAAGATGTACTTACTATCTGCCTAAAAATCTGTTTATTCTAAAATAAATACAATGGACCTCATCAAGTGGAGGGTTTCCTTCTTCTCAGCAATATAATAAATAATTTGCTATCAAATAAAGGACTTGCAGAGTAGGTTACGACAAGCTAAGCTAATTCTAAATTAAATATGCGGACGCCACGACGCGGTGAATTGATGTTTTCTTCACGTTCCCGTCTATATGGGTGTCAAATAAGAGGACATATGGAGATGAGAGAAAAACAATATTTCTTTTTACTTAATCCCAGGACGCATTGACCGATGTGTTATTACACACATATATTAGGTGGTTGCATGTATTTTGATAGGCGATATATTTAAATTATAAAGAAGAACTCGATGATTTTGATCTTTCTCTACATAAAATAACAGCTTCCCCGCTGGTATTATTGATTTATTCATCGTATGCCGACGTCAATCATGCAGCGCTCAAAATTGCATTTTCGACTTTGATTACTTTTGTTGCTTGATTTGAAGAAATCTTCTGGCGAAACCCACCAAACACTCCATCATATACCACGCGTCGGTTTTGGTTTCAATGGTTTAAAACAAGTGATTTCGTTGCCAATGGCAATGAGCGGCCTGGCGAACGCAAAAAGTTCGCCTGTCGAAGACAGTGTATCGCAAATTGCCTATTGGCCGAAAACCCAGCGCAAACTCTCGAAGCATTTTCGAACAGTTTAGCAGTTGACGAATCAACTGCTTCTAGACATGCGATGAGAGAGATCCAAGAGGAGTAAACCAGAAACAAGCTCGCAAATTGACTTCAAATGTCATTTCGTACCGCGTCAAGATGGCAGTTTTATTGTTCGCCAGGCAAAAAAAGAAGAGTTCTCGATAGTGTGCTGCGACTGGCGATGACAGGTGTGTCTACTACGACAATCCTAAGCGCAGAAAGCCATAAGTTACTCTAGGAGAGCCATTCACATCGACAAGGAAGCGGATTATTCACGGCGATAAAGTGTTGCTGTACGTATGACCAGTAGGATCAGCAACGTGTAGTGTGCTATGAGCTGCTGAAATCAAATCAAACTATTACTACAGATGTCTACCGACGTGAACTCACCCGGTGAAACTATATATTGTTAGAAAAAAGACCAGCAGTACCGGCTAAAAGACGCAAAGTCATACTCTGGCATTGCAACGACCGGCCGCATATTGCAAGTGTTACAAAGGATACACTGTTGCAGCTCAAATGGGAAGTTCTGCTACACCCGTGGTACTCACTATTGGACGTGGCGTCTTCTGATTAGACGGTTCTGATAAGACCGATACAGCATGGTTGGGCTGACGTGCCGGTCCGCAAAGTTGAAGATGTGCGAAAGTATGTCGATGATTGGATCGCTACCAAACCAATGTCGTCCTTTCGACATGTTGCCAAGAAGGTAGGAAAAAGTTGTAGAAAACGATGGAAAATATTTCAATTAATGCACATTGCCAGCCATACCAGTTTTCCGGAATGAACGCCTTTTTCAAGTGAAAAAACTATCAAAATACATGCAACCACCTAATACATGCATATGCAATAATAATATATTTGTGTACCTGCACAGCACAGTAGACGAGGTCATAATCGCGTTCCAAAATCACGCCACAAAATGAAGAGCTTCCGAAGCCATTTGTAATGATATTTTTCTTTATAAATTCAAAAAAATATCGAATTTTTCTCAAGACTTGAAAGCCGCCCAAGAGCAAAAACATTGAGAAATGACCCGAGTAAGAGAGTCGAAGCGCGCAGACTTCTGTGTGAATGCATATATTCGCCATTAATTAATTTATAAAACACAATACACGTGCATACTACACTGTGTGCTAATGGCCTGCAATGGGTCGCGTACCGCATCAAGAATCGAACAATTTCGATATTCCACGTAATTGCCTGGCGTGCTAACGGTCCAACTATCTATCAATTATGTATAATTTGAAATATTTAAAGTGAAGTTAGAAAAAGAAGAAGAAGCATACAATGCAACTAAGATTCAAGCCATCATCTTCAATAATGTTTCAAATGTTATTACAGATGGACGCATTTTGAAAATCCTAGGAATCCTTTTGTAACGGCAATGGCTTTATCAAAACGACCGCACAAGATATTTTAGTTGCAAGGAACGTATGCTTGAATTTGCGTAAAAAGACATCAAGAACTTTTTCCTAATTACTTTTTTTGGTTTTTATTAGATCGTAGCTTAAGTTATTACTTAACTTTGCAACAAAAAGAAATTCTCAATACGGGGGGAACTTTTTAACGATTTTGCAAAACTGCAAATTTGTACAAAAGACCCTTCACGAACTCACATATACACATACAAATGATATAAGTAGTAGGAAGTCTTCAAAATTTGTCACCAACTTGACCATTATGGAGCTGCTTTCAATGTAAAGATGTTAGCAGAAAGAGAAACAAAAAATTGCGCAGTTCTAGAGAAAATCACAAGCTAAAGCAAAGTAATTTAAACGTCTCCATTGAATTCGTAAGGTGTATGCTAAATATATCATATATTCAGCGTAGTTTGCTGATACGGATCCACACTTGACTTGATGTAGTTTGTGAGAACGGCGTGACATGCCAATCAAGGTCATAAAAGTCATTTCCCTGAAGCCTGAAACTTGAAAAAACCATATTTAAGTCTTTCTACGTAGGATAATGTGTATTGAGTAGAGAAAGGTCGCGGTTGTTGGCTACAGAAGAACATACAAAAAAAACAATTATTTTGCTTTCAATCGTCGTTCAGAGCATATTTTACATAAAACGCATTTAGACAAGAAAGGCCTTACCAAAGCGGTAAATAATATGCAAGACTAGCGTCGAAAAAAGTGATTTCCAGTATATCGCAAAACCCTATATTAATAGAGCTTATCACGAGAGGTAATGTAGTAGCGGGGAAAATTTTGCGATGAACCCAAGCAATAAAGATATGACTGCCGCTTCGTAAGCGAGTCACAACCGAACTTATTCAAAAAAT
This sequence comes from Glossina austeni, assembly GCA_000688735.1. Lineage (NCBI taxonomy): Eukaryota > Metazoa > Arthropoda > Insecta > Diptera > Glossinidae > Glossina > Glossina austeni. The sequence continues at coordinate 1,725,722 of KK502411.1, read as the reverse complement.
AAATTATATAAAAAAGTTTTTTTTTTAAATAAGCTTTTGCTTAAGTGACTTAAAAGATCGAAAATAAATTTTATGCCATTCACTCTTAACTGTATGTAATTAAAAGCTAAGAGCGATTAATATTTTAATGTGTAAGAAATTCGATTTTTTTTAAACGCACCAAGCGTTATGAACAGCGTTTGAAACAGTGCACACGCATTAAATATTACCAACAAGCAAAATTATATTCGGCTCTGGTCGAATTTTCTATACCCGCCATGTTTATCGTCAAAGAAAAAAGCTCAATAAAAATAAAATTTCGAAAATCTATTATAGTAAATGGACGCGGGCGGATTTTTCCCTTTTTATAGAAATACTCTACGATCGTCCATAGACTATAGCTGGAAATCTTTATTCTTGCATCTGTTCTACCTTCTAGGTAATGGGCAAAACAACCTTCAGTTTTGTCTTTGCCAACTGACGTATTCTCAATTTTATATCGCACTGTGAGCGTAGCATTTGATCGATTCGGTCAATTTTCAATACCAACGTGCGTGCGGAAGCTTGCAATGTTTTTCCCAAATTTGAAGTCGCCACCTAAAAAAAAAAATATATATATATATCCTGCACGGACTTGTTTAGATCGGTTCATAAACTGCTATTGATATATATATTTATTTATGCATTTATATGGCCTCTCAAGTTTCCTTGTCGATGTTGGATAGGTTTTGCCAAAATTGCCAAAATTGTACTCGCTTCCTTCGCTTCGGTGAGGAGTGTAAAAATAAATGCCTTAGCTGTTAAAGTATCCTTCAAGTAATCAAACGCTGAAAACAACATACTTCCGGCAGCAGAGAATTTAACTACAATGCGACATAATATTAAAAGCCCAGGACGAATGCGTCTAGTACTTATTTTAAAGGATCACAAAAGCTTTCAAATAGCATGACGCGTTCGCTTTCGTGTTCGCGGTCACCATTGACTGTTCCAACTTGGCCTCTTTCGATTAAGAAAACAAAGAAACGAACGAAACAAAGTACGACACACTTTGTGTTCGAAAAATAATGATTCCCATCTGTCGACAGGCCTAGATGTTTAAAAGAGCTGGAAACACCGAAACGATACACGATAGATATTTAACAGGCATTGACTTTCAAAAGTAAAATCTCTTTTAATAATCGTAGTATGATGATAGGTCACACAAAACACAAAACACAAAACACAAAACAATTGAAACAAAAACAAAAACAAAAACAAAAACAAAAACAACAAAATAAAAATAACAAATATAGCACAACAACATCAATTAAAATACATTAAAACGTGTGTAGATGAAACGCATATTGGATACTGTTTAAGCCGATTAAAGCCTTTAGAAAGGACAAAAAAGAAGGAAAAAGAGAACAGGAATGTTATCGAAATAATGATTGATTGATTGATTGAATGTATGTTTTATGGAATTTCATAAATATTCAACAAGTGATTAAATTTACATAAAACTTGTAAATTAATTAAATTCAATTCAAGGCAATTGGTTTAAAGTCATATACAATGCGTATGTGTGCGCTTTAGTTTTTGAAACAGTTTATGTTGTATTGAAAGAGCGTAAATGAACTGAAAACTAAAAAAATGACGCCGCAATTGCGATATTATGCGCAGTAACAGAACGGACATAATTTTCGCATGGACTTTATAATGCAGTTTTTAAATGAAGCACACTTTTCGCTAAAATTGTCAAACTTCAAGAGATTTCATTCATTTCATTGGAATTGGATTAAGACGAAAATTTCTCTGCCCACTTTTCACACACCAACAAGAACAAGAATATTTTTAGAACAAATGGATTCAAGTCTCGCAATAAAATCCACTGAACTGCACTTTCCTCGCCAGCTGAACTGGATGCCTTCGATGAAAGTGTTAAACGTTGGGATGCAATTACTCGAGGTGGAGTTTAAGTTGAAAGAAAGGTCAGAAAACTCAATATCCCAGCTAGTATGGAAAGCGTTTTACGAGACTCTTCAAAAATAAAATTGGACACCGGTCTGGAACTGGACGGGGAAAAACCAATTGCTCCAAATGGTCTTTTACACAATCCGGAGAAGATCGGGGCAATCGGGCATCCGTAAGATTTCAGGTAATTGGAGAGATTTCAGGTAAATGTAACGCCATTTACGGCAGATTGTTTGAGGTCTCGGTATAAAAAATTGTATCGCAAGCTATCTATGCAATGCGAACATTAACAGCTGATCCTGAAAATCAATTCTCGAGACTAATGGCCATATTATTGGTTGGACGCTTACATCCTGCAAAATAAAGAAAAATAATATCGATAATGGCTGTCCAATGAAGTTAGTTAAAGCAATTAATTCCACTATTTCTTATGCGATATGACGGAGGCCGTCAGTTGTTTTTGTTGTCTGTCTCTTTAAATAAAAAGAACTAAGAAGATTATGTTCGGCAGCTGCCGAATCTTTTATACCCATCACGGTTGTCTTAGAAAGAAAAAATTTCTATTCTCTATAATATTGCGTGGGCCTGACTGATTTCTTCAATTTTTATAGAAAAACGTTGAAATTTATATCGTGGGTCTGTTGGAATTATTGCCAAAAAGGCATCTTCCGTCTTTATCGACGGAATTGTGAAGCAAACATTAATTCCCAAGTCTTTTATTAGATATCAAATCGATTACACTGCTGAGAAAAATGGAATGCTCTGCACTGTTAATCCATAAATTTATTATTGAATTAACACATTTATAGGCAGATAGCGGGTTTTCATGGGGGGAAAGCACACAATAATTTTCAGCATTCTTTCTTGTTTAGCTTGTGAGTAATAAGCAGAAAACATCTAAGAAATAAATAAGAATTTGATCACTTATAAAGACCGATCTGACTTTGTAGAGGCGCGGCCGACTTTTTCCGTTTTTGTACGTGTGCTGCAGGACCACCCATAGGATATAAATATAAATTTTTATTATTGAGCAGACAGACAGACGGACATGCTTAAAGCGATTTTATGAATATGATAACGATCGAGAATATATATACTTTATGGAATCTCTGAAGCTTGCCTCTGGTTGTTGCGAACCTTTTGACGCAACGAACACATTCGCCATCCTGCGGTGATGAGTATAACGATATTATTTAGTTTCTTATAATTAAACAAATGCTTCCTCTATTTACTTGTTCACTTCTGCCAAGTGTGGAAAGAAAGGCAACAATTACTCCATACGGTCATAGCGTCGGCTGCGGCGTAGTGGCTAATAACATAACTGTCTTTCAAGAGCAATCAATGCTCCGGCAGGAGTAGTCCACTTGCATATTTTCTGATAGAGAGTTTGACCAAAAAAATCTTCCTACTGCATCGAACCGGGGACCTAATCTGCATATGTGGTTTAACGGAGATTTGAAATCGAGAAATATTTTTTCAAGACACAAAACAAGAGGAAATCATGAAAATGGCATAGGTGACCTTTATGAAGAGCTAAGCACAAATCGCCACGATCAGCTTCATGGTCGATCCAAAAGCCGTTTTGTGTGGCTTGGTAATACACCTACAGCTAACGGTTAAATACTTGATTTTCTTATATAACATTTGCGCAAACGACATTAGAGGGGGCAAAAATGATAACATCGATTGTGATATATATGAATGAATATATATATTCGATACATATGAATAAAGATATATGCATATACATATATACATATATACATATATATAATGACGTTTGTGTAAATGAAATAACGCATTTTGCAAGACACTAAATTTCTTTGTGATTTCTTATACTATTATTATTATCATTATTATTATTATTATTATTGGCTACGCACGTAGTTTGTCCAAAACGCTAAATTTGGAAATTTTTTAAAAAAATAAAATTTTAGTTTAATGAAATTTCATTCAAAGCAGCTTTTACATATTAGGGGGACCCATAAGTAATCAATTGTTTTATTTCAATTATAACGACGCCTTAACATCTCTAGTGGGGTCCGATCCAAGGTTATCTATACAGGAACTATCAAGAAGCCTTGAGTCTACCTGATCCACCGTACAAAGGCATTTTAAAGAAATTGGCAAAGTACATAGACAAGGTAAATGGATTCCACACCTGTTGTCTGAGGCCAAAAAATAAAGGCCATACAGCGAAGATTATTCAAGAGAAAATTAAGCAGTTAAGCTGGGAACTTCTACGGCACCCTCCATACTCTCCGCACCTAGCACCGTCGGACTACCATTTGTTGAGGTCACTGGAGCATTCGTTACGAAATAAAAATTTTAATTTCTTCGCACCTTGAGTTATATTTTAAGTCACGCCCACCCCAATGTTTTAAGAGGGGCGTTGAACTTTTGCAGAAACGATGGCAACAAGTCATCGCAACCGACGGCGATTACATAAACGATTAAAAACTAAAAATGTCATTTCAAAAAAAACATTTTGTCTATGAATGCAAAATAATTGTTTAGTTATGGGTCCCCCTAATATATACTCCGCTTTTATATTCGCCTGAGCGGCCAAGTAGGCAAGAGTCTCGACTAGCAATTCAATGGTTGTGGGTTCAAATCTCAAGCGCGGTAGAGCTTTTAGTAATAATAATAATAATAATAATAATAATAATAATAATAATAATAATATTAATAAAAACAAAAGCCGAAAGCCTTAGATGCTAGTGCTTTCAGACTTTAGTCTTAGAATTTATTCTCTGGCTACATTTATGTAATAATAATAATAATAATAATAATATAAGACTTTTGTATAGCAAATAGTTGTCACACTTGATAAACATGTACCGTAAACGTGTTTATTATATTTATTTCTTTCTGTTTTATTTCTTTTTCAGATGAAAATTAACCGACAAAAATTGGATTCCAATGTATTTCCTTTTTTTTCGACCTGACATCGTTTATGAAACAAGGCTGCAATACGTTTGTGGGGATGTAGATAGCATCCAGAAGAACGTGATATAAGCCCACCTTTTATTAAGCTTCTCTATCAGTCCATCCAGTTTTGCATGTTTTCGTGTATCTATCTGACTTTCCTCTGCCCGACATATAGGCCGCAATTTTTGAGATATTCTGTTGAAATTTGGTACACTGAAGAAAACTGTTCGCATGGGACGAATTTTTCAATCGCTTCCCATATAACGCCTCATTTTGAAAAGTCGTGTTATGAATAATTGTATGGAACGAAGGGGCATAGGGTGTTTAATGGTGCGCGATGACCCACTATAATGCATTTCCCTGCTGCGATCTATTCTTTTTTGTCTTTTGAATGGACGTAACGAAAAGGCACGACTAACTAAGGTAGTCCTATGACATTTGGACGAAACTATTCTGGAACCGCATTCGCATTACCTCGAGATGGACCCTTATCGATTGTTGATCCCTCCTTCATTTCCTCAATCTTTCTGTATGCTTCAGCATGTCTGCTAGTCGGTTGCATGGTGTATTTTCTACTTCCGGATATCTTGTAAGCATATTTCTCACCGATGCCCAAGGTGGAGAAACGAAAACAGAGTACTCCGTGTTGTCGTTTATACTTTCACGCAAATCGCTTGTGCTTATCGTAGGTTAAAGTGGCAGAGATAACTCGGAAGGTTTCCATGCCCCGCCAACACTTGAGTTAACAGAAAATCGTATTTATCTGTCTTTGTTTTTATGGACGCAGTGGCAGCGCACTGCCAACTAATGGCCCTACATTGGAGTAAAAGCCATCCCGAAATTGCTTTCACATTACCTCGAAATGGACTCTTATGAATTCTGGACCCTCACAATATCACTCTACCTCCCAAGTGCTCACCTGAGATTAGGGGTACGGATATCGTCTTCACGTGGCTTTACATCGAAAGCAAGTCTGCTCTCACTTTTTCCCTTCATTCTTCCCTCTCTACACATCCTTCTCTAATACTATTTTTTCCCCTGGCGCGATCATTGAAATCCGTTCAAAATCGCTTTATTGTGCTGGGCTTAATTAAATAGAAATTATTTCCAATGCATAAAATGAAAGAAGAATGAAAGCCAACAATAAATGACAATTGTGTGTTAATTCAATTAAAGCGAATTTTCAATTTTTGCTTTTTTTTTCTGTCCAAAAGTACATAATTCTTGCTAAACAATAGTTTTTTCAGCTAAAAAACTCTTTAGGGATTTTGTGGGATTTTATTTTTTGTTTCTTTTTACTTTACATCTGTGCCAGTCAAAAATAATTGAAATTAAAAGAAGAAAAAAAAAAATCTCTGTTTTTGCTAATTAATATATTTAAAAAAATTTATGTACATATATTTATATATAGACATATGTATAAGCGATATACATATAAAAAGACAAAAATAACAACAACAACGAAAGCATTAACTTTTAAGTTCCATTTATACGTTATTATAAGCTTAAGCTCATTGCATCATTATTATTATTGCAGATGGACTTGTGGACCATCACCATCAGCATCAGACCACATTGGCAAGTTTCCCCAGTGGCCAGTGGCTTGAATTTAACACTATATAGTTTAACTAACACGAATGCTGAGTTACAAGTTCGCATATATATATATATGTGTAAGCAATAGTTGCGTACAGTAGCACTTAACTGACATCATTTGTCTGTTCAGTCTACAGTATAACAGCAACTTACCATATGTGCTTTTCCATTTGGCTGTGGTTTTTCTTTTCCAGAGTAATATGCATGTATGCATACACATACACATACACATGCATGCATACATACATAGACTTGTATTCTCAGTAGAGAGCGGCTGCTTTACGTTTTTGATCTTTGCGTTGTATTGTGTTGTCCCGTTATGTTGCCTTATCTAAAACACATACGTACGCAAGCAAGTCTTTCGACTGTAAAACCTATGGTGTCTCTCTCATATTTGAATATCAAAGATTGGTCGCAAAATGTTTCATGAGTATACTTATTTCAAATTAATATAGAGTTTGGACTTAGATGTCGAAATAGTTTCGTTTTTTTAATTAAAAAAAAAATTTTTAAGTTTTTTTCTTTTCGTATTTATATCTAAATTTTCTATAGGGATTAGTTAATCTTCCCAAAGTGGGCTGATTACGTAGTCTGTCTTAATGTGATAGCAAAAATTGTCTAAATTTCAAACATAAAAGGCTTGAAAATAGTTGATCGATCAACTTTGAGTGCATGTTCGACGTAAGTGAAAGGTGATGGAAAATGAATAAAACCTCCATTTAGTCAAACGCGGCGGAGAGCACAAAATCAACGCAACAAAGTTTCTGAGCTCTGTTGTCGAGTTTTTGAACTAATCAATATTTTATTGTAATGGCTTTGTATGAGTGGCACAGTTTCGCTGATATATGCGTACGCTATCAATTCAGGCTTCCATAACCACGTCGAAAACTTCGATGCACATAGCCATCCTTATCTGAAATCCTACTGAAAGAGATGGATGGACTCGCATAATATGTTCTTGCACATGTACTCACAATATCATGATAATTGTGGCAAGCTTTTCATGCATAGCTGTTGGTGGTATATAAGCAAGTTTTCGACTTTGTTCGAACTGTTTTCGTTTGAGAAAAAAAAAACCCACAAAATGTTTAGTATCTCCGCGCACTTCAACTTATTCAAAAGATGCTGTCATTGGAGAAGTCTTAGATGCCGAATTTGTCCCGACAGCAGCTGCCTTATACGCGTAACGTAAGACTTACATCCAATGTCTTCGTGGTCGATTCGACAAAGGCACTGCTTGTACACAGTTGTATACGAGAACTTCAGGTTTTTTATGTTTGGCGACACTTTCTAAATCATAACCTAATGCTTGCACATCATGACGAATTTTATATACGACGAGATTTTTAACCAACGACGACTTTATATTCGTTCATTTGTCACATCACTTTAGAGCCTTACATTGCAATTGAATACGACCGGCAAACAAACAATTAACAAAACGCATTGTGCCTGTCCGCAAAACGTACAGTCACATACAGTTATGAGGGTCCTCAGGAACCATACGGATCTTATAAGTACATGCGCATCCATAATGTTAAATTCGCGTGTGTGTAATTATGTTTTATGTGTTATTCAATTATCAAGCATACCAGTATGCCCTACACTTGCACTTCTCACGCTCCCCTTTCTCTTATCTAATCAACGAATTTTCGTTAATTAGTGCATGTGTGTGGATAGCGTTTCTTTAAAACACACCGGCCCATAAGAAAAATATGTTTATATATATATTTTTTTTTATTGGAAGCGAAATGCATCTTCTGCTAAACATGGCCCCTAATAATTAATGGACGAGTACTTTCGAAAAGCTTACGGATCGGATGGATGGACGAACGGAAGTAGGATTTCATAGGAAAACAATAGTCTTGTAGTTCATTTAACATTCGCCCCTTTTCATATACATTGTACGCACAAACGCACATCCATATAAATTGTATGATGTTGAATAATCAATCAATGCATACTTCCAGGCGCTACATTCCAGATGATAAAATTAACACGCTGCCAGTTCTCGGGGATTGGCTTCGCAAGAGAAAAAAAAAAAATAAATAAATCGAAAATTTGTCCTTAACACCTCTTATTCATTATCTTTCACCCGCACAACCTCTTCGCAATTACAACTTCGAGCACACAATTCAAACTGTCAAACACCTGAATGAATAAATATTTCATTACAATTTCTTTGCCACACATTGGTTGGTTTCTGTTTTATTTTGTATTTTGTTTTTTATTCAGTTTAGCTTTGTTAAAGCAAATTTTTTGGCACATTGTCAATTTTCTTGGGCTTAACTTTATAATCAGCCCCAGTATATAAAGATGTCAAAAGTCGTAAATGGTAAAGAGAACTAATAAGTATGTGAAAAAAGAGGCTAAGAGAAGTGAGAGAAGTGATAGCAAAGGGAGAGAAAGAGAAGGTGAGGGCTTGAATTGTGTAGAGAGGGCGTGAGAGGAGGGGGAAGTATTGAAGTTCGAGTGCTTAGCCTTCTTTTCTTTTTTTCTTTTTTGCTTTTTTTCTTTTTTTCTTTTTTTTTTTGTTTGTAACGTAGATGAGCTGGGAATGGAAATGTAAAGAAGTAGAAAACTTTAAATCACACAACGACAGTTAAGGATTTGGAAAAACCCAAAATTTATAGCTAAAGACAAAAGCCCGGTATACGATAAAATAGATAACTAACTAAACAGCGGCATTGTACTGTTTACTGTAGTCTGCTCTGTTGCCATTAAAATCTTTTGTTATAAACACGAATTACATTTGCACACAACAAAAAACGATATGAATCTGCATTACATTCAAGATACCGCTATAATATATATATATTTATATATATATATTTATATATATATATATATTTGTATGCATATCTCTCTGTATTTACTTTGAACTCCAGTATTTTTATGGCGATGGAAATCACTGCAAATGGTAGCTAGATGAAAATCCTGTAGATAATGTGTCAGTGATAATGGAATAATTTGGAAAACATAGCAAATCGAATGTGTGCCAATGGATTTTTCAAAATGTGACTCAATTTCACATTTATTTTGGTGAAAAGTATATAAATTATTGATAATCATAAGCAAGCATGCAAATAAAGTCAGTCGTCCCTATATACACTCTTTGTTTTCACTGCAAAAGTGCTTTGCAGAGAATTGTAAGCACTACCGTTCAAATAAAAGGTGCTTGCATGTGTTTTGATCGGTGACATCTATTGGTGAAAATAATAGAGCAATGGGAGGTATCAATGTAGACAACGATTCAATTCGATGATTTTGACATTTCTTTACATAATATAACAGTTTTCCATTTAACACAATTGATTTATTCAGCGTACGCCAACGCTAATCACGGAGAGCTAAAAAATTGCATTTTCGACTATCATTACTTTTGTTGTTTAATTTGAGGAACTTTACTGCTGAAGCCCATCAAACACTTTTACAAGCTTATTGGACGAAAATGAAGTCCAAACTCTCAACAAGCTTTCGATCAGCTTAGTAGCTGATGAATCAACTTTACTGGTTACTAGATGCTTACCTTCACATCGACACCGAAGGGTAATATCGACGGGCATAAAATTTTGCTGTGCTTATGGTGGGATCAACAAGGTGTAGTGTATTGGGAGCTCCCCGTTGCAAAAAAGACCAGCAATAGTGTCTAGCAGACAGAAAGTTGTCCTCTTGTATATTAACGTCCGCCCACATGAGGTAAGAATTATCAAGAATACACTGTTGTAACTCGAATGGGAAATTCTGCCGCACACAAGCTATTCACCAGACATAATCCCTTCTGATTACCACAGCTCGATGCAGCATGGCTTGGCTGACAAACGCTTTCAATATGCTGAAGAAGTCCGAAAATGGGTCCATGATTGGATCGCTGACAAACCAATATCGTTCTTTGGACATGGCATCGCCATATTGTCAAGAAGATTGAAAAAAACTATAGAAAATCATGGAAAATATATTGATTAATATACGTATGTAGGACCAATTTTTCTCAATAAATGCCTTTTGCAAGTAAAAAGGCGATCAAAAGACATGCAAGCGCCTAATACTTGACTCACATATGATTGACTGACGTGAAATCGTATAGGCAGGCAACTTTTGACATTTTGACGAATGTTAAGGGGGGAGAAATGTTTTTTTTTTGTTTCGAAGGATGAAAAAGTGATAGAATAATAAAATTGAAAGAGGCTATTAAGGACTAGAAAAAAACAATTATCTTAAAAAATATTGCAAAAATGCCAACATTGGAGCTATTCTTGCGAGGCATGTTTAATTTAAAGACTCCGCGGCATGTTGTGTGACTTTGTGTGGTTTAAATTGAAAACTAAAAAAAAAAAAAAACCTTTAATGTACACACCCATACCGCATCTCTAGTGAAACACGTACCGGATATTGAATGCACGAAGTTTTGCGCAATTGGCGAGCATATGAATAAAATGAAAAAGTGAAAAATGTTTGAATTAATTTATCGAAAATCCGCCCCGTACTTTACTAGAGAACGTCGTTTCAAATATATTGTAAGATATTCGAATAAAAAGAATGAAAATAGTTTGAGTGATGTCGCGCCCCGATTTAAAGAGTCGTTCTTTGAGAAGAACGCGCTTAAAGTTGTGAAATGTTTTATTGAAATGTCATTTCATTGTAACAATTTTTATACCCACCACTGTAAGATGGGAGTACATTCATTTTGTTCATTGTAACATCCAAAAACCTAGCTTCAGAGACCCTATAAAGTATATATATTCTCGATCAGCGTGAAATTGTGAGTTGTTTTAGCCACGTCCGTCCGTCTAGGTGATGTGTGTTTTGGGCACTCTGCTGGTCGCAACAATGAATATACCGACTTCAAATTTGGTACAGACATTGGAAATTTCTGCACGCAGGTTGGTATCGAAAATGGGCCAAATTGGTCAGAGCACAGTGGTGCACACAAAGTTACGAGTGATTAAGTTTAATTTTTCTCACTTTTTTAGGTTTAATGCTTATTTAATGTTTATTTATCGTAAAGCAAACAAGACAAAACGATCAAAACTATTTTGTACACTTCTCAAATGGAGATATATTATCTGCCTAAAAGTAGGTTAATTCTAAAATGAATAGGGTAGGGTAGCGCAATTAATTTTTTCTTAATAATAACAACAACGATATGGGTATCAAATAAAAGAACTTGGAGAGTAGAATGCAAAACGCATAGTGGTGGGCATGCGAGATTAGGCTCCCGCCCAATAGCTTATTCTTCCCACCCACTAGTGTACAATTCCACCAGCACAAAAATACCCCTTCATGTTCAAATAGTTTTCTTTGTTCTTTCTTCACGACGACTTTTCTCCTCGAACAATTCACACTTTAGTTTGCGAGCAGCGAAATGACCTAAAAAATTATAGGAAAAGATATAATCCTATACCGGAATGCATAATCGTTTTCAATCGTTTCGTTATCTCAATTTTTTAATTTCTTGGCAAAAGCACTGAGAGCTCTCGAATCGCTATCAGTCTCATATCTCCTTGACGGCTGCCTTAACATAGTAATTTTGGTCTCGAAATGTGTCTAAATGAACGGACATGTTTTCGTAGACATTTGCTAACAGCTGGTGCTAAAGTACCAAGAAATAGAAAGTAAGTAGGACCTGAGGCTGAAAACTTTTCAGTAGAAACTCGTTTGACTGAAGTTGCTTAGGGTTAAACCCAAAGTTTCCAATAAAATACTTGTCTCAACTGATTCATTCTGCCGCTGACACATTTGCTAATGTGTTCAAAGCATCTATTTAGCCACCTATTTAGCATCTATTTAGTCTCTGCCTTAAAGTTCAAAAAACTCGCATTCATTAGAAATCATTTTGGCTTTGAAACTATAAAGTTTTTACATCTTCCAGCGTCCAGCTGCTAGCTTTTTAGGTCACTTGCTACATGTGCTCTTATTTAAAGGTCAATTAATCAAAGAGGAGCAATACAATCAAGTATTACTTAGGCAGTCGCTATTTTAATACATTCTTTTATAGTTTAAGAAAGTTTTTTTTTTCTACGATCAGCGACTCAGAGGCCCCTTACACGCGTGGATACGTTGGAGTCTAAAGAGATAATAGCTATGGCGAGAGGAAAGAAGGTGAAGTAGTATTTATCTACCATCAACTTGAACATGAAAACATGTGGATAAATGGGAAAAGCCGCAGTAGTGGGCCAAGCCCACATTACACCGATGCCATGCACATTCGAGCACTTCGCCGGATGCGATCGCATGCCGTCAAGCAAGATCTCGAAACCTTCGTCTGCTGATGCGAATCATACTCTAATCTCTAATTTCGGCAGAATAGAATATCGGCGGTAAAAATTTTTCGGAAAAAATACCCTACGTAGGCTGGGGAGAACATTTAGGTGGAAAATATTTGCGTAATCGTCATCTAATAGAGACGCAAAGAGGTGTGGGAAAGGCATTTGTGTGTGTGTGTGCTAGGCATTTATAAGCATCTTCGACGTAACTTTAACACTGATCGACGCACCCATATGTAACGAGTTAGCTGCACGTGTATGCTTTGTTAACGTATACGTTAAACATCACAAAAATACTTATTGGACAATAACGATATAAAATTATTTGTTTAGATCATTTATCAAAAATAGATTGTAGATAGTTATCGTGTAACTCTACAGATCAAGTTGTGAAATGGAGTCCTAATATAACAATTGATAGGAAGGATCAGGGGAATAAAAAGAACTTTTGAAATTTATTTGTGAATAAAAGTTGATTATAAACGTATGAGGAGAAATAGCAAAACAATTCGATTAGATGCAGACAATGAAATATGAGATCCGAAGTGGCCAAGTGTAAGCAGCAATACGTCTGAGTATAATAAAAATAAATAAATTAAATAACAGTAGAGAGATTGTAAATGATATTTTAATTAATAAAAACCCTTAAAACTATCCAGTTGTTATTATTAATGTTAAGGCACAATTTTCGAAATCTAAGTCAGTAAATTAATTAAACTGTTTTAGAAAATAAATATCAAACGTTTATTGGATTTTCCTATTTTAGAATTATCGCAAAATCGGCGGAATTCCATTAACAACAAGTGTATAAATTGCTTTATACTGCTAAGCCACGATAGACATTTTGAAATCAAAGTGTAGTTTCGCAACAAACTGCCAACCAATGCGATTGCCAGTACTTTTTCCATTCATAGACATGTCGGGTTACAAGAGATCGAACTTCTTGGCGATATTTTGTGAAAGTATTTATAGAAATCCATGATCTTAATGAAAAATTTGTCTTGCCAAGGAATGGCGGCGTTTCACTTCCGAAACGGGTGTTAAGTTCGTCACCGATACTTTCGTCATCAAAACGCCTCTTAATTTTCTCGCCTAGTCATTACCAATAATACCGTTCGAATTAAGACTTTCGTTGACTCGCAAACTCTTCTCCGTGTTTATCGTGGAATTTGCATTTGTTTTGTTTAATACAATGAGATAACATCTGCGATAAAGATTTGAATAAAAATTTTTAATATAATTTTTTACTAAAACTGTATAAAAATGTCTCGTTTAGCTAACGAAACCATATTAATCCCATTAAAACCTTGACATTGGACATAAATCACAAAATTAGTTTTACAAATCTATTTAATAGAAAAAGCAAAGTTTTCAGATTAAAAACTTTAACAATTAAAACAAGCGAAACCACCAAAAACGAAGCTATATAAACTTGCCAAAGAACAAACACAAAAATCATGGGTGAAAAAAAAAAAAAGCAAGTAAAACCAAAAACGAAGTAAAAATTAATTACAAGACATTTGGAATAAAAAAAAAAACAAAAAAAAAAATTGAAAAAAACACGAATTAAATTAAAGCCAAACAGATTAAGAAGGATTTAGAAAAGGAGACCCATAACGTAAAAGATGCAACGCAAAAAAAAAAAAAAAAAACAACTAAGTCGGCAGTTGGTGAATTGAAGTTTGTCCTTACGGTCGTCAACAAGTGCGAAACAAACATTTGTAAAATTTAAATTTCAATGGTTAATGTCGCACATTGTGTTGCCTTCGTTTCCTTTCCTTTCTTTTTTGTTTTTTTTTTTGATTGCGGCAAGAGTTTCGTAAAACCATGCAACAACAATAAATTCATTTAAACTACTAGCAAAATGTAGGCAGAGAAATACATATATATGTACGTATACATGTTTACATACAACATTAGCCGGAAGCAATTTTCCGCAAATGTTGCACAATTTTCAACACTTCCATTTGCCGAGCCGTAGATAACTTTTTCAGTGCAGAGTTGTGTGAAGCACATAGCAATCTTCAATTTTTCAGATTTTCTGCTTTTAAAAACTTTCTAAAATAAAGTAATTTTCTGCTAAATTTTGAAAAAAAAAATTTCAAACGAATTCTTAAATACATTTAACGCTTTGAGGCGGATTTTCAATACGCATAAATTACTGCAAAATTTTTTCTATTATCTATAAGCGATTTACTGTCAAAGCAATTCTAGTTCGTACCGCTAAAAAACTAGTCAAAAAACTCTCTCTCCTACGGCATCTATACATGTAACCGTACCTATGAAAAGAGTAAATTTCTTGGGTGCAGAATCTTTTTTTTTTTTTTTTTTGAAATAATCGAAAAGAACTCGAAGGTTGATACAGTGATACTATTTCCGATTTAATTAATGCCCAAAACCGTCTTAAATTCGCTCATAGCCTTGATTTGATTGAGGTTAGGGCAAAAATTCAATATTTCTCGAAATAGTCACTGAATCACGGTCCTTGAGGGTAGGGCGCTCTGTCAATAAACAACGCACATACTTTTGTGAGCTGGGGAATCAATCGGCTCACCGGCATATCCATCATCACTAAGTGAATAACGGAAATGTCTAAGCATTATTTTAACAAGTAGAATAAAATTACCGCTCGCACCCACCAACTTTGTGTTGGAAAAAGCTCAACACAAAAAGTCAAAAAAAATTTTGCATATTTTATAATTTGTATAAATACTTGTAAAAATACAAATCACTCATGAAATGTACAGAGGAATTTTTTGTTGTTGTTGTATATGTTGCAGTTCATTAGTAATGTAAAGCAGAAATTATTTGGTTGTGAAGAAAACAGAAGAACTTTCCTCAGTATAAGTTCTATTGTAGGCATGCTCTTGGACCGATTCTCTAACGTGTACTCAAAAGCTTCCAATGTTGTTATCAAACTTTATTGCTATCTTAATTTTTGTGTTCACCCCAGCCAAGCACAGAGATGGCCAGGTGAACGGACACCGTTCGCAATTCGGTACTGATCTGGAATCTGGATCTGCTTTATAGAATCTTTGAAGGCTACTTTTCCATGCTGCGAACGTTCTAGCAAAATGAATATTTTCCAAACTTTGTAGTTAGGTGTAAAAATCTACAAATTGTACAAAGAAATTGACCTGCAACCACGCTTACAACAACAAGGGCAGAGTAGCGAACTTATTCAAAAAGTAAATTTAATTCTATATGTTGTGGATGTATTCATAAATTTTGAAACAAATGACATTTTTTTCTTGTGCAATGAAATTCGCGAAGAAATCGTTCGCATTTTCTTCGACTGCTCACCCAAAAGTCCCATATATGGAACGTCGTACATTAAGCGCATTTTCAACACATTTCACTTTTTAATTATAACTCACCAAAAAGTGTCGTTTGCATGTGGAGAGCATGCCTTGTTGCCATTTCATAGGCAAGTTTATGAGGTTTAAGAGGAACCTCACTCTCATCAGCTAGTTAAACGGTTGATTAGACCCCAGCGAAAGTTTAATAGACTTTACGCGCAGTCAGCTTTTGCGGTAACTACAAAAATTGGAAAGAACCTTAACTTAAAGCTATAAGAACTCCTGCGCACTGCGCGTAGGAGCGTCAAGCGCTTATCTTTCACAATCCTTATTATATTAAAGCATTCGACATTTTTTAAAAAGGAAATCTTTTCCGCATTGTCTACTCTCAAGTTCAGTTGTCCTCCGGGTGCGGATGGTATTCCATCCTGTTTTCTCGGGAATTGCGCGCATGTGCTCTGTCCTCTGGATGTAGATTTTTAACAGCTGCCTTAAAGTTGGTTACTCTCCCATAGGATAGGAAAATGGAATAAGACTTTTATTATTCCTTTGCATAAAAATGGTTCTAGAGACAACATAATTAATAATTATAGAAGTATTAAAAATTTCAGTGTCCTACCTAAGTTATTGGAAGCTTTAGTGTCTGCGAGATTATCACCGGCTGTAATGTAATGTCAGCGTTATCACCATGTCAATGCGGCTTATTTAGAAGCGGATCAGCATCTACGAACTTGTTGGAGGTTACGTACATGTGATATGTCTCAGGCCTTTGTGATACATATGGTCTTCTCGAAAGCACTTGATAGAGTGAATCATGAACTGTTGATATTTCAGCTTTGTCGACTGGACTTTCATGAGAATTTGTTGCGTGGTTTTTCCGCTACGTTACTGGACGTATACAAAGAGTGTTATTTAGCTAAACTTTCTTGAGGAAGATCGTGCGTGGTTTCATCGCGAGTTCCTCAAGGGAACTTGGCCTTGGACACTATGTGATTTATTTTATACATTAACAACCTTTCTTCGAGTGTCCGTTTGCGGATGATGTGAAAATTTACACTCGTGTTAACCGATTGCTTGACGTTGATGGGTGTGTTATTTGATTGCAGACTCAAGTTTAGCCTTCGCATTGAGTTTACTGTTAACATAAGTCGGATAAGTGGGTTTTGATGTGATAAAAAAAGAACTTACCTGACCCGTATATTTGCAAACGTCTATACACTGCGCTTGTTCCTCTGATTTTGGAATATTCTGTCGTAATATGGGCATCTTTCTATCAATGTCACATCGATTGAATAGAGTCCGTTCAGGAATTCAGAGGAATTTTCTTCGCTCTACTTGACGCGGTCTGCCATGGGATCCCGCTAGAGAGAGGTAACGATCGTGCTAGTTTTTGTGTTTAAATTGATTCGGAGCTGGGGGGTTTTCTCTTCCTATCTATTTTAAACAGTGCCGACCGCAATGTTCCGAGTCGATCTTTACGAGACTATAACACTCCTTTAACACTCTCTCATTGCGGCGGCATGTACGCTTGCTATGTAGGCTTTATGACAGGAATTATTACCGCTTTGATCAGTTCACTGATTCTATTATTACCCTACGATTCTATTACTACACTAACGTAAAACTAACTCAAATAATTAAATGCACCCTAGAAAAGTTAGCTTTCGATAAGTTTCTCGTTTTCTCGTCGGTATTATTGTTAGCTTCATCAGTATTAGCTTAAAGTTTAAGTTTTGGTTTGTTTTGTAGTTCTTCTAGTCTATTAGTTGGTAAATAAATAGATGAACACACGCTATGTAACGTCAGATGTTACATTTTTTCTGTGAGTCGTTCGCCATTCAATTTCTATTAATATGATATTTAAATGTCGCATATGATAAGAGACATTTAGTAAATTGCCCGAGTGTAGGTATGCAACATTCATTTGCACTTATTTATTCAAAATCTATTTTAATCTATTCTATCATTCAATGCTAAGAAAATGAGAGAAAATATAAAATAAAAGCAAAACCTATAAAAAAAAAACTTTCAAATTCAGCTCTTTCCGAATATTTATTACAATTACTAGCAATTTAGTTCACACTGCGTCTAGACTTGAGTGAAATACATGCAATGATTAATGAACTCTGGCAATAAGTGCGAGGAAAGACCGAAAAAACATGAATTGCGTATAAATAATAAAAACCATTAAAAATAATGTAATGTTACTACTGATGCACAATAAACTTTTTTGTTTTCTTTTTTCTACGCTTGTTTCCCTTTTTATCTCCCTTCGCATGATCGCATGCACATACAAAAATGTATTTATATTCATATTGAAAAATACTCAATTTCTAATAAATTTGGCAGCAAAAAAAAAAAAAAAGAAAGCGCCTAATAAATCATACACCGCTGAAACAAAGAAAATAATAAATTATGCGTCACTTGGGATGGTCTTGAAGCAAAAATGCACAAATACCGAAATTCAAGTAAATTTCAATACATCTGTTAATAGACACACATAAGCATTATTATAAACAAAGGCCAGTTGCATGTTCATCTATGCTCGTGTTCATCTTGAAACCAATCTTAAATGCCCAGCTTATAAGCATTGTAGTCACACTACGAAATACTTGAAAAAGAAAAACGACACTTGAAAGCACACTATCGCTCAAACACATTCATTTAAAAAAGTTGTTGCCAACGATTTTTATTGAGTGTGAACTCAAGCAACGTCTAACCAACCAATGAGTGGATTTTTGCCAGATTCGAGTCACGAGAACTAACAGCACGATTACCGTTAGACATATCAAATCCGGGTCCGTTTCAATTTGCGTACCTTAAAAAGATGCTCGTAATTTCCATAACTCAGGAATAGCAGAAATTTTTAATGGCCTTTAATTTTATATGAAAGAAACCGTTAAATAAATATATTGTAAGCGATTCCATTCTGTGTGCTCTTATTTTGGGAAATACCGATGACTTGCAGATGGCGGTGATCGAGTACTTTATTCGCAACACATTTACCCCAAAAAAAGGAATGGAGGGACGGATGGATGTGGGCAAGTTCAAGTGGGTGTTTCTGTGCAAGTGGGTGTTTCTGTGCAAGTGGGTGTTTCTGTGCAAGTGCTGTGCAATCGCCTATAGAATGCCTGCCCATAGAATATTTTTGCAGTTCATGAGTGATGAGCAAAAAACGCGTTTTTGTTTACTTTCAAGAACGTGGAAGTTTTTAGTTTTTTTAGTCTTTTACTGTGCGCCGGCCCTTTGATCTCATTTTCTAGTCTTCAATAACAATCTAATGTGAAAGAATTTTCAATCGATATCCTAATCTTTGTCACCGGTGGAATACTTACCGTATATATAGAAACCAACATATAGAGAGAAAGAGTCTTAGATCAAGAACGTCTCTGAAATATCCTTCAAGTTGTTGGGGTATATTTTGATAAAGCAATATACCCTTCCATCGCTTTGAGATGTGCCTGGCCTTAAAACTCTTACGTCTTTTTGATGATTGCCAGCCAAATTTACTAATTTCCGAACATAGACCTTATGAGAGTGAAGGATAAAGAGAATGGATATCAAGACTACGTCTGTTTGTGACGTTTCAAGGATGGGAGTTTTCAAGGATGGACAGACATTTGTACATTTGTCGACAATTCAGTTATTCATACCAATCGAGACGAGGGCAAAGACAATTCTTAATTTTCCTTCCGATTTCCTTACGATTTGAAAACTGTGCAAAAGTAAGAAATAAAAATCGCTTATAAACATGCAGTTATTGTAATAAACATTTAGAGAGAGTTTTAACTGACACCAGATGTGACAGGGGGTTTACGTAGGTTCCTGCCGTGGAGGCTTAACCCTACGGTGCCCGATGGCACACGGAGTGAGAAAGCGTCGCTCACGCCCCGCTGGGAGCAGGGAGGCTCCCAAGCAGTTCCAGGGTCTTTCGGCTAACAGACGAGCGAGCGAGCGAATAAATTCTAGTTAAGTTTTCCATATTGATATTAAGAAGAAGAAAAAAAATTTTCAATTTTGAAAAATGGCTTTAACAGATGGGAAATGCTATGTTGAGTGTCATAACTAGGCTTTACGTTTTTAGCGTTTTTATATTCATGTCACAATTCTGTTCTTAAATTATGTCATTAAAGAAAAGAAAAGAAAGATTTTTATTTTATGCAAACTGAAGATAGTATGCAATGCAACCGAGTTTTGAATCCATAACGTCTAAGTCTTGTTAGCCATTTTTGTAGGCTTTGATTCGATTTAGAGCATATGTGTGTGATTGTGCTTCTAATATATTGTATATTACATAATTTACATGCAGGAAACATGAAACATAAAAAAAAACTTTGCCGTCTGCATATTTTTCTGGTTTTACGATATTTGCGAAATTTTTACAACTTCGGTCGGATTTTAAGCACGTGACAATGCGATGGTTTTATTTCATGTTCACCTAGCAGTATCCCTAGCAGTTTACAATTTTGGTGCGGCGGAGTGACATTCGCTCACTCGTTATATTCAAAAAGTAAGAGCGATTTGATTTTATCTCCTTGAAATCTCTTTATTGGTCCAAATCTATTTCTTCCCCTTCAAAGTAAACGACACACTTATGCCAACGCTCGAAGCAGTTGTTGTAGTCGATTTCCGTAATGGCTCTCAAAACTCTTTGCAGTTCACGTGGCATCTCTCTCTTCAATAGAGTGAACACATTGTTCCCGGAGGTGTTTCGAGTTTAGGAAATATCCAGAAGTCACGTAGGGCTAAATCACGTTAGCCCGCTGGTTGTGGAACAATATAGGTTACATTTTTAATGAAATGATCTCGAAGAACGGATGCAGTGTCAGACAGTGCGTTATCGTGATGCGGAAATCAAAAGACGTATTTCTACCATTCCCGGCCCCTTTTTGCGAATAACTTCACACAAACGACGCATAACACTCAAATAATATTTGCTATTAACAGTTTTGCTCGGCGGAGTAAATTCATTGTGCACAACTCTACGATAATGGAAGGGAACCGTTAGCAACGCTTGATGATTTTTGAGCGACTTTGGCGCGGTTTTTCTTTCTTGACTCACGCTTTGCACGATATTCGCTCGATTGATCAGTTGTTTCCGGATCGTATGCGAAAACCGAAGTCTCATCCCCCATAATAATGCGAGGCAATAATGCGACTGAGCGAACTGATAGTCAGATATGATCTCCTTAGAGATTTTAACACGAGGCTCTTTTTCTACGCAATTTTTGGTATCAGTCGAGATGTGACGCGTTTGCGGCCCACAATTTGTCTTAAAATGTTGTAGGCGGATCCATGTGAAATGTCAATAGCGTGAGCAAAGTTCATAAGTTAATTCATAATTGGCGGTGGTTGCGTGCCGAAGCTTTGATTTGTTCCTGGCGAGGAGGTTGGCTTTCTTTGAACTGTTTATGCAACGCGTAAACATTTCTTTCCGACAATGTCTGCTCACCAAAAGCTCTCTGCACAACGATTTTCATTTCAGACACAAAATGTAATGCGACTTCTTTGCTCAACATAATCAGAGATTGTAAAAATCGGAAAAAAATACTTTTCGTGTTGTACGAAACCAAGCGAAGCTGAAGCTCTAATGACGTTTACGATATCAAATTTGGCCCAGATGTATATCACAGTACTACCAATTTAGAAAAATTTATTTCTGACATATGAATGTTTTTGGACACAGAATTATGTCAACATAGCACATAGCACATTTGGACACACACGAAAGGACAAAAAGAAAAATGAATAGAAAAATTGAATGCACTAAAACAATTGCTGGTGACAGTCGTCTGCGAGAATTATGCAAATAATTAAAATGTTATCGTATTTCTTTTTCCAAAATTTAAATTTATTTATATATTATATCCAAGTAAGCTTCATACGACACACAAACATAGGTTCAATATTGGGCACAGTCCATAAATTGTTTGGATATGCAATTTGTAGTGACCCGAAATTTTAAAGTCGACATTAGAACGCGACTCGAAGGCACTTCGTGGTCCAATTAAAGTCAACATGGACTGTAGAAAAAAATTATTCAATTATTGTGATTGCATATGGCAGAGTTTGACTGCTGGCGAAGCTAAAACTAGCAATCTTGCTTACACGCCGAATAAGTGAAAACGTTATTCCTAAGAGTCCAAGCGACATTTTACTTTTCGCAGTCTAAAGTTTAAGCATTGAAATGATTTGCACGAAATGATCGCAGCAAGCTTTTCACAGACTACTCTAGAGATACTCAGGGAGTTGCTTGCTTACTCATGGCTGTATCTTATTAGCAGGCGTTGACTCAAACTTATGCGTAAGTCGTTCTCTTGTTTGCTGATTGGAATCATTGCAATGACTCGATGACTCGATAGATGAAAATCCTTTTTTAGGGCAATTTCAAGAAAATTATACCTTTTCATGATTAAATGGTGTACTTTGATTCCTCTGATTGGAAGCTGATTGGAGCAGTAAAGCTTTGAAATAATTAGAATGTAAATAGTAAAGGATCCAAATTTTTAAAATTTTTTAAATTTCCTTCTCTTCGTTCCTTTTCTTGTTGCAAATTTCTTCTTAAATATTTTGCACAGATCGCAATTTACTTCTTCAACTATGTACTTAAAGTGTGCACTTCACTCACCCTGCGTTATGTTAAGAACTTAAAGTAGATACAGGGGCTTTTAACCTACACCTGATAAACCATTGAGTGTTAAATGCAAAAAGTTCACAGATGAATAACATCAGTCCTTCATAAATATTTAAATGTTGAGTTCACAAACTTTTTCTTATATATATATATCGATAACGAAAAAACCGGGAAAAAACATTTATTTATTTATCGATTGAAAACAATTGTAAAAAAAAAGAAAACTTTAGACGGTAGCTTTTTGTTACGTTTTCTCTAACATACAAATCCATCCAGATATATGTAGCGTTCATAAAAAAAAACTTTTTTGTAACACTACAAAACACAAACTACTTTCGGGTTTTTGCCTTGTACGCAATTCGAATTGTGGAGATATACTAACTCTATCATGCCGTTGGTATGTCATATGGAATACAAGATTTCATGTCTAAACTGTTCATGTACTTACTTAATATAAATTATTTTACTAATTAAAAATTTGGCAGAATAGTTTTTTTTGATTCAAAAATGGCTCAATTTTCTTAAATGATTTGCAATTAATGTTAATAGGATGCTTATAGTAAGCACTGTGGTTGTACAATAGAGTAACTTCGCCAACGTTTTCGGGATGACCACCGGTAGATGATCTCAAGAGTGTGCTTACAAATCAAATCAATTCGATCTATAGTAGATGCGAAGAGGAAAACAACTAATAACTAATAACTTAATATCTTCTGCAAGAGCAGATAGCGACACCAGCAATTATCGCAAAATTATTCATTTTGTGTTAATAGGACAATAGGACAGACAACTCGATTTGATATCTAATGAATTTTTCAAAAGCTATAAACTCCTACATAATTTTGATTGTCACTTCTGTGCGACCCTAACGACATAATCATCCAGTTTGATAGGTAGGACACATTTGGAGTGCCTGCAATAATCACCATTGTCTTTGCATACCTTAAATACCTTAGTTGCACGATAAGGCTGTTGCGATCTACGCAAGCTCTGCTTAGGTTCGAACTGCCGTTTAAAACTAACTAACTAACTAATTAAATAACAAATTTATTTCCGTTTCCTTTTCATCACCGATTAATATCCAAAAATTAATTTTTAAAACTGGTGTACTTTGGCCACAAACACGCCCAAAGTGGCAGCACGTCTGAAACAAGTCTTCAAGAAAATTAAAAATTTCGACATATTTTTACATGAATATCATGCCAGTTTTGATGGCAGCAAACACATCGATATTTGTATTGAATGTGTGCTGAAATTGAACGCAAAAGATGCTTTGGTAGATCAAAAATTAACAAAACAAAAAAATGTTTAACTAAAAGGGGACCTAAGGTTCTACGAATACACTTTTTTTTCTTTCTTCGCATTTCCTTTTTTTGCACTTTCCGCGATACCCAGAGGAAGATTGCAAAGACAAAGTATATATGTTTTTAATCCGTATGTTCATCTGTCCGTCGTTCAGAAACATTAAAAAAATCTGGCGCGCAGGTTAGTACTGAAAGTGAGCCAAATCGGTCAAAGGTCAAAGCACGTTCACAGCGCTACGTAAACTGAAAAAAGCTCTGCGCTATAAAAGGAAAAAATTTGTTTTTCTACTTATTCCTCACAAACGATAGCAGATGAACCTATGAAACCTATAAAACTTTTAAACAAATATTCCAGGGACGATGTTATAGTAACTGTGCGAAAAGGGAATATGTGCGCCACGGTTACCGAATATTATGGTGTATTAAAATGTAAATTTTTTGTCAAAAGCCATTGTAACCCCCAGCAACAAGCTTCAGTGATTCCATAATGTATAAACATTGTTGATCAGTGCCAAATGCATGTCCGCCTGTTCCGTGGTAAACATTTTCCCCGTTCGCAAAATGAAGATAACGTTGATGAGTGTAAAAGATTCGGTCACAGCGGAATATAATTTTCTTACATGTTTTCTTTGCGCAATGTTAAGCGAACGCTATCGGCAAGTCGCGATGATCGTCATGTGATTGCAAATTATTTATGAAGAGTGTACAAGGCATCGATTGCCTGACAATGTTTCCATA
Organism: Glossina austeni; assembly: GCA_000688735.1. Classification (NCBI taxonomy): domain Eukaryota; kingdom Metazoa; phylum Arthropoda; class Insecta; order Diptera; family Glossinidae; genus Glossina; species Glossina austeni. The sequence goes on along the minus strand of KK502411.1, from coordinate 1,701,025 downwards.
TCTTCTTTTTCTTTCTCTTTCTTTTCTCTTGTCTACCTTTTCAGAGAAGAGTTGTTTTCAAATCCATAAATAATACAAGAAGGGCAGGGAAACTCTTGCTTAAAAATTTTAATTAAATTTCAGTTTATATAAATAAATATTCATTTGAATTGATTTTATTTAATACTGATTCGATTACTATGAGAAAATCAACTTAAGTTAAATTCGATTTATACCCAAGGCACTCAACCTTTAAGCTCTTTTCCCACATTGATTGAAATAGAAGAACAAAAAGAGAAGCAAAGAACGAGAAATACATTTTGAGTGCATCGTCATAGTATCATCATCATCATCATGTAACAATACTCAAACAAGATATGCCATATTAGATATCATCCCCGATTGAGATATCGTCCTCAAAATATTTGAAGTTCCTACAGGCGGTTTGGGGACAAATCGATAAAAGAGATTATCATTGAACTCAGAACAATGCTACTTCCAACAGCAAACAACTGGTTCCGGCTTTCTTGTTCTTCACTAATAGACCCGAATGGATGAAACGATACAAGTTTCTCTTTACATGCGATTGCATAAACATGTCAACTACGCTCACCTCAATCTAATCTACAAAACTATCCAAATTTAATTTTTGGTCATTTTGTTTTTAAAATAAGGGGGTGGGAGTACAAAAGATTCGCCCACTGTCGAATGTCATTTTCTTACTTGCTACTTAAAAGTCTATTTCGTGTTCTACATTTTTCCTTATTAAATAATTTTGTACTTCTAAAGCCAGATAGACACGCAAGCTAAAATATGCCCACATTTAGATAAAAGCTACCGCAGATGAGCAGAAGTGTGCTTCTTCTTCGATCAAATATTGCGTGCGGAAAAACAATGTACAAAACGCACGATAGGACGGATATGTAGAGAATATTTTAAATAATAAATTTTCGCGGGAATAAAAGTAGACTCTCTCTCTCTCTCGATGCGTTGAGGATTCTATCGAAATCATCAGAAGAGCACAATATTTTTAATCACTTTTATTAGGTTAACTTCAGCTCGAACTAGACTCGAAGTAAAATCTTGGTTAACAGGATTGGATTTTTTTGGCTTTTATTATTTACTTATTTCTTCATCCTATTAAAAGCTTACCTTACAACGTTATAGGGAAGGTCGCCGGTCAAAACCAGAGCAAAGCAGAAAGTAAGTAGTTTTTTGCAACATTACGTTAAGCTTAAAATATTGACAAACGAACGTAAGTCTAAGGTTTACACTAACTGGCCTACTAACATGCAAACAGAAAGGAAAAACCATAACATCAATACATGATTAGTTAGATGTTTTCGTTTTTTCACACTTCACAAAATAAGTTGTCGCTGCTTAGAAGAAATTTAATTTTCTGTTTTCTTGTGTTCACCTTACTGGCCATCATCTTTTGACCCAAGAACTATCGGCATTGAAAATGGTTCGGATCGGACTATGTCTTCGACCGTTTCCTATACGGCGCCTTATTTTAGAAATCCATTATATATATATATATATGTATAATTGTTTTAAACAAAGTGTGTACGTACTCTTGACTTCTTTAAAAAGCTATTATTTACGTACCTTTAAAAAATAATTGACCGAAGAGTTTTACTTTTTCCCTTTACTCTCTTGACACCCCATTCATTAAGAAACGATTCGCGTCTTCTATTGTCATTCAGTCTCATGGGAGCATGTTTGGGCTTCGATATGTGCTTGAATGTGTAAAAGGTTTGCTTTATATAGATAAGCTTTCTCTGCATGAACTAATATTCAGCTTTAGTCTTTTGAAACCTTGGCTTTGTCTGCTTTTTTGATTCTATGCATTTACACTTATTCGCTCTCAGACATTAAAGCAAAACTAGTGCCGCACTGTTGGATTATCAGACAATTGCAAAATCACACATTCCTGAAAATTCCAAGAGATCTTAAAATCGATGATGTTCATGCAGAGCTCTGATCTGCACTCTAGTATCGATTGGTCCACTTATAAATCCACTATCAGCACAAAAGTTTAACAATTATTCATGTCTTTGGTATATGAGATTTCGTTCTAAGCGGAATAGTGTTTTTATACCCATCGCCGAAGAACGGGGGGTAAAATTGATTTTGCCAAAACGTTTGCAGCGCCCAGAAGTAAGCATCGGAGATCAACATCAAATTCTAAATCAAATTATGCATTTTCGCTTTTCCGTCTGTCCGTCTTTGTAATATCTGTTGTAAGCATTCTCCTGGCCACAAAAATGAAGCAGAGAAATTGTCATAGTCTATGGGCGATGCTGTACTTACTTTAGAAAAATGGAAAAAATTGACCACACTTAGCGAATGTTATAGTGTAACAAAATTTAATTTTTTTTCCAATACACGCACAAACAAGCTCCAAACTTCGCACAAAATTAATAAATTCTTGGTCAGTCTCAAATTTTGAGTACATCCCAGCATGTCCGTCTGTTCGTTTGTCCATCTGTCCGTCTCCACTACAATGTAGTATCTGTGGTAACGATTCTCCCGCTGGCAAAAGTGTAGACATCGCGTACAAATTTGCAAAAGAATTTGAAAATTCTCCGAGTCGGTGAAAGGACGTACCTGAAAAGCAAAATAAACAAAGGCCATCTTTGCTTTTCGCCTTCCGTGCTTTCTGTTCCTTATCCGTGCACTAAAATAGCAACACGATATAATTGTTTTCTGAATTTTACAAAAATACGAAACATCAGACACGCCCATCCAATATCATAGAATACGAAAATTTCGATTGTTTTTTTCTTAATCATTTTTAACTAACAGATATAGAAGAAAGTCCTACTCCCGTCGCTTAACCTAGATTCGCAATTGATCAAAAAAAGTCCAGCTGTAGGATACGTTATGAACACAAAGCATGCGTTTGCATCGTGCATGATGAAAAATATTGCTTTTATGAAATTTCTATTTTCGCAATCCAATGCGCGAGCTATGTGTTCAGGTAACACATATAAACACGTACAATTAAATTTTATGTCTACATTTGATGCATGATGCGTAGTGCAAATGTTGCATTGTGTGCATTGTGTTGATCGGTTAAGAATACTTTGTCATATTTATATATTTGCATTGTACCAAAAAAATGTACGGAGAGAAAATCTGTATACGCTTATTAAACATGTAATGCCACGTTTCTCTTTATCTCTCTGTTTGCATATGTGATATGTCACATATATTTTCTTCCATGTTTGTCAATCTGTCTATCTTGTATATTGTTTAATGTTTAGCATAAATATAAACAAAGCAAAATTTTAAAAGGCAAGATTTACTTACTGCACTTCCGAACAGAGAACATTTCAATACCGACGATGCGGCAGAGATTCTTGTGCGTGTTATCAACTTGTTTATAAACATGCACTGATTCCACAACAGGTGTTGTCATAATTTGAATGAATTTTTAAAATTCTTTAATTTTGTCCCCTCGCACAATAACGATATCTTTCTCCATTCAATTTCGTAATGTAAGTAAAATCTAAAATGTAAACGAACGGATTTATTATGAAAGTTCAAATGAATAGCATTTTAGTTACGCTCTATATAACATATAAATATATGTTCATGTTTATGTATTACTTTTTAATATTGTTGTTGCTTATTATTATTATTATTATTATTATTATTATTATTATTGTTATTGTTATTGTTATTATTATTAATTATAACTAATAAAATGGTACGATTTCATTACAGAAATTTCAACATTTCAACCGGAATTTGTGGAAAGTATATCAAATGTATCGGTGGCAGTGGGACGTGATGCAACATTCACTTGTCATGTGCGTCATTTGGGTGGTTATCGGGTAAGTTATTTTGAAAAACAAAAATTCTTAAATCCATATGCTTATGCTCGTTTATTTACCCATAGTCGTATACTTTCACATATTTATCCATATAAGCAAACGCACGCATATATACACACACTCATATGTGTCCAAAACACCAAAATATATTTGATAAATAACCTATGAATTTTTACACGTACACACGCTTTCTTCCTTTAATACACACAACACACACATGTATGGCCAAAAAAGTACTTAATATCACATCAATTACCGCTTGCAACTACAAACAAAAATCAAAAAAAAAAAAAAAATTGAAACATATTGTGCAACAGTGTACATTATATATGAGTATACCTACCTACTTCCATCAGCCAACCACTCAGTCACTTCTCTATATAAATCTACATATACGTTTTGTGTTTGTATATGCATTCAAAATATTTCAGCAAAATGATGGGTTGGTATATATATATATATATAATGTAATGTGCGTGTGTGTGTGTTTTATTTGTGTTCGTAAGTGTGTGTATGTGGCAGTAAATCATTTAACATCATTTTTCATAAAAATTACAATATGCAACAAACACTTTGCAGAAAAATTCTGAAAAAGAAAAAACAAAAAAAAAAAAAAATAACAAAAAATAATATTTTACTCTTTAAAAAACGTTTCGCCTTTTACGTTGACAGGTCGGCTGGCTTAAAGCTGATACGAAAGCCATACAAGCGATCCATGAGAATGTTATAACCCATAACTCCCGCGTTACTGTTAGTCATTTAGATCAGAACACATGGAATTTGCATATAAAGGCCGTCACGGAAGAGGATAGAGGAGGTTATATGTGCCAATTAAATACGGATCCAATGAAAAGTCAGGTAAACTATTGATTGAATGTTTTTAAACCCTAAAAAGTATGAATAAAGAAAAAAGTAACAAAATACTTATGTTTCTCGCCTTTGTAACGTACCTTCAAGTTTTCTAATAATAATCGAACACTTTTATTATTAATTAATAATTAATTGACAATTATTTCATAATTTATTTAATTCGTACCTTCTTTGTATCGCAGTTTTTAATGGCTCTGGTAAGCTAGTTAGACCATTTTTCGTAACGTCATCTGCTTTAAGGTTGCAAGCCATTCAAGCAACAGTTTGCAGTTTGCCAGCCAATGTCCATGTCCATGTGGTCAAAATGTTTCGTTTTATTGAAAATAGAGATTCCTTTGAGTCACCAATCATTTCGCCCGATTTACTTACCTGTTTGAAAACTATTGTTATCGACGGAGTTATTGTTAGTATCGATGAATTTCCTCTAAACACAGAAATATCATAGACATCTGTTTTGTCTACTTCTGTGTTCCTTGATTTTACGAATAACCGATCTTATGGCCGCCCGAGAACGCTCTATGTATTTACTTGGCGACGACAGCGCCGTCTGTTCTTCTGTCTTGTTCTTCTTTAACAAGAGATCGTACTGAACTAAGTTAGAGGCTGAATACTGGATAATGAATGACGAATTTAATCGCGACTCAATCAAAATAATTCAGCGGAGTTTGCCAAATGGAATCAACGTGACTAGCAACAAGACACAGTCTTGTGACTGTGTCACATATGCAAGTCACACTCATCTCAGTCGAAACATATTCTTTAACGATTTCTCCGTGATAGTAGAAAATAACGACGACTACGTAGAGTATGCGTACCAAGTGTCGAAAGAAGCAGGCAAAGTTTGGCAAGAAATATTTTACCCTAATCGCTACACGTGCCAAATAACGCTGCCTACATTCGACCGAAGCTAGAGTACAACTTCCATTTGTAAATGTGCTGCAAAAAACTCAGATGCTTAAAAGTACAACGAGGGCGTATCCAGCGCTCTGGACATTATGTGAGTTTTATGCCGTGCTTATGTAAATGTACTCTCTCTGCGTGCCCTTCACGGGGCCAGTAGACATCTATTCATCAACAAAATCTTTTAGTGGAATTGCTCGACTTTCTCAGCGATCTCGTTAATTTCTCATGTTCGCCTATTTAAGTAGAACATACGTAAATACTCTACGGTAACTCTCTTTCCGTTCCCCCACATAAATCCTTCTTGAAAATTTTCACACGCAGAGAAGACTTGTCTGACTGACTGAATGACTGAATGACTGCTTGTATAGGGCCGTGCGATGAGCGGTGTCATTTTAAATTATGCGCCATTTTTAAGCTGTCAGCATGTAAACGGCCTTAGCATGATTTTCGACAAATAAAAACTAAAAGACTTTCGGATAACTCGCTGCACGCTCGCTAATCAGACATAGGAAATGCTCAAGCAATGTCAGGATGTTCTACACAAAACTACTCGGGATGAATGAGGCGCATTTCCAACTTCCTAGCTATGTAAACAGAAGACATTATCACTTGTAGGCCACCGACCACCCGAGGGAAATAGTCGCACTAAATGAGTGTCTATTTGCCATCGCTTTTGGCAAACAGTTTTTTTTTGAAAAGCCGCTGCTGACTTGACCGTTTCAGTCAATGGATTGCGGCAGCGAACGTTATTGGCGGACTTTTTTAGTCAGGAATTGGAAGCGCGTAAATGTTTATTTTCCGGGGGAAAACCCCAGTTGCTATACAGCACGTGAAATAGTGGCTCTACCGCACGACTCCCTTAAAATAACATTTCTTGTTGAAAGATGCTACAAAATGGGTTGCTTAAGGAAACAAAGAAAAAAAAATAACTCAAGATCTTTTGTCTAAAATCATTATTTGAGTAGCAACCGTTGCCAACTGACACAAATTTCTGATTTTTTGACTAATTATCCATTATATAGCGAACTCTAAACGCGGGCCATCTCGCTTTTGATTATGAAACATTAAGAAAAGAGCTTGTGGTTAACTGGTTTCTGTTAAGCATTTCAAGTTCGTTGATGATTCGAATACAAGAATTTTCACTGCTTGAGTTTGAAATATTTCCGCTGGGCTATCGTAAAAAAAGAGGTAACAAACACTCTTTCCAACTAAAAACGCGATACAACCGAAATGTATGGTAGTAGTAGTGTAAAGGTATATCTGATCATAAATAAGCAACAAAATACAGGACAGGACCTATCATAATGACAATGTATACCAGAAATAAAAAAACAGAAGAGAAACGTGAAATACGAAAAAAAAAAAAAGTAGTTATATAAAGCAAATCAAACGTTGCACGTATATGTCAATGTAATGCATATAAAAATATCGTAGTAGCGAATAAACAAAGAACTGATGTGTCTCTGCACATATACATATATAGCTAAGCATTAAAAACATTATTTTTAGGAATCTTTTTTTTGTGTAATAGTTGTACACATACGCACATATATCAGGGCAGCGATAAGGTTTACACTGGTAACCGAAGAATGTAAACATTTTATTATCTCACATGGGTAGAAAAACAAATATAATGCTGAACGAATGGGTGTTTGTTACATTACAAGTTTTTACTTTGCTTGGTATTTTCTTTTTTTTTTTTTTTTTTTTTTTTTTTTTTTTTTCAAAAGAAAATATCACAGAGAATGGAGGAAACAGAGAACTTCTTGATTTGTATGTATTGTGTGTTTTAGCATAAAAACAATACAAGCCTGTATATGTGTGTTTGTTTTTGAGCGCTGCGAACGGTACCTTACGGACGAAAGTGCGATAGAAATCCTTGGGCAAATAAGAGAGATTACGATTTCATTCCATTATGTAGAAATAAAAATTAAGGAAGCATGAAATACATTTTATTGGCGCTATAAACTATGCTTCGTTGGTCATTGATATGTTTATGTTTACACATACTCATACACAGCACCATGAGTGTAAATCTATATGCGGAATAGTGTGAAAAGTAATTTAAAAGCAGAACATGAACTATTAGAACAACAAAATAACCGTTTTTCTTATCCCCAAAAATGAATCGCTTGATATCTTGTCGAAGCGTTTTGCATATTAATGACGAATCGTTCAGGCTTGTAGACGGGCGAGGCTACATTTAATTCTTCTTTTGTTTTTTGTTATTAGGATAAGTGTCTTTCTTTCGCATTTCTCTTCTTGCTGTACGCAATGCTGTCTATTAAATAGCATAAAATTATGCCAGAAATGAAGTCGTCACTTTGTTTGCATCTGTTTTCATGATTTTGATTTCTCAAATTTCTTAATACATATTAACATAATTACTGGCTATGGGTGAACATTCATAATACACGTGGGATAGTTGTTTTTAGATTATGGGCAGTTTCTTCGGCTATACTTTATTCTTAAAAGACCCAAAAAGTGCTTAATCGTATGACCTCAATTGGCTTCGTGATTATGAAAGTTGTTCCTACTGTTTACGTAGATCACACGTGTAGTGACGTGACGTAGTTCAGCAACACCGATATAATTGCCAATATATACTCTGCTGCTTTACGAAAAAGAAAATCGTCAGATTGTTCGTACTAAAGTGAACAAAAGATTTGAGAAAAAGTAAACCACGTCCCTCCGTTTTGCATTGCCCGCCTCCCTATCATTAGCTATGTCCCAACAGAAATTCCAATTGACACAAAAAATTATATTGGAGATAAAATGTCGGAGGTTTAAAAAAAGTTTATGCTGTGGAGTTCTTTTATTTTTAAGGAGCATTCTCTCAATCTTCGACTACGACCTTATAGAAGGAATTAAAGTGACTTTTCTTCCCAACTGCGCTGACCTGACATCACCTCACGTATATTTTTGTGTCCTCAGTTAGGAGTAAGAGACATACTATCGATTTGACTTTTCGTGGAAGAGATTCTTTTCTTACTTGTTTTCGGAGGCGATCACTTACACTTGACAAACTGGATCTAGAGGACTAAACGAACAATTTTCCAGTAAAGTGAAAATTTCAAGAATAAAATTGAGTATCGATTTTGAGCCTAACGCTGATCAGGAGTATATTTATTTTTTATCTTTGTAACAATGTAAAGATAACCAACGAAACGTATAAATATATGCATCACGCGTTACGGGATTGATTAAATTCGTTAAGTGAATTTTTCATATTTAGTGTAGTGTCTGTTTGATCGTTTGAAACAATACAAACAATGTTTCCATGAACAGCAACCAAGAATGCCGGCTGCTTAGATCGTTACGCTATATTGTCGAAAGCACATGTTGGAGACATTTAACAAAAAAAACATAGCTAAAATAGAAAGATGGGGACCGTCGTCTGCCGTTTATTTACTTTTTACTTATTACTACAAAAATATATGACCGCACTGGTCCAAGAAAAAGTTCGGTTACGTCGAATACTACCGTCAGCGTGAGTTACTAAACAGACATCTCCCAAGGAGAAGATTGGATCGAATAAAGTTGTTTGGCTTAATTAAACCATATTTTTCCTTATATCCATTTCTTCGATATCAGTTAACGTAGTGAAGTCAACCTATGTCACCCATGATTGACTGTACTTTTTAGATCAAAATGTTCTAATTCTAATTTAAAGAGATTCCAAATTTTTGCCCTAAACTCGGCGCAAACCTGTCCTAAACTCTCTAAAATTGCGAAGAGCAGTCGACAAACGCCAATTAGTACCAACAGTCTCCTACATAGCCGTAACATTCTCGCCACTTGTTACTCTTCGAAGTCTTATTATAACGGATACGTTACGAGTTCTTCAGAAATGAATGAATTCAGAATGAAAAAAAGCAATTGTTTGCTTATCAAGATAATGGTGATCGTTACCGTAAATAAACTCAACCTTTGGTGAAAAGTTTACAAATCCCTTGAAATGTTTACAATATCATCATGAATTCGTAGACTTTGAAAAATATGAAAGGATAATTGGACAAAAAAAAGCGCAAACACTCGACAATTTGTGTGGTAAATATTTGCCAAAAACTTGACATCTGTTGAGCTCCTTTGCCTAGTTATGTATTAGTATTATATGCTCTACTAAACGCAAACGGAAATTATTATTTATTTCAATTTATATTCAATTTTGAAATCTTTAACTTACAGATTGGCTTTCTTGATGTGGTTATACCACCGGATTTTGTGGCTGAAGATACTTCATCTGATGTGATTGTACCCGAAGGTAGCTCAGTTAAACTAACATGTCGGTAAGTTGCCGAGTAGACCATTTTAAAATTGCGTTAGTCAATCGGTCGGTGAAATATTCAAATGAGAGAGAGAGAGAGAGAGAGAGAGAGAGAGAGAGAGCCAATGATTAGCAATTGTATTTAAAATATTGACAGCGTTGACCACAAAAACCGCAGATGCCTGTATTATTCAATTACCATAACATTAGCTCATTACAATCAATATGGAGCTAATTTAACGGCGGCTATTGTTTGATGAGTCACATTTACCAAAACATAAACAAAAAACAATTACGATATTTTAAATGTTTATTAGCACAATATCGATATTATAAATGCTTAATTATTGCAGTAATAAACATAAAAGTGGTCTTTTAACTTTTTTGCTTTCACCGAGTCTCGGATTCATGAATTCAACGTCTCTCAGAAAAATTATCCTAAGTAATCCTTATAACAAAAGTTAAAACAAACAAATGTCAACGAATTAAATGACACATCATTCTTTTTAATATACACAATCTCTACTAGCTTTATCCACACCATCTGTCTATCACGCCATTGCTAACGCATAATCCTGTTAAAGGCTAAGCACTCATTTTATAGAAAAATTTGCTACTATTACGATACAGTAAAGGAAAGAATCTAAAAAAAAAAGAAAAGTCGTAAAAACATTTATTTCATTTTATTGAGCCACAGTTATTTCCTCTCGTCTTCTGCTTGTTAGCACTGAGATGCCTTTTTATAATCTTGATATTCTCCTTAGCGGTGATGCTGGGATATTTCCTTGATTTATATACTTCAGGCTAATAAAATTTCTTATAGTGTCATACTTGCTAAAGGTTTTTATTTAATTAACAAGAGAGGAGAGAGCTTATAAAACGGCATAGTACAGAAGCGACAAATGTAAGTAAGACTCGGTTGGAAAGAGTTATGACCGCTATGAACAACAAATATTTTAAACTTTCCTTATTATTTAATTCCCCCCTCCGTCCCAACTTATTTATTTGAATGCTTTAATAGGAAAAAAGAACTTTCGAAAAATATAGTTTTAATTCACTTCTTGTCGCCATCCCGGTTTTGTGTGTTTTCGGGAATGTGGCTGCGCCATCAAGTTTGTTAAGATAATTTACGAAAATCAAGATATCATCCATATGTGTTGCTGTGCACATCGTAACATCTCCTTCCGCGACGTAATATATGCACGAATCAACTTGTGTTTGCTTTAACTCATATCAAATTAAAGTTCCCCCAGCAAAGATCTCTCAACACTTCCAGATGTTACTCTCATGCCGACCATAATTTTCAGGAAATTAGATGTATTTGTTTCGTTTTCGTCGTATATGAAAGTCAAGTTCCGCAGGTAGTGTCAATAAAAAGCTTACTGAAGAATAGCTTACTACTGATGCGAATGTGTCCCGCACAATCGATTCCTTTCCTTGGAGAATGTCCGTTTATAGCAAGACTTGTTTTAAGTCTCTCAACTTTTATATTTTTTGAATTTTTCTTGAGTACGAAGTGTGCTTTCTTCTCCTCGCGCCCTCTATATAATTGTCAAGCACCATCAATCAGTATTTTTCGTCCAGTGCCTTCTTCCATAAGAATGCCCATACGGATCATAGTTACTTCTATTAAATTAATTTCTACAATGACGCAAGAGAGACGATTGACTGAAATATCATCTCTCTAGTTGATCTCCTCAAAGCACAAAAGTAATTTCCTCGAATGCTTTCTCTCCTTTAGTACCAGAACAAATTAGAACAATTTGTGCTTTAATTTTACCTAAAGTTTGTCAAACAGCGTTTCGGTTAACTTTAGCTTCTTTTGGGTGAAAAAACCGGTAGGCTTGGTAACTCTCGCAGTCTCCACCACTCTCCAGTAAGTTCTTCTAGTACACAACCAAATTTAGCCGCTATGGGAATTAGAATGGATGATAACGATTACATTATTAACGAGGCTCTCGCTGAGGAAGCGCATGCGCAAAGTTTGAACAAATTTGCCACCGGTGCCTTTGAAAGACGTCTTACTGCTGAGCGCATTCACCAGGCCAGCGCACCAATTGAGTCTGTGAGTGGATGCCCATCAGCTTGCAGTATTTCACAACCTGTTTCATGTTGGCACTTATTCCACCACTCCGAGAGGTATGGATCTGACTGGTATGTAGCCACATGCTACCAAAAGTCGGATCTTAGACTTTTAAAACAATTAAGGTACCACGGGGGTCAGGTTGCCCAGAGGATCCCCTCTGCGAGGAATTGCTGGCTGCAGTTTTTGCTGCAGCAGAATCTGCGTAGTGTGTGTGGGTCTTCTACCTGCCTGCTAGGAACGGCCGTTAGAAGAGTTTCGTGGCGGGTGCAGTTGCCCCCAAAAGCGCGGCAACATTAAATATTTGAGGTGTTAGATAGGCCTTAGATAGCCCCCGTCAGAGGGAAGGACATGCCATACACATGCCCTTGATGTAGAACTGCATGGGAACGTTCCTGCTCCATGCGAAGCGTGGCCACGATAGGGTTAAGCCTCCACGACAGGAACCTACGTTAAGCTCCTGTCACGCATCTGTACAACCAAAGTCTTTGACATGTTTAGCACCAAATTGAAACCAAATTCCTTCAGTAGCATCGCGCCGAACATCTTTGCAATACAAACAATTGACCAAATGAATGGCTGTGCGCACCGCTTCTATCCAAGAAAGTTTGTTTAAGTACTTTTTTGAAAAACTATATATCTAGCTTTTCCAATAAGAGTTCGTTTAATTTTTTCGCCTACAATGTTCTGTTCAGGAGCGATACAATGCACTTGTTTGATGAGTAATACCAGACGATTTAACTATGGTTTATAGAGGCTTACTGCCCAAGGGACCAAGACCCATTAGGTGAATATCGTTCTATAGAAGAGTGTACAATTTCGAATAACCTTCTGGCTCTTATACTAACGTCCTTGAATGGTAGATGTACTGTCCCTCCTTCCAGCCGTATAGCGCGCGAATCACTCAAAGCATCGGCCTCCTTTACGCTATAAACCACGTTTTTACTCTTACAGGGGCTTTTGCCCCTTGACTGCGATGGTCAACATACTTAATTCAAACATACCATTGGTGTGTGTTTCCTCGGTAATTAGTGCATTGATAGTACCTACAACTGTGCATACTCCTCGTACAATGACTTAATGTTTAGTGATGTCGCATTCATCCAGATTTATATAACCTTCAAGTACGTACAAAACTTCACTGAATTCAGTTTCTGATGGGTTGTGAACTTTAATAATGTTTTTCAAATTTCAATTATTTATGGAATTGAGTTGATATGGAATTGAGTTGGTATTCACGTTTTTGTAGATTCTTGACTAAGTTTCTCTTCCCTTATCGTTCCCGTTGTCCCATTTGCAGTTATTCCTGAATGCGGAAGGCGTGATTTTCTTTCTTCCGCGTACTTTCTCTTCTATAATAATATTTTCTCTCTCTCTCTTCTTTCGAAAACTCGCTCTTATATCATGTCGTCCCATTGTGGATTTTTGTCTATGCAGGATTTTTGTTGTTTTCAAACGGGAGCTGTCGATCGAATCTTGAGCACCTTCCGAAATAACTTTGAGTTTAGTTGATTACCTATGATCTCAACTTCTGAGCCCTCAACGCTTAATCGCATTAAACTGATAGAATTCTTGCCGGTAAACTGGCATTATTTTTCCATTCTTTCAGAACATTTTCATGCTACGTTAAATTTTTGCACTGCGTCGTCATCATAGTATATAGTACTATGTCTCCATGGATTCGTATTCTTCCATTTTGTGCCGTTAAGTCTTCTTAACAACGTGTTAAGCTCGAACGTTGAATGGCTTTTTGTAAATATATCCAAACCCTATGATGAGATAATTTCTTGTATAGAGATGAAGGAGCAAAATAAGTTGTGAAGAATCGTCCACCTTACCTACAGGAGCATTCATTCGTACATAACTTTCCACACAAAACTTCCACTCTTCCCAATGGTTTCGATGGTTACGTTTTTCAATTTGCGAGATAATTTCACATTTTTATCCCACCATTAGACACGAAGGCCTATAACCTATTGCGATACATGCGTTTATTAGATTAAAGACGAACGAATAGAACGAGTAGAAAATTTTCAGTAGCATGACAATTAGAGGCATAAATAGAAATCGTAATAGCTTGAAACAAAACCTACACAATATTGCATTTCCCATAAATTTGTTCAGAGAATTAAATTTTTTTTAAACGTCACAGAGTAGTTTTTCAACTCAAGACGCTTTTTGTGACTGCAAAAGAGTATATTCTCATACCATACATCGGTTGGGATTTGTGCAGATGTTTGTAACACTAAGAAGAACTGCAAGTAAGCCCACCTCCTATTGAGCTTCTCTTTCTACCTGTCTGTCTGTCTGTCTGTCTGTCTAATGTCTGCCCACATATAGTTGTACTCAAACTATAATTGACAATTTTTGGGATATTTTTTACGACCACTCCCCGTACAAAGCCGTACATTACAAAATTCGTCATAGGAAAGAAAAAAAATTTGTAATTTTTTAAATTTTTCGACAAAAAATGCTAAGCGATAGTATTTGTGAAAAATTGGAAGCGAATGAGGGTAAATATGCACCATATAAGTCTACCTACCTACTTTAAGAGGCCATTTCATAGCAGGTTTCTCATGGAAAGTGAGTCTCTATATATGACGACAATAGCCAATAAATAATAAGATCTTTAACCAGAAAACCAATAATGGTATGGTTTTAAGTTTCTTCCCATATAACGGCCTCTGCATAGAACTAAGGTATAATTTTTTGGATTTCCTGACGAAAACAAGAGGACTAGAGGGATTATATAAAGTGATGTATTTAATGGTCGATCTTGCCCAACTCTAATATTTTTATTTGTACATAGTTTATGGAAATGACAATGCAGTCCGTCCGTCAAAAGTTGCCAATTTTTTGTAACACCAATATTTTGATTTGGACAAAATATGGTTTCAACAACACGACAGTGCAATAAGCTATGCATAGCATCACATAATCTTACTTACACTTACAATAATGGTAAGATGGGAGAGGTCCCCAAAATGCGACATAACCGCATTACACTTTGTTCCCATAAATATCATAACCACGTTATCATGAATCGTTGCTCTTCTCCGGCCAACCGCCGACACTTTATTACCTCAAAAGCTGCATTATTTGTGTCATTAGGGCAATAAGTAGAAATTTATGCCGAAAGTCACCAGAAGTTTGGGTTCAATATTTGGACTTTAACAGAAAAGTCCAAAGGTGATTAAGCGATGAAATGAAAACACCATGAAATAGTATCCAAAATAAGAAAAATATTGTTTTGTTGTCTTTTGTCCTTAGGTTGTTATTTTAAATTGGGGAAGAAAAAAAATGTTTAGTTGGTCACCAATTTGGCCTTGATGTTATTAAAAATATAGAAAAAAAAGCATTTTAAATAAATTGTGGATCTCGAAATTGATAAACATAAGAAGTAAGAATAAAAGAAGATTTAGATAAACTTTCTTTTTCAGAGCTCGTGGTTACCCGGAGCCTATTGTCACTTGGCGGCGTGAGGATGGCAATGAGATTGTACTCAAGGACAGTATGGGTACAAAAACTTTAGGTAAATTTTCAAATATCTTTTTAATTTTGTAAATTTGAAATTTTAAACTGCATCTTTTTCTTACACGTCTAACTATTTGCGTCAACAACAGTGTCTTCGTTTCGTGGTGAGGTTTTGAAATTAACAAAAATTTCACGTAATGAAATGGGTTCATATTTATGTATTGCCTCAAATGGCGTACCACCATCGGTTTCTAAAAGGATATCGCTATCTATACATTGTAAGTATATGTGCTTTCCTTTCGTTTTCGTTTTCGTTTTCGTTTTTTTTTTTTTCATTTCCATAAACAAAATGAACGGTAACATTGTAAACTCATTAATTACCCGCATAATATAACCAGATAATAGTGGTCAAGACGCAAAAGGAGAGACATAAACTTCGCCACGATGTTTACTTTTTAAGGACTGCAATATTATTTTTTTTAATTGTCTTCTTTTTCTTTCGTGCTTTGGTTTCAAAACAAATCTTTAGTTAGTTACTACTAAAATACTGGTAGCATAAGATACTACTACTACTACTACTACTTCTACTACTACTAGTACTACTACTACTACTACTACTATTGCTGCTAAGTAATAATTTTGAAAATTTGTCTGCCGTACGTTCGTGCTTAAATCCTTTGAATCTGATGTTTTGATTGTTGGTTTTACATTCATTTTCGTTTCATTCTTACACTTTTCTATTTGACAACACATATCATTGTTGAACAAACTAACTGTATGTATGTTTATCTAGAAATATACACCCTGACACGAGTTCAGCTTGTTTGTGCTAAACGCCAATACTATTGTATATTTTCGTTCTACTTACACTATGTGACGACGAACTCGACGAAGCAAGCTTGTGCGTTATAAATGCCACTCTCCATATAAAAATTTACTCAATAATTTTTCTTCATTACATTTTTACATAGCTCTAGCTTGCTTGCTTGCTTGCTTGCTTGCTTGCTTGTTCTCTGCCCTCATATGAGTGCATATGATGTGCATATATTTTTCATGTTTCCCTCTGCTCTAAAATGTTCAATGTTTTATATACTAGACTATACTTTTTATTTAACATGACTGATGGCTCCGTATTGCCAGAAGGTATATTTCATATTCAAACTTGTGACACGACGTCAAGACATCAAGGGCACGGAGCTGGCTGATAGTGTTTGAAACATTTAACTCGACATACAATGGCATCATCAACGGTGTCATTGCTATTATTACGTTAACAGCTTAGTTGACAAACAATGTTGCACAGCTATTGTCGTATAATGTGATATAAACACCGGCAGCTAATCAAAACAAATGAATGCTTATTATTATTATTATTATTAGTGCGAGTATTCTGGCGAAGATATGCAACAGCTTTTATAAATACTGAATTATCTGATTTAAATCTGATTTTAATAATCACAATAATAACTGAAAAATACTAATTTAGACAAAGCCTTCATCAAATGCCACAATCAAACGCGCAGAGTGCAATGACCACGCGACGAGAGAAATGAGAAATTATTCACTTAATAAATAAGTGAATGGTGCATTTCACCTTATGATACGACGACGATACGAGAATAATACAAATTATTTACATAATTCATTGAATACCAGAACATTGAATAAAGCAAATATATATTCGAAGCTCATCTCTCTCTGTTGTTTAGAATGAAAAATATTTTTTACAAAATTATGCTGCCAAATACACAGGACATACTACTTCAAGTACGAGCAACACAGAACTATGGTTCGCGTAATAATCGTGAAATTAATAATCTTCCTCAATATTCCACTAATTTGTGGAATATTGAGTGACTACATTTCCCGATATTAATCAACCTGAAAAGTAATAATGACTGCTATACCAACCCAATGGATAGAATTGAAGCTATGTTACTTTGTCCTCTCAATACGATGACAATGCTAATGTCAAAGCTATGCACACGGAATGCCAACGGACTGCCAAAGCATATTTACATTTACATCATACTGACATCTTTATAATTTTGGAAACCCATTTCACTGATCGAATTTATTGCAAATTAACGGATACGATATTGTTTCATGCAATCATCTTGATGGCAGGACTCACGTTGGATCAGCAATTTTGGTTAAATCCTCATTAGATTGGGACGTTCGGGATAACTGCAGTAGGCCGCAATTTCGATCGAATGGAATTTAAATTAAATTTTACAACTCTGACCGCTCAATGTATTTATTCTGTTTGCGGTGTTCCAAGGCAATATCGAGCGTAATGCTTATGAAAATTCCCTAAGCTAGCGAATAAATTCATAATCGATTCATCAATCGATCATTCAATGCTAAGAATTCTTAGTGGGGTTTAAAAGGTTTAAAAATCGTAAAGGCCAGGAACTTAGTTAGTGCGCACAAAAAACATGTTTACCGTACTTTCCACTATAATACCCACCTACTGACTAAGTAATCTAAGAAAATTCCCGGATCTCCTGGATTTTATTGTTTACTCGCGCATGCCCTCATATCGTTTACATATACTAGAGTCTTATGATTTAAATTCCAACCATTCGACTCTGATGATTCACTTCGGCATGCATTGCGGTTTTCACATCAAAACCTACAAAGTGATCTCTTCTAAAACCGATATAACTTATTTTAAGCTAGCATTGGCTAGAGCAAAAGTACAATTGAATCGCAATCAGGAAATCAATCAAAGTAAGGTTCTAGTGCGCGCTGAAATTAGAAAACTTATTCGAACAGAAACGGAACTAACAAAAGTCCGGAAACATAACAGAACCGCAGCCAATAAAACTGCATTAAATCGAGCTACAAAAGAACTAAAACAGCGTTTGGTTGATTTAAAAAAAAAAAGCAGGCGGCATCTTTGCCAAGAAAACTGATCTCCAAGAAGAAATTACGATCACAAGTTTTGAAATGTTACAAAGTATTTGAAAAGACATCAAATGTCAACTTTTTCTTTCAACTTCTTTTTTACATTCCTTGCCAAATGAACTCACCCATTAGACATATATCTCTTAAAAAAGTAGAGCGCGAAATATTCCTTCTAAACAACATGCTAAAAAAGAAAAAAGCTTTGCCTAAAAACTATTTCACTTTATTGACTTTTATTTACAATTCAATTTTGAGACTGAATCCTTAGCCAGATCGATGGAAATGCGCTGAAATAGTAATGGTGCGTATATCTGCTAAACTAAAGAACGACCTCAACTCTTACAGGCCAACCAGTCTTCTATCCATCTTTTCGAAAATGTTTGAAAAACTGCTGCTGCGAAGGTTTCAGCCAAGATTAAGCAATAGTAACATTGTGTGTGAACATCAATTTGGGTAGCGCGATACACACGGCACACCTGTCGTTAAAGCAATGCATACGAAAACAAGCCGTAGTGTTCAACAGTGTTTTTGGGCGTGAATCAGGAGCAACTTTTGATAGAGTTTGGCATTCAGCTTTTAAATTAAAACAAAAACCTTCCTTCCCTTCTCTATCAAGCTCTTCGTTCGTATTTGCAAAATCGCTTCCCTTTTGTTACAGTGAACAACGGAATGGCAGATATCTGTGAAATTAATGCCGGGCATTACACAAGGTAGCGTATTCGGCCCTGTGCTCTATATATACTGTGCTCTATATCACTGATACGGCTTTAATTGTACCCAATGGCTCTTGTTCAAACGCACCTTAATAAGATCTCTTCTGTGTGAAGAAGAAGTGGAACAATCTACGCACTCTCTCTACGCATTCACCTTAAAAGAAGACGATTGCCATGCCGTATCTCTTAAAGTCGTTCAAATTTCTGACGCGAAGTATATTGAATACCTAGGCATGCATCTAAATAGAAGATTGCTGTGGAACATGCAAATAGAGGCGAAACAACGCATTTGGAAGTAAAAACAAAACTGGCTGGTTGGGCAAAAATCAAAGTTAAGCGAAGTTAAGTAAAAAGAAAGTGACTTGAAGTTATATAAAGCAATTCTGAAACCCACTGGAACGTGTGACATACAAATTTGAGGTACGACGAGCAACTCTAACGTTGAAATTCTTCAGCGGTACCAATTTAAAGCGCTAAGTTTAATTGCAGGAGCTCCTTGAGATATGATGAACAAACGTACTCATAAGAATTTAGGCGTTCCCACCGCAAAGAAAGAAATTTTCAATTTCATGGAGAGGACGCAGCTTTTTTTTCTATTTTAAAAATAAAACTTTTTGTCGTATAGACATGTGGGCGTTGTAGGCGTGTCCTTTGAAAAGTTTAAGTCAATTCAAAATTCTTTTGTAAATTTGTAGGCGATACCGTCACTTTTGCTAACGGGACAATGTTTACCACAAATACTACAAAGTTACGCGAACAGACAGATGGACAGATGAACAGGCGGACATGTTTAGGTGCATTCAAGGGTTGTAACTGCCCAAGAAATTGGATGCTTTATGGGGTTTCTGAACGTTGTTTCCGCGTGTTATAAAGGCATTGAAAAAACAATAAAACTTTGATACACTATAACATTGAGTAGGCGTGATCAATGTTTTCCATATTTGTGCACAGATGCTGCACCATCGCCCATAGAATACGCGTTCGATTTTTGCACATTTATTTGCTAGAGTTTATAAGTAATGAGCAAAAAGCCAATTTTTCATTCTTTTTGAAAAACAGAGGTGTTTTCAGGTGACGCGATGCTATGGGCGTGTCCTTCGACCGATTTGACTTATTTTCAATACCAACGTGCCTGCAAGAACTTTCAATATTTCTGCCAAATTTGAAGTCGATAGCTTGATTTTTACAATAGACATAACACAAACGGACAAACGAACAGACGGACATGTTTAAATCGATTTAGGTTTTGAGCCTAACCAAGAATATTTATACCTCATGGGGTCTCTGATGCCTCTTTCTGGGCGTTGCAAACGTTTTGACAAAATGAATATACCCCTCATCCTTCGATGATCTTCATAAAAAAAAAAACTCTTTTTCGAGTGGCAATAAAATTGAACCCCGGAGACATCGAAACTTCCAATAAATAGGATGAAGAGGCAATACCGCCGATTACACGATCTGATCGATCCTTCTTGAAGACACGAAGGGGTTTGAAAGAAAGCTGCAATGCGTAGAGCTTGGATTTCCGCGAGGCTCGTAGCTACAGTCTAGTTATGAGAGACTTATGAGAATCTTTTGAGTCCTGAGCAATTATATTATAACGCCCACAATTAAGAAAATATCTTACAAGTCCTACGTATTGGTATGGGGTGAGGAGCGTCAAAGATTCGCACAGAAAGCGAATATAATTATTTTTTGCTTATCTTTGTTTGGTTTGTAATTAAAATCTTTGCAATAACATAGAGCTAACAATAAATTCGGTTGTTCTTGTATGTAATAAAAGCTTCCTATGAAATATGTAAACAAATTATTTCGTTACTTTATGCCGATGCTAAGAGTCTGAAGCGTTGCATTACAAGCAAAGAATTATTACCTATATGTTGTAACACAAGACAAATATTATGTGGGTCTTTTTCTTTCCTACTCGGAAAGTTGTTCTTCTCAATTATGCACAAGTATGCATAACATGTATGACATCACAGCGGAAATGCATATTACATTATAAGCTGAAAAAAGTCGCAAACGAAATAAGAAAAGAATCCATCAGGTGCATAACATCCGACATAAAATTTTCAAAGGATGTAATTAGTGGTATTTTTATTTTATAACAAAAAAATACCTATGAACGATACTCAATACATACATACATACGCTTTATTAAATGCATTCTTTTTAGTCTAAGCGCGTACAATTTCATAATACCACGGAGAAGAATTTTTATATAAAAATTTGAAAATGAGATTCAATTGAAGAGGAAAGAATTATCTTTTAAAGGAATAATGAAAAATCACGTAAGCTAAGAGAGAGGGCATCAATAGGAAATTTTTGCTAAATAAATTCACAGTAATGTGAGAAAAGTTCGCTTTGTCTGCCTAAGAGCGAACACACCCATCTATCTATCTATATTCATGCCTTTATATCTGTCAAATAGACCTGCACGCTCTCCCACCAAAACTCATAGAGACAAACAAGACTTTATATTTGTCATCGGTATCATCATCATTATCATTATTATCATCATCACGTCAAAGTTGCATCTGATATCCAGTAATATAACACCCAGACAGGACAATGCCCGCAATGTGGCAGTGAAAACTAACGCAATTTCCATCACACTCCCATATATGTGCACGCATCAAGTCATTTACATACATACATATTTGTATGTCAACGGACAAACATATATGCGTAACCTTTCGCTAGTTCATGCCAAAGTCTGACTATTTCACCCTATTTCGGCTCTTGCTCCCAAACAACAGCACACCTACAAGTACAAGTGAGTACGTAACTACTTTTTTCAGCCTACTGCTCACGTGTGAATACACTGAGAAAAAAATATATGTTATTGTAGGGCACTTTTATAAATAGAATTGATTGATTTTAGTTTGCTTCCTTGCTTCTTTTGAGGTTATGTCATTTTTCATTTTCACATGCTTTTTAAGATCTCTGTTAGTCAACGCCTAGCATATGTTATATGTTAGTGATAAGACAATAAATTTTTTTTGAAAACCTTTGTTTAATTACGGTGCTCTTCCATGCGCTAGTGCCAATTGACAATTGTTACGCCTTTTCCCGTAAGCGAACAATTGAACTGATTATGAAAACAAAAAATCGAATCAGCCAGTTTATGTTATATATGTATATATACATAATATGATATCACCTATAGAACGAAGATATTATTGCGATATGTGTGTTGTGTGTATTGTAAATATAGGCAGGAAATAACTAGATTTTCTCCCACCAATTTATAGACAGCAAGAGATTTGAACCTATGTTCATATAAAATAACGGACACTATAGGAACTTAAGTCGAACGACCATCATAGCACCAAAAAGTACGTAAGAAAAGGGCGCTAAATCATGTAAAAGAGGATAACGATATTCACTGCATTATAATTTATGTAAAGCGGACTCAATTTTGATTAAAAACGCAGCTCCTAATAAGAAATCTTATATGCGCAGAGCCTGCATTTAAAAACAAAATTTTGATATCGCTTAATATGTTCTCTATTATTCGGAGGATTTGGTGGGCCTTTGAATAATTTTTGAAATAAATTTTGAAATTTCTGCAATCCTTTATCGAAAGCCATTCAAATTCACTCCTTCGTTTGCATATAACAAAAAGTTTAAATGCTCCCGTAATCCTATCTCATTTACCATATGCCGTGGCCCCGCTGATGTTGTTACCTCTATCTTATACTTCTATTCTCTCATGGCTTCATTTGCAGAGTTTAACTTTACTTAGTTCTTCGTTTACTATCAAGGTTGCGGAATACTTAATGTTTCATACACTTGTTGTTGTCTTTTTTTTTTTTTTCCTTTTTTTGTGACACTCCAACTTAAATGGACATCACATGAATGAATAAGCAACACTTCGTGTGTGCCCTTATAGATAGACGCTAGAACAATTCAAACTATAATATGCGTGCACATGAACGTGTGTGTGTGCATATGCAAATGCCAAACATTCTATCATTTATTCAACCATTACTAGCAGTCGTAGTAGTAGAGATTTAGTAGCGCATTTTAGAAATTTTTTTACTTTCAATTTTCAGTCGTCTGCCATTCAAAAATGTTGATTTCACAATTTTACTGCATTAACCTACCCATCCATGTGGTCTTGTGTGGGTTTCTGGTGTATATGAATTTGTGTCGGTGTTAGAGAGTGATGTATGCGGTTAGTAATTGCAAAGAGACATACTATGTATGTACGAGCCTTTCAATAGGGGAATTAATTTCGTTTCATTTTTTTCCCCTTTTTTTTTTTTATATAAATATCCAAAATATTTCAAAATTCGTTTGGAGTCCTCACTTACTAAACGCAGTGTATCTTGGATGTTCATTTGAAAATTAAAGTTCATTTCGTTATTTTTAAAGTTCGCTTAATTGCATTTCAAAGTATTTTTCCTTTTTTTTTTTTTTTTGTAATTTCGCCGCTTATACCTAATACGTGCAAGAGATCTATCAAATGTTTTTAACATATCGCAAATTTATAATTCACTTGTTAAAACATTCTATTGCGTTATCTGAAAGATTAGGCAAACACTAATCATGATGGGAGAGATTCTTTGCTGTCATCGAGGATTTCTTCTTCTCTACGTATACCACAGATTTTGTTTGCTATGCTTTACTTGTTTAAGAAGCAAGCAAGCAAGCAAGCAAGAAAAGTGTATGCTTTTTAAAACCAATCTTAGAAATTCACAATTCTAAGTACACACATTCACATTTTAAGCAGCGTACCCGCTATTGGAACAGTAGACGATCAAAATTGATGTTAAATGCATTGAAGTTTAAAACTAACTAAATATTATATCAAAAATTCCACAGACTTATTTATATATTTATATATAATAGTTTTTTATTTATTTATGCATTTATTTCAGCTATAATAAAATGATTAGAGGAAACTCTTAAGATTATGCATAGACTATCAAACTATTATATAATTAAAAATTTAATATTCTCTCCAATAAATACAAAAAAAGACGCACTTTTAACACGATAATATAAATAAACGAGTAAAGGATAGAGAGAGAGAGAGAGAGAGAGAGAGACAGGCAAACAGACAGACAGACAGACAGACAGAAAGTAGAGAGAAAAGGGAAAATAAAACTACATCATATATACCTTTAGCGTTGAGATACACCCACAACCGATATAGATCAGAAACATGATTATATCACTGAACCACTGCACAAAACTTGGCAAACGATCGCACACCTATTAAATTTACTAATGAACCATATGACGACACATTAGTTTAAATACGGTATTGTCAACGCGCAGGTACTGCATAAAGAGGTTATGCTTCATGATATTTACAACGAGAACCCAACAAAAAGAATAAATCGCATAAATCGTTAAGATCAATATCGCATTGATTAAGTTTTATATAAAGATAAAAATTCCTAGAAGAAGAATGGAGAACATTGAAGTTTAGATTATTTAATGAAACATTGCGAGTCAATTGTGGCGTTTATCAGGCTTTGTTAAAGCGAATGTCTAACAAAAGTCAAAATAAAGCATTTCTTGTACGAAATGTTAATGAAACTAGCGGCTCGCAATGGAGATGCGAGCAAAAATTGCTCGCGAACAAATTCGATTGATTCAAGATGACAGCGATCGGCCGCAGTCCATATAACAGAATCGTATTCCAGCGTTGATTTGACTACGTTCACGTACAATCAATCTTCTTATAATGTACGGTCATCGGATCGGTGCGGCGCAGTTTCGCCTTTATATACGAAGAGTTCGGTAAAAGTTCCGAGTAAATTGACTCGAAGTAAGTTATCAAATAGCAGACCGAAAATTTTATCGACCGGCGAATAGTCTTCAATTTCTCCAGTTATGTAAATTGATAAAGCATTCAATTATGAATTCATGCCTTCGTAAGTTTCAAAAACGAAACTTGTTTTATGCCGTCAATGTACACCAAGTGATGGACTGATCTGATCATCAAAGATTTCTAATAGATGGGGACAAAGAGACCAATGAAATAGGTTCCAAACGGCTGCCTTGAAGGACACTTGACGTAACGTGATAGCAACCATAACGGAAGCAGTTAAAAAGAACTCTAAAAGATATAAGTGTTTGAACTTAAACATATCGCTGCGTATTGCCGGAAGTCAAACCTGTGGCTAAGTCGCTCGAAAGGCTTACTACAATCAATATGTTTGACGTCAATCTTTGAGTTACTAACAAATTTATGCCTACTTTTCGAAGAAATCTGGTTTCAATCTGCTTCACTTTCGAAACCCAACCTGTGAACACAAAACTAATACTAAGAACACATTTTATTTTATGTATTGTGATAATTTAAACAAAAGCAGACAAATAAACGCCAACACGGACGTACTTGCCCGAATCGGCTCTCAATCTTACGAGCTAAAAATATTTTGATTTATTCTCTCAGGTAACGAAATGATAAAAGAGAACATGCGCCCTGCTATACTGGTGTACTGTTTCGGTGGTGCATAGAAAAGTGTCCTCACTAGTTATTCTATACCACATATTTACAACAAAGTCGCTTATAAAACGACCCACAATAATCTATTTTCCGCAAGCGATCGCCTTCCTTTGCTGCTTACGTGCAGCCTCCTAACACACTATACTTGTAGAATAGACTGCAGATAGCGGAAAAATTACAAACAAATGAGACTGACCGACTCGAGAGCACTCGTTTTGTGATTGAAAAATACTACATATGCCCAAATTTTTCTAGTTTAGTTAAAATAAAA
Organism: Glossina austeni; assembly: GCA_000688735.1. NCBI lineage: Eukaryota > Metazoa > Arthropoda > Insecta > Diptera > Glossinidae > Glossina > Glossina austeni. The sequence goes on along the minus strand of KK502411.1, from coordinate 1,675,244 downwards.
GCACGTAGACAGACAAACAGCACAGACGTGCTCAAGTCTATCTACAGCAAGACTCCAAAGCGATTGATTTATAATAAAAGAGAGGCCTAACCCAAATCCTTTTTCTGACTGCAATCATTGCTATAAGCGCAATATACCACGAATTGTGGAAAGGTATTAATTAATGCACATACACACACAACAACTAAGAAAAGCATATTCGGTCGTGGCTGACAAAAGTAAGTAGAAGAACTAAATTTCTATGCTGTATAATATAGAGTGGGCGAGGCCGATTTCTTCTATTTTCAAAATAAAAGTATTTGTCGCATAGGTGCGTGGGCGTTAAAGGCTTACGTCGCTTAGGTCCAAATTCTTTTGTAAATTCGTAGGCGATATCTTCATTATCGGTAAGGGGGGAAGCTTTACCACAGATACTACACAGTTGAGCACACGAACAGATGGATGGACTTAAAGACGGACATTCTTAAGTGCACTGCAAATATGAAACTGACCAGGAATTTGTACATTTTATGGGGTTTTTGAAGCTTGTTTCTGCGCGTTATAAAGGTATTAAAAAAAGATAAAATTTTGATACCTTATAATATTGGGTAGGCGTGATCAAGTTTTTCCATTTTCTACAGGTACGACAGCACCATAGAATATGCGTTCAAATTTTTGTCCATTTATCTGCTACAGTTTACGAGTACTGAGTAAAAAACGAATTTTTTATTCCTTAGAAAAACAGAGGTCTTCTCAGTAAACGCTGTGGCGCTGTGGGCATTTCCTTCGACCGATTTGGCCCATTTTCAATACAAGAACTTCTAGGGATTCTGCCAAATTTTGAAGTCGATAGCAGTGCAGTTGATAGGTTCATTTTTACGGCCAGGACAATGGTTACAACAGACATTACACCGATGGCCAGATGGACAGACGGACATATTTAAATCGATTTAGAATTTGATTCTATATGTATACTTTGTCGGGTCTCCGAAGCTTCTTTCTGGGCGTTGCAAACGTTTTGACAAAATGAGTATCCCCATCCCCCATCCTTCGGTGATAGGTATAAAAAATGGAATAAATTCTAATAAATGCATACAGATGAGCATTTCATTGGATAATGAATATTTGAAAGGTAGAAGTGTTGATTTGATTATATGAAACCAATTTGACATCCCTATCTCGATGCTAAGCACATTTGCAATTTTGCAATTAATTTCTTATGATAAGATTGCACATAAAGCAAATATTTCTACCACAATATTATCAAGTGCAACGTTTTTTTTCTGAATTTATAAGAAATTTCTACAGCATTTGTAAATGCATTAAATATTGAATATTGAAATAAGATTAAATGAAAAGTTTTAGCGCAGAAAAGAAGAGAAACTTGTCGAAAAGGTCTCTATCCTATAAAATTATTTTAATCAAGTATAAAATTAAATTAAACATTTCGTTTTAATTCTCTCGAAGAAATTTTCTTGCAACTTAATATCATTTTTATTTAAAGATACAATAACAACAACAATAGCAATAGCAATAACAAATATGAAAGGATATAAAAAAAAAAAAACGAAGGAAAGAAAACGTCTAAAGAGGGGGGAGGCAATTTTTGTTGTTGCACAATATAATGAATATGTTGCTGTAGGGGTTAGGGTTAGTTGCTACCTTTTAAAATTTCAATTAAATCAACTTTTTCAAGTCTATTGACATGAGATGACCACAAAATATTCATTTACATACACACACACGCACGCACGCACGCACACACATCAACGCACACACGATGACATATGCACTCGAGCATACAAATCAATTAAAATCACATCACTTTAAAATTTTCATCCTGGTGCATAAAAAGAACTTGGTCGTAGCTCTTGTTATCCGAAGATGTATCCAAAATTGAATAAAAATTGGTAAATAGAACACACACAGCAACTAGCAGAGACTTAATTTTCTCTCGAAAAATATTTCGAATTTAAGAAATGAAATCATAAATACATTCAAATCTATCGTAGAGCATAACATATAGACAGTAGGGGTTGACAAAAAGATACATGCATAGGCCCAAACTAATGCAATCAATTGACAAGTAAAACCACAAATTTGAGTGTATTGTTCAAAAACCTTTAACACACAAAAATCCAGCAATGCCTACACAAGCAAACCGCATGCATGATTCTATAAATTCGAATAGAAACGTGTGTCTGTCTGTCTATACGTACAAATGTGTAGTATCTTGCCGATATATATATATACACATATATATCTTTATATATATATATATGTATATACATATACACATACATATATATATATATATATATATGCATATGACTACTGTCTGGTAATATAGTTGTTGTTTGCTTGGCTATCCAAGTTATTTGTCGATCTATGTCCATATACACAGTAACCAACAACAATCTTGTGTAGCATACAAAGTGACAATAATTTACACAATATACACATTTGCTGCAAAAACACATATACACACAAACATGTGCGTGTAGATATGCACATTAAAGTGTTTTGTGGTTTTAATTCAGTTTTACCTGAGAGTCTCAAATGAAAAATGCAAAAAGAAAACTTTAAAAATCAATGAAATGTAAACGAGCATATAACTCACAAAATTTTCTGCATTCACCAGAGTAAAATAGACTAAAAGAATTAGATGAATAGAAATGACAACGTTTAGAGGAACTTTGATATCAAAGCCATCTCCTAGATCCAGTAAGTTTTTCTTAACTAAATCCATCTCACTGCAAGCTTACACCTCTTGCTGATGAATACGAGTTTTGCGGTTCGGTTTGCAAGATTAATCATCTGTCAGTCAATTTAATTCATTGACTCTCCACGACGCATACATTGGGACAAAAAACAGAAACTTCTTTCAAGCGTTAAAATCAGATAAGAATCACGACTACGAAGTCAGTGTTCGCGGGTTCAAATTTCAAATTCGATAGAGTTTTCTTTGATCGTAGGTATGTTTAGTGAATGCTCAGTTGTTAGTGGACTGCGGCCACTACCTCCCTATTTCCTTTTCTTGCCTGTCCTCTTTCTGACGATTACTGTTCTGCGCGAAGGGGGGCACATTCCCTAAGTGATTGGTCAAATAAAAGAAATTGAGTCGGTTCATAAGGGTAACAAACTAATGTAGTCCCTTGAAAATGCCCAAAACTGTGCCGAACTGTGCCTATTACTTAGAGCTTTCGCAATTAGATTCGTATAAATTGTCTGCATCAGTCACTTCGGACATTTCGGTGTTTAACAGATAAAGAATATTCAAATTGATCCATGGACAAGATTTGCCATAAAGCGATTATTTTCCGTTCATTATTTTTTATAAATAATGCAGAAGCTTTGCATATGCAATATAAGATGTACAAGAGGCTTATAATTCAAAACACCATTACGCGCGGTAAGCTTAAATTTGACAAAAACAAGCAACCACTGATAATTGTATGTTCGTATCGGTACTCGTATGTCAATAATTTTAAGCGGACGAAAACTATTTACTTATGAAATAAAATAAAGACTTTGATGCGATTACGGAATTGCTGAGACATCCAAGAGACATCCAAAGGCTGAACGGATTTACTGAATTCGTATACTGAACAGTTGAGCAGTTGAAAATTGTAACGAATGTCACAAGTCACGGTTTTGTGTAGGTGACTTTATATAATTATATGATACGGTCGACATAGTTGACAACATATGAAGTAACGCTAGCTGGTGTCCTAATGACTTAAAACGTTCGCAACCAATGACAGACAAGCAGTTAGGTGTAAGCGATAATACCGTTCGTTGAGTTCAATATTCGTACACAAAGAGTATTAATAAACATGTTATTCGTAAACTTAACGGACTCGTCTCAGTTAATAAATATATTTCATAGGCAGCGACAGGAGCGCGTACCGAAATAAATAGTTCAGTATATAAGGGGAGTTGCCATATATAAGCTGGATCTAATTGGCAAACGTTAAAGTAATTATTTCTAAACAGCACATAATTGTCTCGTCTAGTAGGACAAACCATCGCGATCCATATTCGTTCGAAGCTAAAACGCTAGATAAGGATAAGCAAAAATATTGTGATATTGAACACTAATAAATGAAGATATTTGGTTGTCATAGCGAGCGAAAACGGTTTAAATACAGTATGACGAAAATCCCAAGACTAACTGATTTTCTAAAAGGTCGGATTGTAAAATTCGTAAAACCAAACACGCTTTATCTGTCGACACAGCTGCACATCTTATTAAAGCAATATTTCAAAAACCCCGTAAAAACACTATAGAGCAGTGGTTTTCAACCTGGGCGGCGCGATACTGTTGCAACGGGGGGGCATGTAGCTGTTTCCAAAATATCATTTTCAAATACAAACCAAAAAAGTCAAATAGGTGTCAAAGAAATGAACGAGCAGTATACGTAACCCACAATCCTCGCCGCGGATTTTTGGTGTACGAATGGTAAAATATCCAATTCATACTCTTCTTCGAATCGAAATATCTCGCGTTCGCGCTTTCGCATTTGGAGCCGAGTACCGATGGGGCGTGGAATCAAAAGATAAGCACTTGCAACATCCCGGTTATTCTCGTGCTTGCTCGCACCAAACTTCAGTAAACAGAAGCATCTGATTGTTTCGGTCTTCTCTCAGTTGCTATTTGATGTGGATGTGCATTTGTCTATAAGTGACTTAATCGATGCGAAAATAAGCATATATAATATAATATGTGAGTGTGTGAGTGAGTGAAGTGAATTGATGCTGAAATAATATAGTTTCAGTGGATAGAACTTCGAAAAGCTTCGAAAAATTGTACATTTAACTTGAAGTCTGATTTTTAGATAAATTAACGGGACGCAACAATTTGTTTTTTAAAGGGGGGCGCATTAATTTTTTTTTTTAAAAAGGGGGCGCCGGTACAAAAAGTTTGGAAACTACTGCTATAGAGAGTCATGGCCCACCATTAAATACCCTGGACAACTGTACAGTTTTCACATGAGAACTTTTCAAAATAATCTCATTGCATAAGAAATGGTCGAAGAAGTGTTCCGATCCGAAGCACTTTCAATAGCACTTGTCCTTGGGCTATAACATAAAAAAAACCAAAATATCTCAAAAATTACGCTCCTTAGGTTGAAACAACAAGGAAACAAGATGAGCACGGAGGGACAGAAACGTTTAAATCGATTTCAGAAAATAATGCTGAATCGGTCGGTATAATATGATAAGACGTGCAATTCTCTCAAGTCCGTCCGTGGGTGTTGCATACATCTGCACAAACTTAACACAACTTTGCGCCATAAATATTTGAGAGCACAGATCGGACTTTTATATTAATTTATGCCTACTTCAGGGATATTGCCTTCGTAATGTTTTACTATGGTTCTTGTTGCGGCCGCATCGGTGTTCGCGTATTCAAATCTCAGTGCCGTTAGACCATACTTGGTCGTAGGTAGCTATTGCGAGCGGTCAATTGGTAAAGGCATAAATAACACTTCCCGACAGGGCAAATGTCTGCGGACATCTCTGGACCGAGGGATTTGTAAAAAAAAATAAAAAAATTCTTATCAGAAGTAAGGATATCTTCCTGTTAGCAATCGTTTCGTAAACATGTTTTTCGCATTGCTAGTCGGAGATTCTTTTCTACTCAAAGTCATTGTTGACTTCAAACTCGAGCAGACTTACAGACATCATGTCTATTGCACTATCTTATTAGAGCGCTGACTAAGGTTCTGAAGTATATCACAATTGTTATTGTTAGTATTGTTGTACTAAGGTCTGCTAAAGTAATTTTGCCTAATTTTAAGCACAAATTTAAGGCGATATCAAGTACCCTTACTTTTGCTTTGTTTATTATTTTGCTGTTGACAGTGCAGCAAGAAATCCAGAAGCAATCCGGAACAGGAGTCAAGTTTCAAGAGAAATAAAATATATATATATATATATATATATATATAGTTGGTCATATTATGAATGATAAAACTTCCGATTACTTTTCTATTATTTACACATATACAAATATCACGTTTTGTATTTATACATATTTGCTATCCATTCATTCAATGACCAACAATAAACTTATGAATATTTAAATAATTGTCACATACGTATACATATGAATATTTACAATTTAATGATGATTTATTATGTTCTCTTTCTTTCTCATTCTTGCTTCGCTTGATTTTATTATCTCAACGAACACATGTGCATCTATGTATTAAAACAGTTCATCCAGTTATACAAGTACCAAATCAATTAGTCGGTGCACCACTTGGCACTGATGTTCAAATTGAATGTCACGTAGAGGCATCACCGAAATCAATTAACTACTGGATTAAGGACACTGGTAAGAGTCTTTAGTGTGTTTTATAACTTGTCTACGTATAGATATGTATACCATAAAACACACACGCGCTCGAACACTGATAATAAACGTTTATACAAACTTTTACATAAATGAATGAGTGCATAAAATCTAAGTTTCGAGTGAAAAGAGCGATTAATTCGTTTCTTGTTTAAGGATCCTTTTTTTCCATTTTCCTTTTTTTTTTTTTTTTTTATAATTTATAAACATTTCCGGCATATGTTGCACGTTTTAGCTGATAGTGTGTGCGTATGTGTATGTCATAATTTAAGATAAATGGATGATGATGAAAATATGAAGAAAGTTTAAATGCAAAGAACAAAAAACATGCTATAGCTGTATAGTGAGTGACTGCCACTCTAACGCGTCAAATGTTTATTAACAAAAATAAAAGAAACTTGGAAGCAAACGAAAATGCTTATATATTAGCATCAAGGTCAATATTAGGCCCGCGTTACGCTCAGTGCTTTCTATTGGTCGTGACAAAATCGCCCGAAAATCGTGATCCCTTGTAAAAAGTGTCTGCAAAAATTTATTGTAAGTGTATTTATTAACGCATGGCTGGTATTATTTCCCACTTTGAGTAAAAAACGTATATATTTTTGGTATTTAAGCAGCACTTGTAACTTGTAACTTCGCTTTCTATAACCTGATAACCTGATTCTGTCATCAGCTTTAATGCATGACAGAAAAGCGGTATGAATTGCCAGGAATTCTTGGACGGTGTAAAAAAAGAATTTTGCCGATATACACTGGGAATCGAACGCTCAATTTTTATAATTAAAATTGCGTTCCATGTAAGCGCTACGCTTACCGATTTGATTACTGAAAAGTCTGATTGAATTATTTTGCATTGAAAATCTTCTTTGTCCTATTGCTTGGCACCATTCGTATGGTGTGCAAGCTAATCGAAATACACATCAATTCTTGCGAGCGGCGCTTAATTGACAAATTACTTGAATCATTATTTATTTCATTTCGCTTCACTTTTTGTCTCTCTGAGTCCTCTTGACCTGACAACATTACGAATTTGGATTTTTCTAAAAGTATTTTAATTGCTTACCACTAACGAAACACTTGTATTTGATTATAAGAAAATTGTATAAATTTATAATAGTTAAAAAAAGAATATTTAAGAAAAATTCACCTGATGTGAAAAGAATTCGACAGAAAATCAATTAATCTCCCACAGATTCGGCATAAACGCGAATATGCGAACGGAAGAAACTGAGAGAGATGAGATTATGCACGTGTGTATAGCATCTCTAAGGCATAACGCGGGGTCCTGTAAGTCGCTTCTCGCTTTCCAGTAGTCGCAATATTTAAATTACATTCTTCCGATAAATCCATGTAAGACCACTTCGTGTCCTGGGCATGTAATTGCCACTCGCAAAATACGACAACACTAAAGAAAGAAGCCGATGTGAAAATAAGGTTAGTTTGAAGTGCCCGGTGACGTTGTCGTAACCTGCCATAGCCCACTGTGAAATGTGACGATGTGCGCCAAAACTGGCTTTATAATAAGTCAAGGACATCATACGACCCCGTTCCAGGGTCTTTATAAACTTCGTGACATTTTCATATTAAGAAAACGTTGTACATTGAAAAACTCCTTTCAATTGCCTTAAATCAAGTTTTTAGTTCTTTTTTATTTTAATGGCCAGCCTACTTATTCGCGTAAACCGCGAAGAACACCTCCGAAGAATTATCTAAACGGGTTTCTCAACTGTAAGGGACATACTGATTTAAATCCTATATTAGAATTTCGTATTTCGATTTTTTATGATCAGATACGCATTTTGTGCGCTTTCCTTTATATAATTGAATAGTAATAAAATCTGATTGTCTCTCTAGTCGTCTTTTGAGAAATGGAATCTCATTTTTACGATAATCAAATCATGTTAGACAAATGCACACTTTTAATATGTATATCACTGTCGGCCTGGGGGAGTTACATCAGTCTTTCATCCTATTTGACAATTCGATTCCCTAAAGCATTGCCCATTCTTAAGCAGTTTGAGATTTCCACCAATATTGATTCAATTCAATATTTGTTTATTTTTAAAAATTTTAAATTTAAAAAAATTAAAATAAAGAGTTAAAAAGTATAAAATAAGCTTTTGTGGTTAAACATCAGGTATTAGCATGAAAAGATTGAATGAATAGCACACAAATTGCTTTAATTGAATTTCGGAAAAACGAAAAATGCAAAAAAATTAATTCAAAATTATTCGATATTCATTCACTTCAAATGTTTGTCTGTCCATTCTTTCTTCAAAATTCAAAGATATTTTTTTTTTCTTTTTTTTTTTTTGTATACAACGTAGAGCAGAACCAAATGATTTGCTTAGTGCATATAACTGTAAGAAAACCGAATACATTTTTAAGCGTGCGGCCTCGAAACCTGGTTGCATTATTTTGAAATTACATACGTGAGTTCAACTTAACCGTAGAGGTTGTGAGAATGTTTTCATTATAAAAAATGCTCATCCTTCTTTCACTTAAAGCCCTTGAAACAAAGGGCTGCCGAATTAACAAAGAGCTGCCTTATAGTGCCGGCAGTGGTTAGAACGCCTTTAGAACGTTTAAAATGGGGAAACCCAGGGTCGATTCTTTGTGCGCTGGTAGCGCTTTTTAACTGTATATTTACTACATATGTCGGTATGATTGAGTACACGAAATTAAAGATTGTGTGAATGTCTCCAATGAAATTAGGAGAAGTAGAAATTTTACTTACCTGCTTATCATATGCAGAATACTTGCCATTGGGTTTTTTTAAGTGCATCGATTTATAGATATTTCATTGCCTATCTATCGAACTTTCGTTTACGACTTCAAAACACTTGCTATTCAGAGCACTTGCTTGCAAATCAGAGAAATCGATTCTTGGATCCGCCAATGAATACCAACACAATCATAGTTTTCCTCCTTTCCCCAGTTATGACATCAAAACTGAAGGTCATTTTATACCTACTTCTACATTTCTCTTGAAGACATTTTCATTTTATATTCTTAAAGCACGTGAACTGCCCCAAGAACACACATGATTAGAAAAAAAAAAACTGTATTTATTATAAGCAAGGACGAGTCCAACTAGTCCAACAAGTTAGGGAACTTACAATGTATAATACATATGATACGATATGTAATGGGGATGTAGAGTAAAGGAATCTTTCCTGGTCACAGTTAGTGCTGTGTGCCGATCCTTCCATGACCAGAGCAACTGATTTTTTTTTTATGTCTCTTATTGGGTTAACTTCAAGCCCAGAGTACATTTGTCGTTCTTGTCGTCATTGTTTTGAAAATCATAACAATCGGGCCATTTATGCTAGACTCTGCCGTTTTGAATAAAACTAAGACATCACTCAATAGGTTCGTAAGACGACACAAAGATATCGCCTCTTTTGATGAATCCGTATGATTTGTAAATAGATGATGCACATCTTCGAAAGAAAATTATGAAAATGAGAAACGATGGAATTGCCGCAGATTGCAAAAATTTGATATGAGTACTCATTGGCCGATTAAGACTCAGCGCTAGAAGGTGGTTGTAATCTGCCCGCATGCACACCGACAATAGATAAGAAACTGAAAAATTCGACAATTTTTTCATATCCTTCTCTACAACTCTCAGTTCCGTGAAGACGTTTCCAAAATGCTGTCACCCAAATATGAGTCGACTTCAAATTCGATTCGAAAATAGTCCCAATTGATTTACTAATACGTCCGCTGCTAACGATACGTAATATGAGAGATCGCATTTGCATTTGCTTAAATGCACAATGGTCGTCGATTTCTAATCAAGTAAGTAAGACTATTTTATCCGTCCCACGGGGAATTTTGACTGACCGCTTTCTTCGTCCAGTTTAAAAACATTATAAACCTTTCTGGCATTGGTCAGGGATTCAGTTGATTATTTCAAAATTATTTGTATCGCTCAGGTTCTTTTGTGTAACTTCCTGAAACCAGCATCCAAATATACAGCATGCAAAAGCCTAAAAATATTTACAAAATTCGAATAAAAAAGCCCTTACAAAGCAAGTTCACCTTTACATGCTTTGATATAGAAATACACACACACACACACACACACACACACACGCACACACACACACACACACACACACTATGAGCCTAATGATCGGTAGTGCAGCAGCTTGGAATTCGGTAGACGCGTTTGCTAGCAATACCCTCGTAGAGTTACGACGGGTGGAGAGGCAACGGGTGGAGAGCAGAGGGGGTGGAAGCCAATAGTGTATTCCACCAAGGTCCCACCATCAGAAGCGCGCTAACGACAACTACCCTCCGCGAAGTAATATCTAACGGTGGTCCCGCGGAGGAGAACGGTAGAAGAAGTGTATGGGGGGGTAGTTTTTAGCACGTAAGCGTCATGGATGGCGAATCGTGCATGCTGCTACTAAGAACTAGCAGTATCTTCCGAAGATTTTTTACCTCCTGCTCGCTGAGCAAAAAAACACACACACACACACACACACACACACATTCACCACTTGGTAAATAAACATTATTAAACAAACTATTTCTGAACGATTGTATATTAATATATATACCGAATAAAACTTTAATCCATATTTATATTATATACGATATATACATACGAGTGTCTATATAAAAGTGAATAAAAGAGAACTTTTTCAATCGTTTTGTCAACAGGTGAAATGATTGTGTCATCATCAAAATATCACGTACAGGAATTATCGAAATCAATGTATGAAACGAAAATGACAATGATTGTAAGAAATTTTCATAAAGATGATGTCGGCTCATATCGTTGCATTGCGAAAAATTCTTTGGGTGAAGTTGACAGCAGTATACGTTTATACGGTAAGCAAGAAATATCAATTTTTATAAAAAAATCGTTTCTTAAGAGAAAGCATGTACTGTTTAAGTGAATCAAAATTACTTTACCGTGCAAGTGTTCGTAATCAAAAACATTTTATATCGCTATATGTACAATATTTTTTTTTTTTTTTTTTTTTTTTTGTTATTTTATTTAACCGGTTTGACACTGAACTCTTTCGACCAAATCGTAAAGTGCCAGCCAGCAATAAACATGCCGTTGGCTCTGATGCGGATACCAATGACATTTTAAAGCAGAAACAATTACGCGTCACTTATCAACCGGATGATGAAGATCTGTATGGTTCGGCCGAGGATTTCGATGACAGTGATTCACCGCTGCCGCCACCATTAACGCCAAATGTTTACTATACATCGGCAAACGGTGTCAGCCATAAACATGCCACCCATAAGCCGGGCGTTGTGGGCTTGGGACCAGACGCTGTAGGTGGCAGACATCATCATTATAATGCCGTCAACGGCGGTGGCACGTTGGAGTTTGGTATTGGTTTGCCTGGTAGTATAAATGGCAATGGAGTGACTCGTAAACCGCCGTTTTATGGTAAAACTGAAATACGCGGCAACGCTATGGACAATAATGAATTAACTTCGGCTGCTTGGTCCAAAACAGTAACAGCCATAACATTAACAAGGACAAGAACAACAACAACAACAACAACAACAACAACAACAGCACCAACAATTATCCATATGTCAATAGTATTATGGTGTTGGCACTGGTGGTATTGTTGTTCCTGGCAATAGTTTTAGTTGTACAGTTTAATACATTCATTTAGTTGCAATTTATTATAATACGTATTGTAAAGAAAAGAACAAAAAACAAAAACAAAAATATAAACAAAAAAAAAGCAGGCCGCTACCTGTACATGGGACGGTATCATTACCGTAGTCTTTGGATAGTTATGTATGTAATAGTTAATATTAAATACTGACAAGTTATGTGTTGTGTTCCACTAAAGTTATAAATTGTTGTTTATAAAAGTGTAGATGTATATGTATATGAATAAATAGAGAAGAATGCGGAAACGAGAGTACATATATATGCTATTAATTTATATACATATTATATTTATTTATAATAAATACATATATAAAAATTTCAAATATTACATTTGTAAACATATACTCCTATTACTTAAGTATAAACAAAATCTGCTGAAGTTATATAAACCTATACATACATATATGGTAAGCTTATTGTTAAGACCAATATTCATTAAACATCTTCCGAAGTTATAAACCTTTTCGACAACTTTCCCGAATAAAAAACAAAAGATATTTTTTTGCTCCATACGCGATGTCACATAAATGGCATAAAATAATTCCATAAATTCTTCATAAATGAAGTTATGGTCCATGAACTTTTTAAAAATCCCCTTTAGAGGGAGGAGGATTCTTTTAAATAGATGGACAGACAATTTTCTGAAAACCTATCAACCGACACACCCATTATTATATTAAGTTATATATTCGAAGGATAGAAAACGTACACACACACACACACACACACACACACACACACACACACACAGTTCTTTTTCTGTTTGCCATCGATTGAAACTCTGGATTTTTGATCACTTTCTAAATCGCCTTAAATGGCCACATTCCTCCGCACATCAATCTTGAAAATTAAGACAAGACATTGAATACTGCTCTATATATACTCTTAGTTGTAGACTTCAAGACTTGAAGAGAAAAAAATTTCAAAATTACCATAATCCACAAAACTCCGAACAGACTCGTTCATAATACTTAAGAAAAATTGCAGGTGATACCTTATAAGCAGCTTTCTTATACAGAATTCTTAATAGAAATATTTGCAAAAGCTACCAAAAAGTTCAAAAGCTCCACTCGTTTCACAAACAACCCTATGCGAAGAGAAAAACTGTAGTATTTTGTAATACTCTTCATAAATCATAAATATCTCATAAAGCAATCTAAATAGTCGCGAACAATCTACGTACAAACAAAATGCTTTCTAATGTCAAATATCGAGTTTAAATATTTCGCCTTTTTATTAAGAGAACGGCGCCAGTAATGCAACTACGAACAGCAAGAAATTATTTTGCATTTCAGCTTTCATGAGAAACTGATCCTTTCGAGTCATGTATCCAAAGACCTATGTCTGTTTTTGAAATGTGCGTATCCGCAAGACTGTTCTATCGAATAGGCACTTGGCACAAATATTATCCGAGCAACATGATTTTTATGATTCAATGATCACATTTGAAAGTGGTCGCGATCCGTACACAAACACGATTCTAGCTGATGAAAAGAATAACAATCTCAAAGCAACTAAGTAATAATCAATAACTGACACTCTACTGCTGATATCGACTTAAAAGTTAGATCAAATTATTATTAAATGACGGCCGACTTGTTGCCAGACCAATCTTTCTTCTTTGATGCCTCGAATGTACATTTTCACCCGTCAACGAAAAATGATCGCATCCACACTTGTCCTGATTATAGCTCTCCAAGGTCCACGTTGAAATTTTTTTTCTTTAAATTGCATCCTACATCAATGTGAGTTTCCCACAGATTCTAATTTCAATATTTCGAAAGTTGAAAAAATTGAGATAAGTAATGGCTTAAAACCGACGCCGTGCGCTCCTAAATATCCTTTCATTTGCTAAAAGTTTAATGCACTTCCTGAACAAGAAAAAAAAAAACGAAACGAAACAAAACAAAGGTCTTGAGCGTAAAAAGGATCTCCATCTATCCACCAATATAAGTTTTCACGCCCGCAATATAGATATATACATATATAGCCCTACTTAAATAGTAATAAGCTTCCAGATAGATAATGAATTGTTTACTTCTTTAGCATAATTTGAATTTCGTCATATTTACATGTAAACGCACGCTTTTTACACAGGGTAGAAGGACAGAAGAACTTGAGATAGACTCATCTGTTACTATGCCAATCGATTCACAATCCGTTTCCGATTTGATTTAAGCGGGTCTGTCCTCCTGTCCAGATGCCCGACACGTTTACGACATGTTCAACCGACAAGTCGCAATTTTTAAGATGTTTTGAGTGGCTAACCCTAATGAAAATCGTTCGGATCAGAGCAACCATTCCATTACTTTCGTTATAACGCCTTATCTTGCAAAGTTGTTACATAAATAACTGTAGAATGAATACTTAATGATGGACCGTGGCCCAGTACAATGTCTTTGTGTGTTCTTTCGCATAAGTTCTAATCTATAAACTGATTTGAGGTTTCAATTAAAAATATCAGCAATTACCGAATGTTAGAACGTCAAGGAATGCAATGCAATGCAATGCAATGCAATGCCTATCTGTTGAGAACTTCGATAAAGATTTTTTTTTAACATAAAACGCGCAGTTGGATTATGAATGTCAATGTTTATTATAAGTTCAGGTAAACGAGCTTAATGAGAGTTTAAATATTTCAACGATCGATCGATTACAGCCACATTACCTTCAGTTTAGTAATTACATTAAAATACTTACTTACTTTGTCTCTTTTACTTAACATATTTATTTCAACATAATATATATAATGTTTCGTGACCAGGTGATACCAACATAAAAGATGGTCGCACGCTGTTTATGCTGGCGAGCGTCAACTTAAGAGTAGTTATGTCTCCCAATTAATAACAAAACTTATTCGTCATAACCTTAAAAGCGACCGATGTATTGATATTAATGCGATGAAATTCGATGATAGACCATCGAAGAGCCTAATCCAATAACTATGTAATTGTGCACTTAATGTTAAGTTCACCCCATTGAAAGTTGAGGAGGTTAGTTTACAGGCAAATTTTAAATATATTTCGCAACTGAATGTTTTGTAGGTTTCGTGTAAAAAAAGAGATAAAAATCTTATCACATGAAAATATAAAGAAATTTTAAAGAAATGTTGCAAGAAGAAACCATAGCCGCAAGGCTTGTCGTGAAAATATCTTTGTGCAGCATATGCAAATTCAATTATATTTATCGTATACATATATATATATGACAACTACGCCAAAATCTAAATCTAATTTGGCTGGACAATGAAAGTGTTACGAATAGCAATTATTTGTTGAAACTTAAGTCACATAAAAAAAGAAACGATTGTTGATTGATTGCAGTCCCGATTGATTCCGAATTGCTTTGCGGTTGCACTGTTTGCCGTCTTTATTTAATAATATCACGAAAGCTCTGTAAGAAACTAATTTTTAATATATCGAAATTTTTTAAAACCTGCACTTTAAGGCTTTTCGAGAAGATTTTTGATAATAAAACCGACTGGTTTTTTAGTTTAATTAAATCAAAAATCAAGCTGTCCTAGCCTTAAGTAACAAACTTTTATGACATATACACAACAAACACATCGAACTCCATTTCAATTTACATTTTTTCAAAAGCTTCCATTTTTAACTCTTTAAAAAATAATTTAATTCAATGATATACAAAAATTTTACATTACATTTAAGCTATCTCGTCTCCCTCGCACAAAGTGAGTGGAGAAAATATATTCAATTAAATATGCTTCCTACTGCAAAAGTTCGGGATTCAAAAGTTTTTCAGCATAAACTCTATTACGCAAACATTTCTTGGTGTAAAAAGTTTCGAGTAAAAGAAAGAGATATTCAAACTGTTTACTTGATGCTTCCTTGAGGTTATAAAACAAACATGCTGTTGCCAACATACGCCACAACAATTTGCCTCCTTGCCGAACCCAACGAATACTAAAATCCAAGAAAATTTCTTAAACAACTTAAGAGTGTGGAAAGAAAAAACAATAAAAAATTAAATGAATAAAAATTAATATTAAATTAAAAATAATATGTATATATATATATATATATATATATATATATATATATATATATGTGTATACCATATATAGTAACTTTACGAAGGCAGCAAAACCAGCAATAAATTAAATTCTTCTTACAATGAATGTATTATATATACATATATATATGTGTGTATGGATATGTATATATATATATAGATACACACTATCGTCCATCAATATGCAATACAATAATATTTGCAATGTGTTTTAATGATGGTGTAGGCAAGTCAGTTGACCGATCAGATTGATTGTTGGGCCTTTTTAATAACTTTGAGAAATTATTACTATAAGTATTAGCTTTTTCATCGAAATCCCATATAGATTATACGTTAAAATTTGTGATCTTACATATAGACATGTTCGTATATGAGATGGACAGGTCCATGCCTTCCAACAAAATGCTTACAATCATAAGAAAGTCAATAACTGACACCGGACAGGCGAACAGAAATGGGCAGATGAGTAAATAATTTATGTAATAGCTATGATTAAATGAAATCGCAGACACTTCCCCCACCAACAAACATTACATACATTCCTTATTTAATCTCTGATGCGTGCTTCGTGATATAACAACGCACGTGGCTAAAGAGCAAATGTAATATAAACCTCATGTCTGAATGTGTGAATGTGAATGGAAGTATTCGCCAGAAAGCGGAGTTTGGATATCCACTACCTGCAGTTTCATCGTTAAGTCGGGTCGGGTTCACAAACTTATCTAGCATCCGTATCATTCGAAAAGACTTTAATAAATATTTACTTTTAATCTTAGATCGTTGTCTTCTATAAGGAGAGCGTTGTTAATATTGAGACTTCATGTATTTCTATGATTCACTCATGTTCGTGCACACTCACGTACACTCACATTTCAAAGTGTTAGTTAACGTCATTTTCATTATGAATCTAATCTACTACAATCTAATAAATTTGCATTGTAAACTTTTGTTAACCTTAGTTTCGTTCTTCAACTGTAGTGATTTTGCGTGATTAAGCGACCATGCCCAATTTCGAACATACTCTTTAAAATTATTTCAAAAATACTTGTGCGTCAACTTAATTCTTTTTACGTCAGTTTTACCGACTTTGCGGATTTTAGGAACAAATGGATGGACGGACCGAAACTGCTAAACTAACTTAAAGTGTCTCTGTGTGGTCTGTAGTTGTAACAAAACATATGGCAAAATTATCATACCTTGCCCCCCCCCCCATTTTGAATACGAATATTGTGGTTAGTTGTGGTATTTAAATTTTACTTACTTGCATACAACATATATGTTTGATCTGGTTGAAGAAGTTTACATAAGTACCGGTGCTCGTTCTTTGGCTACATTTTTCTTTAAAACGTTTAAACCATTGAAGCAATAACAATAAGAATGCAATAATAATAACAATATGTAATTATAATAAGCAATTTGTAATGTAACCATTTTAACGTATAGACAAATATATCATCTTCATGTGAGTGTACGTTTGGCAAGAAAGAAGAAAAACTTCCCGGAAGTAACTTGTCTCCCATATATGTACGCTATCTACAAGTTATTTGAAATTGTACTTATTGTGTTGTTTTGCGGTTGATGAAGAAGATAGAAAAAGCATAGTGAGTATACGAGAATAGGGGAAAGGGGAAAATATCACACAAGTACAGAACACAGAAACCTACATACGTACAAGTTACCAAGTTTTCTTAAGTTTACACTATACAATATAAAATGTTTTCGACCATGTAATTGAAAACACTTGTGACACATCAGTGACGACAACACTGTTTAAGATAACGATGATGATGATGATGATGATGATGATGATGATGTTGATAACGTTGACATTGCCTTCCCCTTGATGAGTGATGAGTAAGAGAATTTTTCTGTTTAAAACTAGAGAAGGCGAAGGGAAAAGGAGAAGGAAAAGTAGAGAAGAATGATCTAAGGGAAATCTCTTAACACAGACAGCTTCGAAGGTCGCTAAACATGTTAAGCCAGAGGAGGCTTACATAATAAAAGGAGCCATACATAAATACATCATTCTTAAATGAATTACACTTGGAATTTCCGGTGATTCGCAGTTTATTTAATAGCTGTTAATAATGTCACTTCCCAATAAGGATCCAGGCAGTTCGTTTTACACAAAATACTTTTTTCCTCCATAACTACTTGCATTACAATATTAGCACTTACTTATAAATAGCTAGGTATCGGTAAATCACGATTGTATGGTACTAATAGTTACGCTGAGTTGTTCATAATTACACTAATCTATGAGTATTTATTTGCACCTGGGACTTCTCTACGTCCAATGAAATGCTTCATTTAAATCAACAACGTAGCTATACAACAAAATTTCTATTATCGGTAGAATTCTAATAGATATCACACTATAATCCCTAATAACATATGGAAAAAGCCAATAACTAAAATCTTGAACAAATAAATTTTATTTTAGCTAGACATAGTTAACAATTGTTAGCTCAAATTCATATCTGAACGTTGCAGGTGTTACATATGAAAACTCTCTGAATTTGATCTCCAACACAGTCCCGTGTCGTTTCCTAAAGCATTAAACTTGTATACGTATTTCTCCATTAAAAGGCTTCGGACTTTTTAGGTACTCAAATCAAATACATCTAAAGCCGAGGCAGAGTTCTCTTCTCCTCGCTCTGCAGCGCCACTCATATAGAGTTTCATTCATCTTTCCGCTCAGAATATACTTTAAAAATTTTGAAAAGGCTCTTCTTTGTAACGCTAAAGTAATGTAACATTAAGTAGTAAACATGGCTCTATTTGACATTTTTAGAAACATTTTTAGAAAATCTTTATTTATATTCTTTCTAATGTTATTCTTAGTGATGTAAGCAATTTTTAAAAGGAATTTGGAATAAGATAAGCAAAAGTTGTCTGAAAGCCTTAACTTAACTATTTCAGTTTCGGGTTAGAGCTACTAGGTGTGATGGACGACGAATCGCACATAACATTCCCCAAAAGACCTTTTTGAGGACATATCGACTTCGCCATCTTTTGTCAGCAAATCTTCTTGACTCAGTCTTAATTAGAAAACCAGCTAAGTATAATGTTTGTTTAAGAACGTTGAAAAAGGTGTTAGGTGCTTGGAAAAATGTTGACCATTTTTTCACTAGAAAAAGACAGTTATTGAGAAAAATTGGTGCAATGTATCTTAATCCAAATAGTTTCCACCGTTTTCTACAACTTTTTCCCACCTTTCTGGCAACATGTCCATGCCGTGTTGAAAGAACGGCATTGGCCTAGCAGCGATCATTTGCGCACTTCTTCAACTTTGCAAAGCTGCGGGCCAGTCATGCTATGCTGCTGCACATATCTGAACAAGTGGTATTCAGAATGCACCCTGATAAGTACGCTGGGTGTGACAGAACTTCCCATTCTGTAACTTGACAACTCTTGCAACAAGCGCCCAAAAGCTGGCAATTCGTGTCGCCACTTGTAAACCATTGAAACCAGAACCAATAATTGGGATATGATGGCGCAGCATCGCCACAAGTTTCGGGACGTGTTTGGTGGGCTTCGATAGCACATTTCTTCAGAATAAACAACAAAAGTAATGAAGGTTCAAAATATAATTTTGAGCGCTCCATGCGATTAACGTCGGCATACGCTGAATAACTCAATAACACTAAATGGAAAACTGTTACTTTAGGTAGAGGAGTGTTAAAATTATCGAATTTAATCGTTATGTGCACTGGTTAGTTACTAGAAACAAGTCGTCGTAGAAGCATTAGCACATTGCGTTAATATTATAACACTTAGTAAGACTTCCTTTTCTTCGAAATTTATTCCAACTCCTTTGAACGTCATGGCATTTAGGCCAAGATTTTTC
Source organism: Glossina austeni (assembly GCA_000688735.1). Classification (NCBI taxonomy): domain Eukaryota; kingdom Metazoa; phylum Arthropoda; class Insecta; order Diptera; family Glossinidae; genus Glossina; species Glossina austeni. The sequence goes on along the minus strand of KK502411.1, from coordinate 1,655,360 downwards.
CATTCTTCAAAAAAGTTTTGAAAGTCTATGACCTTCGACCCTCCTAAACGACATTCCCGAAGCGGTTTCCTTAGTTTCGAAATTACGTACGAAACTACATCGGCAAAATTGAATTTTTGGTGGAAAATTCAAAAAAACAATGGAGGGTCGAAGGACAGAATATCGTAATGCAAAAACCAAAAATTGTCTGTCCGTAATTCTGGCAAATAATTTCACGCAAACATCACATAACCTCAAATACTATTCCTTGTGAACAGTTTGGTTAGGTGGAAAGGATTCGTAATGCATCGCACGACGAACAAAACTTCGCCCTCCTTAGATTTCCTGGTCACAGTATACGATCAGCTAATAATATATTTGAACCCTTCTTGACCATAATCTAGTGGATTAAATGTCAAAACAGAACCCCTCTAAATAAAAGCCATAGCTCGTAAGAGGGCTTTAGCATTAGAATTTTTCGCGTAATTTTCATAAAATGTTCAAACCTATAAACTATTTACGAAAAAATCCAAAAATTTATTTAAAGACCGGGCAAATTTTAACTTTTAGTGTTGACATTAAACATTACATGTATGTATGTATATTATGTATACTTGCGTGTAATTTTCAAATATTTTGATTACTGACTCGATATCAAAAGTTTTCTTACATTTCTGAACATATATATACACACATAACATATAAAACTATAACAAACTGCAATCTTGCAGTTGGAGTTAACAACTTTTGCGTACATTTTGTCCACATATGCACATCGCATAGCTTTTCTGAAGAACAAGCAAGTAAGAAAATTATATACGGTCGTGACCGAATCTTTTATACCCATCACCGTTATCGTAAAAAGAAAAAAAAAATGAAAGAATTAAATTTTCATGGTCTATATATATATGAAGTCGGCGCAGCCGATTTTTTCTACCTTCAAATTAGAAGTCTTTGTCGCGTCGTGTCAGATGCGTGGGCGTTGTGCCCACGTCCTTTGAAAATTTTCGGTCGCTTCAAAATTCTTTTGCAAATCTGTAGGCGATGTCTTCATTTTTGCTAACGGGAGAATATTTACCACAGGTACTACAGGGTTGAGCACGCGGAAAGACGGACATGCTTAAGGGGTTTTTAAGGTTTGTTTCTGCGCGTTATAAAGGTGTTAGAAGAAAATTAAACTTTGGTACGCTATAATATTACGTAGGCGTGGCCAATTTTTTCCATTTTTGTGCACAGATACTACACCATCGCCCATTGGACATGCGTGCGAATTTTTGTACATTTATTTGCAATAGTTTATGAGTAATGAGTAAAAAAGGAACTTTTTATATCTTTTGAAAAAGAGAGGTGTTCTCAGTCTACCGGGGTTTGCGCATATCCTTCGACCGATTTGGCCCATTTTCAATACCAAGAAGTGTGCAAGAACTTGTGAACAAATGTTTCTGCCAAATTTTAAGTCGATAGCTTCATTTTTGTGACCAGGATAATGCTTACAATAGACATTGCACAGACGGACAGATACACAAACAGACACGCGGACAGGTTGACATACTTAAATCAATGTAGAATTTGATGTTGATCAAGAATATATACACATTGTCAAGTGTCCGATGGTTCCTTCTGGGCGTTGCAAACGTTTTGACAAAACGAATATACCCCTTATCCTTCGGTGATGGGTGTAATAAAAAGAAAAAAAAAAAAAAAAAAAAAAAAAAAACAAAGAAAATAAGGAAAATGAAAATTCGCTCTATTCCGGTTGTATGTGATGAAATGTAAACAAAGCCAAGGATTAGTCCATGGATGCAAATGTAAATGCTTCAGCAAGAAAATATAAAAATATGTACGCAGTAGATTATTACATGACTGATACTTGGGTGCATGTATATTTTATTTACACAGCATTTAATTTACATAAATTGCAAATAAAACAACAAATAACGCAACAGAATAAGTTTAACATCTTCTTTCTCGGAAACTTTTCCACTACCTCTCCTTTCCTTCATTGCAATAAGGGCTGAGACAACGAGAATAAAGAAATGCGTTTCTATTTTTAACCCCAAAACAACAGATTACAGTCTTCTCTAAGATTCTCATGTCATTCGCGCTATTCGGAAATATCACTACAAATTCCAGAGTGTAACTCCCTATATGTCCCTCTTTCCGTTTGCTTATTTGATGGCCCATTCGTCAATTGCCTACTTTTATATCGTTCGAAACTTCGGGCATATACTCTTGAGTGATCTTCGCAGATGAAATTTGAAGATGAACTGAAGCCGTCTATAGAATGAAGATCTCTTAATATGCATTTGCATTTTCAATTCCATTTCAATAAAAGTTGGATTATAAGGCTGCAAATTCTCTTTGTTGTTTATTGAAATACCTCTGGATGTTGTTATAGTTTAACGCAATCTGAAGCTAATGTAGTTGGACTTTCTTCCATCAGGTGACACAATATGTGTTTCGGTGCTGACTCGGGAAACTTAGGTTAAAGCGGATCAATCAAGTAAGTGCCATTTACTCTTCATCTCTCGAAATGATTCCGAATGAGATGGTGTTTGGCATAAAAAGTTAAGTCTTTTATCTTTGGAATATTGATTCTCAGGGCTGGTATAATTCCATACCAAAATTTGTATATTAATACTTCTTCAAAACCTTCTTACAAACGATTAGCTGCAAATTACGGCCCTACAAAATTGTTCATGTTGCATGCTCCCCAAGATTGTAGCAAAACGGCCATTTCCTCCCGTAAAAAGGAAAGGAAGAAAAAGAAAAAGAAAAAAGTGTTTTGACATTCGTTACCTTTCTTAAGTTTGTGAAGCTCGCGCTTAACTTGATTTGCTTAATCACTTTATTTAAGAACACCATCAAGAAAAGGAAGAGAAAAGAAAAACGCAAACACACGATTGAATTAAACGGGTGCACTTAAACCCTGCAATCAACTACTCTTTCTTTCCTGTATATATGTATGAATGCTGACTTGTCAGCCCTGACGATACTGGGAACGGTCTTCCAAGCTCGAAATTTCCAAGATAGAAATTTTCTTTCGAGGCACGCTATTTTTGTATGAATTTTAAAAGGATAGAAATAACGGAATAGCTCCAAGTCCTCACTATAATGAACAGATCATCACCATGCTGGTGCTTGAAAAAACTTGAATCTCAAAGACGTCCCATCAAGACCAGTTAATGCGTGAGGTCAACGTTTGCTTAATTTGCATGCTAGCGAGCTACGTCAAATGGCCATCAATGCTCTCCATGCATCTCCTTATAATTACATCACGCACAGTTAGTACTTGACATTTATGTTGACTAGCATCACTAGCAATTTTGGACGACAGTCTCTTTATTCATGGACCAGCAAACTTCTTCGAGGCTATATTCACTAAATTGATGTAGCGCAGCATATCGTAACTCGAAGGTGTTGGGCTTATTCTCGTCGAATATGAGGAAAGAACACCACACAAAACTATCCATGAATAAGTTTCGCTCTTTACACGAAATGAAATTTTCAACTCAATCAAAGTAAAGCCAACATGTTCCTAATAGCAAAACATCCTAAGTACATGTACGTATGTAAAAATATCAAAGCTATGTACGGTCTATCAATACTTGGATTACCGTATCGGAAAACTCGTGGAGCAATTCACAATATTCGCATTCAACGAATATTTCCAGCGATAGATTAGACATCGATAGACTTATCGATATTTAGCCCGCCGACCGTAACCAATGCAATTAACGCTCCCAAGAGTCTGCCCCTTTTGAGATATGAACTAAAAGGGAGATGAATAAGAAAATGAATGATGGAACAGAAGATAGAGCTGCCTGTTAAGAATGATGGAATGCTTTGTTACTTTGTTACGATTCGGTACAAATAGTACGATATGCATATGCATCTTATCGCCCAACTAACGACTGTAAACATTTGAAAAGACTTCTGTCGTGTAGTGGAAATATTTCAAATATTTTTCTTTAAAAAAGCATTTAATTTAAAAATTTCTTATTTTAATTATTTACTAACATGTGTCATCTCAATTAATGGTAAAGGAATCTTAACTATTTCCTTTATAAATAGTTAACAACTAACTTGAATGTTTTATACAAAATACTATTGTTTAACAAGTACTAACACTCCCAGCTACAAATAAACCACAATTTTACGAACTCGAATTGTAATTATGGTTAACTTTCATTTAAAAGAAATATAAAACCTGTACACACAATCCTTATATAAATAAGCGGAGTTGAAAGTGCATTAATATCATCAGCTCTTTTGTTACATTAAAGGAACCACTTCTGAGAACACGCTTCAAACCTCATCAATAATTATGTTGAGTCCAATATTAAACATCAATCTAGAGGTGCGTATGCTTCTCTCTTGTTCCCCGTTTTTTCCAAAGCAGTAAAAGTTAAGAAAAGTTAAGACTGAAATATATCACAAATTCCATTTATTACCGGGAAATTCCAAACTACCGGGAACCGGAGGTCGGCCCGAACTAACACACTGAGTTGAAGGTTCTGTGCAATTCAACATTTACTTTGAATAAGAAGAAGAACCGAAGGGAGAATTCGTATTCAAGTCTATGAATTCAATAGGGCTTGAAAGGTAAGAAAAGGGCCAAAATTGTTGAAAAGGGCCCAAAGTCACAATTTCCTATTATAAACTATTTAAGGGCAGCCATGCAACGATTCAAGGCTGGCTTTGCTTCGGTCCCCTCGTATTCATCGTAAGCGTAACGAAAACATTGATAAAACCGGAATAATCCGTTTACAAAATCCGTCTTTAAATTTGAGAAATATAGATATATATGCGATACCAGAGATCATGACGATATCGTTAATTGGGGACGTGATCCTAATAAACATGTGGGTTAAGGGTTTTCGAAAATATCTTGAGGAGATCCAAAGTTAAAGACGAAAATATGAAAGAACTGTTGGTGTTTTACGAGATTGTTCCAGTTTCGCCTGACTTCGTGAACACTTTTTAACCTTGTTTGTGTGCTGAATTTCAGCTTCCTATTCTTATTTTTGCGACTGCGTCGATTTAGAAAATTTACCCTCCAAGTTGACTCGTTTTTTATAATTCTAGCGCTAAAAATAACGAAAATCTTTTGCTTAAGACATACTTCAGAAACGCAACTCTAATCCAACTATAAGTAAACGTGAATTTATGGGTTTGACATTCAGTTGAAATCTGAATCCAATAAAATAAACGGGGAAAGGAAACCCGAGGAAAATAAAATTTCTGTTAACTATGTTTATAACCGTCACGTTCCATACCCGGAACATTTAGGCTGACCGCCTATGAAATAATAAAACGTATTATTCAAGCATATAGGAACGTTTGAAAGATTTGCTTCTAAAAAAGCAATTTGTGGTTTCTTATATAGATTTGAGATTTGAAATATTTGAAAATTCGTATTTTGCGTCAAGCGCCGCTTGATCATTAGCCATGAGCAAGCAGCACGAAGAAATCGAAGAAAGAGACCACACAAAATTTTCCAAATGAAGCAAATTTCGTAGATCATATAAAACTTAACGACTGATTAAAATAGCGTGCTTTACTTTCACAGCTACAGCTGGGCAAAGCCGAGCATCTCACTTCGCCTTACACATGTCATATAATTGGACCTCGCTGCCATGTAAAGGCTTACTTTTCATGAAAATTCTTATATGAAACTGGCATGCAGAAAACAGATCTATTAGTCCACACATATTATACCAAATTTGTTTGCTATATCGCTCCCGTAGACCTATTTCCCTTAAAAAATGCTAATCATTATATTTTGTTGCCACAGAAAGGCGTATTTGTGATAAGACCAGAAGAGGTCCAAAAAATGGACTCGTCCGGTTCAAATTTTCCGCATATTGGAGAATTCTATTTTCAGCAAAATATGTGGATAATCTGCGATCTGATAGACCTGATGGACAAACACGTCTGAATCAAATCAGAAAATTGGGCTAAAGCGCTGCAAATATTCCGTTAGCACAAATCGTGCAACGTTAAGTGATACTATTACCCTCGTTCTCCAAAGGGATTTGTGGTATTACTTCAATCAATCGTAAGCGATGATTACGCATTAAATTTTTCACTGTATTTAGTTGTTGTACTTAGACAGTGCTTAGACAGTGGTAAAAAAAAAGTCGATTAGCTTTCCGGATCGAGACATTTAGTCGTCTATTTCTACCTGCGTCCCTTTTGATTGGCGTTTTCGCGAGCTCCACGCAGAAGAAGAACGAATTTGAAAGTAGGCGTGATATCTCGCTTAGAATTTCATATTTTATACCTTAACAAAATACTGATTAGAAATTTGACATAAATTTGCGTCAAATGCAACTAAAAACTCGATTTGCAAGTAAAGAAATGACGATGGGTGGGATAACAAGAAGCTTGTTGTTTGCTTTCTCTTGCATTGAATTGCATTGAAATGCTGCTTAGCACAGATTTTAACATAATTTACATTTCATTACATTTAAACAATAAATAATTATATGAATTTTACAAATTCGTTTGTATTGTGCTTATGTACAAATGTATGGATTTCATTGCCAAGTAATCCATCTTTAAATCCCAACGTACAGTTCACCTAAATAAATAATTATACATGATAGCATAATAATATTAAATGCATTGTTTATGTTGTTTTAACAGCCAAAATGCATATTTGTATGCACTTATCGTTCAAATGCACAAAACTACTTACATATCTGTTTATGAACATGGTTGAGTGAGTGTCATTGTTTTATTATTAATATTTAATATTTGTCATAAAATCATTACTGTGTCTATTATCGAAAATTTTAATTGAAATTTATACAGATTTTGTCGAAATATTCAAGTATTTGTTTAAATTATGTATAACTTTAAGTCCGTATGTTATGCTTTTTGTACCCATTTTTGTACCGAACGATGACGGGCATATTCATTTCTTTATAGCGTTTGCAAAGCCCAGAAGAAAATTTTCAGACACCCGACATAGGATATATATATTCTTGATCTGAATCGATTTAAGCATTTCCGTGTGTCTGTCTGTGCAACGTCTATTTTAAATGAAGCTATCGATTTCCAATTTGGCAGAAACATTGGAAGTTCTTGCACGCAAAATACCTTAAAAGGTTTTTTAAGGTATTTTAAAAGGTATTGGTTTTTTGCTCATCACTCCCAAATGCACGATGCTAAAGTACCTGCACAAAAATGGGGCAAATTGGGCACGTCTAGCCGATATTCTAGTGTATCGAACTTGCATTTTTTTTTTTTAATACCTTTATAATGCGCAGAAACAAGCTTCGTAAACCCCATAAGTCGTATAAGTTCTTGGCCATTTCCAAATTCGCAATAGACGTAAGCATTTGCGTCCGCTCGTGCGTCTATCTGCCTGTCTGCGCAACTATGTAGTACTTGTGGTAAACATCCGCCCGTTAGCAAAAATGAAAATATCAACTGAGAATTTGCGAAAGAGCTTGGAAGTGGCCTAAACATTGCAAAGGACTCACCTGCAACGCTTACATGCTAATGTGCCGGAAATTGAGAACACCGTTGCTTTCCGTGATTTTCCCTCGTTTTTCATAAACTATAACAGAACGACGATATGAACTTCCACTTTTACTTTTTACAGCTGAAGTAGTAAGCCGCGCCCACCCAAAATTTACTTCTTCTTCTTCTTCTTCTTCTTCAGTCGTAATTAGAATAACGAAGATGGGTGTGAAAGATGCGGTCATGATCGAATCTAATTTTCTTACTTGTCACCATTTTTTTCTTTGTTTTGTTTGTTTGCTTATATTCTTATATTCTTGTTGTACATTTTATTTCAAATACTCATATTTTAATTAAATTATAATAGAATATTAATTGTATAAATAGAAGTGTATGCACACGGATATCAATTCCTAATAACAAATACGACGATATCTCTCTTTACCTGCAATAGTAATTAAAGTATGCAAACAGGTGAAATTCACAGATACGTTTCTTTGCTTGTTCGCATCTATCTTTTCTTTTCAGAAAAAAGAAAAAAAGAAAAGTTTTAAATAAGTCGCAAAATACTTATTTCACCTTATTTTCAAATCAAATATTAACTGCAAAGTAATTGGGCTGCGAGCTACTTAAAGCAAATCTTTATTCTAACTGTAAGCCGTCCAATGGTCTGATTGTCATCATTAATATGTTGAACGTTTAGCTGCACACACGTAGTAAACACTTCAACTAAATTTAGTATCATCACTTGCTTCAAGTCTTGCTTTCGCTTGCTTTCTTTTCGAAGCTGTTTCATTAGTGCTTCTGCTACTGTGATTCACAGAACATCGCTTGGCTTGAGTATTCTATTTTATTACTTTGCACTTTAAAATGTTTCAAAGGCACGAAGAATGGGGAACAACAGTGTAACTTAACAAATGCATGCAAAAATCATCGTAAGCAAAAATATTCATATTTTGTAGAGATTTTCGTACTTCGTACTCGTAAAACTTCTATTTAAAGAAAAAGTATTTAAGAAAAACTCTTTCGTTTTGAGCTTCTTCGGGTACACCTACCCATCACCGTAAATGCGACAAAAGACGAAAAAAGGGGAAGAATTAAATTTTCATGCTCTATAATACGATACTATAATCCGAAATTTTTATCGTACAGGCGTGTGGGCGTTGTAGGCGTGTCCTCGAAAATGTTTAAGCCGCTTCCAAATTCTTTTCGAAATTTGTAGACGATATCTTCATTTCCGCTAACGGGAGAGTGTTTACCACAAGTACTAGACGGTTGCGCAGACACACAGATGAATAGATGAACGGATGAATATGCTTAGATGCATTCCGAATCTGAAACTGGACTTTATGCAGCTTTTGAACTTTGTTTCTGTTCGCGTTATAAAGGTATTAAAGAAAAAATTAAATTTTGACACACTATAATATTAGGTAGGCGCACATCAATTTCCCCCATTTTTATACAGGTCCGTAGAATTCAAGTTCAAATTTTATACATTTATCTGTTATAGTTTATGACTAATGAGCGAAAAACTGATACTTTATTCCGTTTGAAAAAGAGATTGCTTCTCTCTCACCTGACGAACTACTGTGCGCGTGCCTTTGGAACGATTTGGCTCATTTTCAATACCAACCCGCGTGCAAGAACTTCCAATGTTTGTGCTAAATTCGAAGTCGGTAGCTTCAATTTTGCGGCCAGGGGAACGTTTGTAACAGACATAACATGGACGGACAGGCTTAAATCGATTTAGAATTTCATGTTGATCAAGAATATATACACTATGTGGGATCTCCGACTCTTCCTTCTGGGGGTCGCAAACGTTTTGACAAACTGAATATAGACCCTCATCCTTCGGTGATGGATGTTGAAAAAAATACGATTAGAGGTCATCGTGGAAGCCATTGCAATACTTTCTACCATCGATCGCGACTGACTACGTGCATAGCTTGCAAATAGGGCGCATGGAGGAATTGTGAAAAAAAAAAAATTCAGTATTTTAATAAAATAAAACATTGAAAAAAAACTACGAAATTACTTGCAATTCATGCAATCAGTCGATATCTAAAAGCCACATAAAGGGATGATCGATAATTGATAACCATTTTTATAGCATACTTTTACAAAACGAATGCCATAAAAAGATTATATGATATAGATAGAGAGCTGCAGCTAGGATATCAAGCGACATAGATGACAAATCCAATTCCATTTTAGCGGTCAATATTGTCAGCACTGATTGTCTAAAACGCGCGGGAAACTTTCTACTTCTCCCTTATAACCCGAATTTAGAAATATTGGTGTGAAGCAGTATGCAGGCATGGAACAAGCTTTCCGAAAAATTTGGTTAAAAGAAAAAAAAAACGCATTATGATCAAAATGCAATTCTGGCTAATTTGCCGAAATGGGAAGTTTGAACTCTAGTTAGAACTTGCAGGATCTTCTTTCAGGTTGAACCGGCTAATGTTTCTTTTTAGTGGTTTCAGTTGTAGAACAGGCTCCATGAATTAATTTAATATGGGTTATTGGGTTTACGATTAAGTCCGAGAATAGCTTACGCTTTAGAAAATCTTGTAAATAATTGAAGTTTTAATTTTTGAAAATTTCTTTTGGAAAACTTTACTCTCACCAATCGACAGTCTCTATAAACGAACAATCGAAGTGAATATGAAAAAATTCCACACAAATGTGTATATCATAGGAATAAGAAACAGTTAAATAGGAAAAGAATAAAAGTATTAGTTATACCTGTAATCGGTCAGTTATCCGCTGTTCTTAGAAGTTGGGATTCTTTCCCTTACTTCTTTATTTTTCCTTTGACTTCAATATTTCTCAAAGACTTACTTTCAGCACAAAGAGGGCACACAGGCCGAGTTGTATGAAAATGAATTTCAGTTTGAATGACGGTTAGCGGAAAATCTTACTCTTGATTTTACTTAAAAATTTTTACGTTTTGTTTTTTTTTTTTTGAACAAGAAGAAGAACTTGAATAATTTCTTAAACAAAAAGATTATTTAAAACGTCAGCAATTTGAAGCAAAATACTCCTTAATTATATTCGTTTTGTTTAATTGATTTCCGGCACTTTAAGATTCTCTAATGTTTGTATAATAATAATATAATTATTTTAACCCCGAGGAGTGGTCGTAAAAAAAATCACTAAAAATCATTATTTAATGACAATAATTATCATCACTTTTCAAATCACATTCATGACTTCTAGGTATTATTTTTTTATTACTTAACAATATATTTAAGGGAAAAATACATTTTTTTGTTTTTAGAGAATGTAAATAAATCCTAACCAAAATATGTAAATCAATTAAATAGTTCTTATATAACATAATATTTATTATATTATAATCACATATATTAAATCAAGTGAATTAAAAAAGGAACCCAAAAATACTGAAATATACCGAGTATACTACTCAAGTGAATGATTTCATATATTGAACAATTAAAGGCAATTAATATAAAAAATATTAAAAGAGAAAAGTAATTAAATAAAGAAAAATTAGATTAAAAAAAATGTAACAGAAAGAAATATTATATAAAAAAATTTCTAATATAGAAATTATTAAATGAATGAATTAATTATTGAAAACAAAAATTGCGAAACAATAAAAATATGTGCCATTATCAAAATCAAATGAATTAATAAATTAATTAAATAAAAAAAACTATATAAATAACACATAACATACAACAACGTGTTTATCAAAGGAAATGTTATGCCTAATAAATATAAAATTTGTTTATGTTTCACGTATCTTAGCTTTTATAAAACGAATAATCTTTAAAGCAAAAAAAAAAAAAAAAAGAACAAGAAAAAGAAAAAGAAAATACAGTTTCTCTATTAATTTTTAAGAACACTTCATTATATTGGAACAAAAAATACGGTATACGCCTTAGGGCGTCTCTAAAATACTTACCATCTCAAGACCTGGCTTAATTTTCAATACACCCACAGTCAAAATCGAGGCGCAACACTTTTCAACGTAAACTTTGAAATAGTTTTAATTAACAACCATCGGATTGAATTTCAGATCGATATCGATAATAGATATTCAAAACTTGCCGCTGATTTAGTAAAATTTTCAATTTATACTTAAGGCTTTCATTTTCAAGCAATTGACCAGAAGACTACAATTAACTAAAAGGTTTAGCTTTTTATGTCAACTTGGAAAGCCATAAAGCAAAGCCCTTCAAAGTCAAGTGTGTCTTAAGAATATTTCTAGGAATACTTGAGTAGCCATTGAAGGGGAGAATAACAGTTGAAAAACTAAAAAAGTGCTGCAGCTACGCATGTGAGAACTCTTGCTTTTTTCAATTTACTCCTAATAATCTTACGAGTATGTCTCAACACTCTTTCTCTTTCTCTTTATGCTAAATTCATGTCAAGTTGTGTTAGTTGAATCTCCGGCTTTTCTTTGTAAGATACAGTATACAGGCATTCTCTTTTTGCAGACGGTTCTAAGAGTGTGACGGCCTGTCTTCTTCTTCCTATGCAGTAATAGGTGCTACAGGGTAATTCTAACTTAATCCTAACCTCTGGTCGCCTGAACTGCGATTGTGGATAAAAACCCACCGTCAAACATATACTCTCTGAATGCCGGAATCTTTCCGATAATCAAAAATTAGAGTTCAGAGCACCGAACCCTACGGAAATCTTCAAAATACTTGGAGAACTCTATGTCAATCAAATATTTGACTTTATTGAAGCTACGAAACTAACCATCAAATTTACTTTAAAACAAAGAAGAGCCAATAGTCTTGGTTGCTACTGCTCTTTCTATTTTTAGTCCTAGAATTTGTTTCTTTGGTCTAAATAACTAATAATAATAGTGAATAATTTTCTCTTTCTCTCCCAAAATCCTTTAAAGCATTTCGTTTGTTTCTTTCGCTTGAAAATCAAAATTATTCTTACTTTTGTTTGAATCTCAAGCACAGTATTTGCGCAAAATTTCAATTAATTTAACATTAGGTTGTAACTTAATATCTCTTGTATCATAGAAGCTGATGTCCTATTGGCAGTATAAACAATTCATTTTAATTGATATAATTCGCTGCTGTGGACTTTGGGAAAAATCGAAATTTCTTAAGTGCGTACTCAAGTACGCAAGACAAGGAGCAGAGCGAAAATTAAGATACAAAAAAATTGTATTAATCGTTAGTTCTATTAATATTCTTATTTGTTTATTAAATTCATCACATATCTGAAGCTATAATACGTAGTTAAAATTTCACCAAATTCATTAAATGTTTCAACAAGCAGAGGAAATCCACCTTCGAATGCTTTATTTTCCAACGCACTTTAGGCATATTATACATATACATATATATATGCGACGTTCTATAAAATCTGCGATAAGTAAACATTTCGCATTCCCTTCAAGAAGGTACTTCTGTATTCACCATATACAAAACTCATTAATATGATTACGATTTTTATTTATTCAACTGACTGTACATAAGACGTGGTACCATTTTTAAGATAAGATTCTACCTAAACTAAACTAAAAACTACCTTTAAAGAGATGCCAACACTGAGAGAAATGCCCACAAGTCCATTATATTGATTTCAAATATATGGGGATCAAAGTAGGTCAAGAGATTACATAACAGAGATATTACTAAAGAAGAAAACTTTTAATTAAACATTTTTTTACCACATCCTATACAAATCGATTTTGGCTGATTTTCTAATTTAACGAACTAACTAATTAACTAACTAAGAGTCACATATTTAATGCTTTAGAGAGAATTTTGAAATTATTATAGTAATCTAAACGAATAATCCAACAGACTTATATCGTTTTACAGAGTCAACCAGTAAATCATATCATCGATGCGTTTGTCGGTGATTTACATGCGAAGTAAACCAAAGCACTTTGTAAGGATATAAAGGCTATTTTGAGTGAGTTTTTCACTCACTCCAGGTCCACCTATATTTACACTTTTCCATATAAATGCAATCTGATAGTTTGGTCTCATAACATAATGGCAAAAGACTTGAACAATTCCCTATCTTTTACTAAGTCATGCAGGCACTGCTGACTATTGTAGTATTGGAAATGAAAACTTGACGTAGCTTCTGATGGCAAGTGGAAAATATAAATAAATTGAATTAAAAATAGGAAAGTATTAACAAAACCACACTATATAATAAAGATATATATATATACATATATGTATATATATAAAACAATATGTTAATTATTATGTAATATTTACATGGCAATGTTCTGAAACGATGAACTGATCATATATAATGAAATGATTGTAAAAAAAGATATTCCCCCTCCGCTCGTTGCACCCTGCCAGAGATTGATGTCTTTGTTGTTGTTTCTCCACTTTCGATCTATTCTTAATTTTGTAGCAGAGTTTGTTAAGAGAGAGATTCATGCCCGTGTTTTCGTAGATTTTCAAAAGCGAATATTAAATTAAGTCAAATTAAATCAATTGGATGCTAGCAAGTTCCCAAAAACTTTACGCAAATTACGGAAATTTGATTAGGTTTTTAATTAGTTTGCTTAAGAAATTCAATAATTTAATGAAATCTTAAGAAATAATTCGCGCTCAATATATTTTCTTTCTTTTTTCGATTCTATTAAACGATCCCCTTTTTGAAGTTCTCTTTAAGAGAACATGGAGAATGGATTATCAAGAATAAATATAATGTAAAGAAACCTCTGAACTAAAATAAATTACTTTTTGTAAATAATTATTATTATAAAATAAGGGAAAAACACGAAGAAGACTTTAAATTCGGCACAGAGCTGAAATATTCAATACTCACCACTTGGATTATTAAGGTCGTCGAAAAGAAATTATATATACTTTGTCTAGGACAAAAGAGCCCATCCCAAGTATTGCGTCGAAGCATAATTGACATCGTCGTCGTTTTATTCCCACCACTCATGGTGGATATAAGAAAAGCTTCGCTATTTAATCCAAATTTCATTTCAGCACACAGTCTCTGAACTAATCTGTTTCAGTTCAATGAAGTGCATATGAGAAGCAGAGCAAAGCACGGATATAACGAATGTACGCAGGTATACATACTTTTTGTGATCCTTAGCATTTTGGAATGGAAAAAATTTGCTTCTCTTTCTTATATAAATATTAACTGATTATTAATGTTCGGTGTTCAAATTCTGTCTGTTTTTGTTTGACATCACAATCATCATCCTCTCGGAATAAAAGGCCTTCTTTGTTCGCTATCTAGGGATGAATGTCGTACCAATTTTTCCATTCCCTTTGTAACATTCAAACATATTGGGTAATGTGGTAATGGATTTGAGGACGTTCACTCATCCTTGCTTTGGCCAGCGGGTATCTCAAAAATTTTGCTGGAAACTTTAAATTTGCTGCATTAATTGATACATCCATATACGTCCCTCTGGCCATTTGCCAACGACAGTAGAAGTACTCGAAATAGAAGTAGTTTCGATAGATATTTACAAACAAGAACGACATTGACATTCACGAACAACAACATCAAAATATGTCTAAAGCTTTAACAGGCTTTTACTCTATGGACGAACTGAAATCTGAAACTTCAAGGCTAAGACGTATATATAAATAAAACGAATTATACATTACATCACCACATTGAGTGGTGCTGCGGCCTTGGATCGATTTAAAGGCTTGTAGCTAGAAAGGAAGGAAGCCTGCTCTCCGCATTGTATGTCATCTCACTTCCCTTCCGAAACGAACAAAGTAAAAATATCATTTAGTGGTTGGTATAAAAATCAAATTAATTTTTAGTCGCAAATGAATCACTTTAAAGACACGATGTATATATAAACCGTTGAAGAAACTTTAAAATTTGTTTATGTATTACAACTGAAAATGAAGCCAATTAAAATAGATTTGAAAAATATATAGAATTTATTTAAAAGAAACAAACAATAATAATAATTATCCCCCAAACCGGCACATAGCTCACAATTTCTAAAAATATACATACATTCATGTATTTATGAAAGATATTAATTACATAATAACAATGAAAAAAGCTCAATATCATATGTAAACGAATTAAAAGGTTTATTAATGAATCAATAATAAAAGCAAAGAAGATAGAAATACATAAAAAACAAATGAAACGAAAATTTATTCATTTATATTTATTTCGATGATTTTACTAAATTAAATTAAATTTTATACAAAAAAAAAAAAGCTAACATTAACAACATTGTACAAAAAAACTACTCAGATTTTCAATTTATCTTCAATTCGCAGACGTTAGAAAATAAATTGTGTGTGTGTGTGTGTGTGTGTGGATAAAAGAAAAATTCTTCCCTTTTCGTTTGCTACATCGCACCACACCTCGTAGTTGTGAAATCTTTTTCATACCTTACTTCTCATTAAACAAGTATCAAGTATCATATGCAAGAAAAATGGCATTTAATTATTTTAAATCGTCGACAATTGCAAACGAATATTGAGTTCAATCCAAAAATTTCGCTGATAAACAAGCATTTTTATAATTAAATAATTTCTGCTACCATTTATTGCTTCAACAAATTGTTCATGAAAATGAAAAAAAAAACTTTGTAGTGAATGTAGTAGGATCCACTATCATATACCCCACGTCAACTCGCGTAGTATGATTATTCGTATAACGACTTTTCAAAATAATGCGTTATATGGGAAATTGTCGATAAATTCGTGCGCTGCGAACCATTTACAATTTCGTTCCTTGGGGCAAACACGTTGTTGTAACAAATTTCACAAAAATATCTTAAAAATTGCGCTCTGTAGGTTGAACACAACAAAATAAGACGGACGGACGGATAGACGAATAGATAAGCTTAAAATGATCTGAAATGTCACTTCACTATAAATAAAAGGTGCAAATGTGTTTCAAGTCTTTCCAAAAACTCAATGCACCCTTTCGCAAAAACTTAGTACACCCTTCCGCCACAAGTGGTGTAACGTATTATTACAATGAATTTATTAGTGATTAATATTGGATAAGAAGTAAAATATGTGTCAGGGAAAACAATTGCGCTTTTCGTTATGATGTGCACATATGAGAACACTTGGTACTTCAAGGCGTCTCTGGTATATTACAACACAATAAAGATATTCGACAATAAGACTTTACAACTATGGCTATACAATAAACTTTAAGTGTAACAAAAGAAAGTTCCCTCTTCTAGTAGTTGAATAAAAATATGAGGGTTTAGATCACAAAACAATGCTCGAAGAACAGACTTTCTTTCAGAGGAAAGCATGTAGATTCGACCCTGGGTGCTATGTGCGTTAAGTCAAATAAATGGAAAATCAGTTACGCTCGCCTTCTTATAAGAGCAGCAGTAAGTACAAATTTCTTTTAACCTCCAAGCAGGCCAACTTCGGGCGAAAATTTTGTCGAATGACATACAAAGAGCAAAAAACTTCAGTTCACATGGCGAGCCGTTATACTCACATAACCTTCGAACAGTGAACTGCCAATTGTACTGTAATTCAACATGAAATCAGCATCGCTAGACTTTCCCATCAAAGATCGAATAAGTAAGTATTCTAAACTAAGATGCAAGTTATGCGACAATTGCGTGTGCGAAGATCAAATTGAATTTGTGAATCTGCGTTGGTCCCTTATACGACACAAACCTAATTATCTAATATATCAAAAATCGATTTTTTTTCTTCTTTTGTTCATCAGGCAAACAAAGTGTAATTGCCCAACTTTGCCCCCCCGCGTACAAGCACCTGCAAAGAAAACACAAACGAGGTAAGGATAGCAGTAGCAGGGAAAGCCGACGTGTAGCACAAACAAGTACTTGTCATTCAACCTCTATTACAATAAGTTGATGAATCAGTTCAAAGAACACTACTGCAGTTAGTTAGTTATTCAGCCAAATTTACACTAGAAAGTTTATATCCCTGTTACAGGTAAACTAAACTTTATTATTTGTTTTCAATTAATATTTCGAAACAAATCTTTGCACTTTAGAGAGCAACGTTCCATCATTTATTCATCACGCTTATGACTAATTGATACAAAACGCAAGCGTGATCTTGAAGTTGTTTTTGGTAGTAAAAAATAGAAAAAAAAAAAAAAAAATTACCAAAAAAAGTTTTGTATCGCTCATGATATCATATCAACACTAAATATAACAGAACTAAAAGAAGAAAAATATGTTAACCTAGAATTATCGAATTTAAGACACTGAGAGAACTTGACTGGAAGAAGATTTTAATAGCTTCACTATACAGCCTAGAGCCACCAATCTCACTTAAACATTATTCCCCATAAGCCCTATAAAACTTGTAGACACAAATTATAAAATTTCTACGCCGAAGGCGTCAAAACGAATCAATATGTTATTGCCTACGTCACACAGAGTGAGAGAGATTTTAATTTGATGAATTCATAGAAATATACATATGAATAACATATCAAGTCTCCTAGTATTTTACATTTGCAGATATTTTGTTAGAAAAAAAAAGGACACAATACGCGCCAGCAACTAAGGAATACTAAAATACCAGGTGAAAGTTTAATAAAATTTCCTTTAATAACTTTTACAGTCTAAAGTAAAATACATGCAAATAAGGGCATTGAACTGCATGCAACAAATGTTGGTTTGCTTGCGTTTAGCTGACAGTTGCTCATTCGGATAATAGTTTTTTCTAATCTTTTCATTTCGTAATCACATCTTTCGCTTAAGTTTAAAAAGTTTCCTATACTCGCTGCACGGTATAGTGCCCTTTAGTCCGCCCGCGCTGATAATTTCCTTACGATCAGCAAACGAAGTGTTTTCAAAATGGCCGGAAGACTGCCAGAGATATTTTAGGTTAAAGCCTTTTCTGACCTTGAACATAAATAGCTAAGAAAAATTTATAGCTTCCCATGCAAAGATTATATGCAAAGATTAAATTATAAGAAAATGAATGCGAACGTAGTCGTCGTATTTCGTACGGTCTACTAATCGAAACAAAAACTTTAACAGAATAATTGAATTTAATTTTCATCAAAATTCTCAAAATATTTACGAGCCCTACTGCTACTGCTGCTGCTTTCACTGATAATGAAGTTGTTTTATGTATGTTTGTGTGTATGTGTATTTGTGTGTGTTTGTGTTTCTACATACATATTGCAATACTTCATTTTAAATATCACTAAATTAGCATTTGTTAAATAAGTTAAACATTTAAACACCGACATAACCGACCTAAAAAAAAAAAAACTAAATAAATGCGTAAAAGATGCACAGTTTGTTGAAGAGAGTGCCCTTATAGCACAGGCAAACATTTTGGTTACATATATACCAGTAGAGACGATAAGGCAACGAGGACTTTTTACTACAAATTTTTGCGCATTTGTTTAGTTTATTAGCAAAATAGTCTGTGTATGTGTTTGGCTACATAAGTTCATTTACATGCAAGCGTGTGCATGCATGCGCATATTTTTTGTGCGTGTATGTGTGTGTATGTACATAAGTCTTTCTTCACTTTTGGCTGTTGTTGGCAATTTTATCTGTTTGCATTTTTCGAACAGTAGAGAAAATTTTCTTTACTGAATTTTTCTTGGTTTTGGTAAAAATTTTCCATTTGCAGATAAAATATGAGACCATGACACACCCACACATTCGCCAACAATAGAAAAAAAATATAAAAATTCATTCAAAACAGAAATTTCTTAAAATAATTTAACCACAAACACCACAATTGCATTGTGGTGCTTGTCTTCTGTTTTCTTTCGTATA
Organism: Glossina austeni; assembly: GCA_000688735.1. Taxonomy (NCBI): domain Eukaryota; kingdom Metazoa; phylum Arthropoda; class Insecta; order Diptera; family Glossinidae; genus Glossina; species Glossina austeni. The sequence continues at coordinate 1,636,186 of KK502411.1, read as the reverse complement.
AACAAAGCAGATAGTAGCGGCAGTCAGTCAGAAGACGTAATATCAGGCAGACGTTACCCGAGACAAGACATGACGTTTTATTGTCTAAACAAGTTTATATTATGGAAATTTCTCTCCTCTGCCTTTTCATGCATATATTTTTCTTTCTTGTTATTATCCCATAACAACAACAAATAGCAAATTTTGTTTACATATCACATCATATGTTTGTGGTGGAATTTCTTCTATGCAAAAAGAAAAAAACAAACAAATTAGAAAAGAGACTTAGAACGAGTGATACTTTGATGAGCATTTGATTTAAGAGCTTTGTGGCGGCTATCAGTCCAAATGTATTCCACATTTCGCGAAATCAAAACTACAGTTTATCAAATAATTGCATGCGAATTAATTATGTTTTTTTTTCTCTTTTTTTTTTTTTTATACTTTCATGCCCATACTTGAAACATATTTGGAACCGTGTACTGATTCAAGGCAAAAGTTGATGATATTTCTCCTGTAACTTAAGTAACACCAACACCAACCACACTATACTACGTGTAAGAATTGACGGCCCATAGACAATTACAGAAGGAAAAGAACATTGTGACGTTCCTAACTACAATCGAAGGTAATTGCCTTTTTAAAATCCTTAAAACAGAAAGCTTCACTAGCATCTAGTGATTCATCATTCATTCCATAGCTCGGACGTTAAGTTTTTAGCTCTCTGCAGAACTCTTTAAATGCCGTATAACTGAATTTAAAAGGAAGATTCACTTGACTCAACTTTTCGCCATGACATCGCAAAGTCTGTACGCGAAGTCTGTCGGCGAAAACTGCATCTATTTGGATAAAACCGTTCATTCCAAATGTATAACAAAATGTGTTTAACTTTTGTTGTGAAAATAGCATACATTTTCACCTCGATCTACTTACTATATACAATAGCGGCGGAAATATTTTTCTTCAACGCTCGCTCGGCATTTTGGCTTTCGCCTGGCCGACAACACGCAAAACGGCTTGAATGGGCCCATCTATAGTCCTTGTATCCGTCTCGGAAATCAGTTGGCATTTTCTTTTCTGTTTCTTTTTTTTTTACGCAATTAATCCCTCATTCGTATAATACGGAGAATAATAATCCAGCCAGATCTTCATGTATGCTGATGATGTTAAAGTGTTTTCTTTCTTTTCCGTAGAATCGCAATCACATCGGCTTCAAATTGACTTGAATAAGTGCATGATGCTCGTTGAACCACATGAAACTAAACCTAAATAAATGTAAGAAGCTTTCTTCCTCAAGAAGAAAGTCATTCATTACTCAGTATTTGATAGATGCGCACAAGCTGGAGGACGTCGACTTGTTCACAGATTTAGGCGTTCTCCTTGACCATAGGTTACGTTTTAAGTTGCATATTGAGCTCTTGTTAAGCAAAGCTAGGTCCACGCTTGGTTTTACAAAGAGGTGGTCCAAAGAGCTTGATGATCATTACATTACGAAAAGACTATACATGTGCTTGGTTAGGCCTATACTCGAGTGTGGCTGCGTTGTGTAGACCCCTTCCTATAGGTGCTATGTAGATTCAATTGAATCTGTTCAAAAGCAATTCTTGGTGTTTGCCATTAGGAATGAATTTGGGTTGGGACCCGATCGCCTCTCTTCCCCCCTATCAAACTAGGTTGCTTCTGTTATCCTTACCGTCTCTTGAGAAACGTAGACTTGTTCTTGGCGTTCCCTTCTTAATCAACGTAACAATCGTATTCGTATAGACTCGCCCGCATTACTTGGTGGGTTAAGCTCTAATGTCCCTAACGGCTTCTCTAGGCACTTTATCTTTATTAAGCTTGGCCAATGTAAATATAATTATGAGCTGTTTAACCCGCTCAGAGTTGTTTGCAGAAACCTGAATGATGTCAGCTGCCAGTTATTCTCGTTATCGGACTCTTTAAAGTCTATTAAAGCAACTTTGCTTAATATGCGCGCTCTAGCTATGTCGTACTTAAACTAACTTGCGTTCGTAATATCTCACTATTTTTTTTCAAAAATTATACGGTGTTGTTAACGTGTCGGTTGCCAAGCTTACGCAATGTTTGCAATGGTTTAGGGGTTCACTTGCAACCTGGATCTGTTCTTGTTGCGGGTGTGCTAACTGTGCTAACTGTGTACATGTTTTTTTTTCTTTTTGTTTTTTTCCTTTTTCTTTCTTTATACACGAATTATTATTTTTAAGTTTCTTTGTTTTTGCTTTTGTTACTCTTCTTTTTTCATATCTTTCTTTATATTGTATACTAGTTTTTAAAACAATTAGTATAAGATTTACTCCTAAGTTGTATTTGAATTCGACTGCGAATTTTGTTTAGTTGAATTTCATTTATACGTAAGTGAAATAAAATAAAAAATAATCACTTGTCATATTTCTTGGCAGACTGACGATAGCATTAACATAGAACAGAATGTTTTCGCGCATTTTCAAATTTTCGAAAACCGCATCTTTTCTGTTCACAGGAAATCGTAAAAAATATTTTAATTGGGTTGGCAGACTCCGATTTTTATATTTCACCCTTATGGCTTATGGTACAAAGTATGTTCTACATCCATCTGCAAAGAATTAACCTGCCTTCTATTATACCGATTTAAGCTTATCTGTCCATCTGTCTGCCGTCTGCCATCTGCCATCTGCCATCTGCCAAATGTATCGTTAGGCGCAATCTACAGATTGTAATTTTGTCAATATTTTGAACAATTTGGTACGCTGCCAACGCCAAGCAGACCTATCCAACCTGGATTACATCGGTCTATTCTTTAGATCCTGCCACGGTTCTCCTAAAAATTAAGCCTTTATTTCACAACAAAGTCTTATTTGTAGTTTTTTATAATGAATTCAGGTGAAGAGCAGCAAATTCTTTAACTAAAAAATTAAATTTTCTGGACTTGGACCGGGCCATTTGTCGTTCAGAGCATCCTCGAATATAAACACTTCCATGAAAAACCTGCCTTTACCTAAAAACACAAGTATGTCTTTTGTCGCATTATCACGAAAATGAATATATGAATAGGTTAAGCGAACTGATGCGATTTTATCTCCTTTTTTGCTTACGAAAGTATTATTTTATAGACGAACGAGAGCAGAAATAGCTGAACGGATACGTTTCAATTGGTTGCTCGATGAAGAAAATCGTGTCTTTTTTTTTTTTTTTGTAATGTGGCCGCTCAGGGGATGACCCCCACTTGTAAGACGATAATAGTTAGGAACGGAGAAGGAGATAGAGAAATGGTTACTGCAGCCTAGTCCAGTGCGCTTAATCGATAAACGTCACTCACTGTAGCTACGGCCGAATTAAATTCCAGCGTACTTGAATCCGCGAACACTGGCGTGATGGCCGCGATTCTCACCCTCTCGGCAGCTCATGCAGGTCATGAAACTCTATGGAGAATTTGACGCCAAGATCTTCTGATATGAAACTGCTCGACTTTGTGAACTATTCGATAAAAGTGAACTGGCTTCTAAAGAACGCTTAATTAGAGCTCATATGAACAATATTCGTAATGACATTACGGTGGAGGAGAGAAATAATCAAAGATTTTTAATAAATGGTCTGCGTACCAAACTCGTACAAATTTTTTATCTAAACTCACTTTATTAGATTTTAGTTATTATTACTTATTGTATTTATTTCACAGATATTTATCAGCTGACTTGGACCATTTTCGGATCTACTTTGAAAAATCAAACCAAAAATCATAAAGGCACCGACTTTCTCCAATCACGTTAATCTCCCGCAAGATTTTATTGTATGACAATGTATTTGTCGCAATAATCGCTATAACGCTAGGACGGCTTTTCATAAGCCGTGAACTGCAATAATTTCACTCCTGTTATCCACTCTATTACTATCACTACCGACAGAGAAGCTAAATTTGGAGTTTTTATTTTGAAAAGTGCTCCTTAAAGCCCCCTCAAAGCGTAAGCAATCTTTCTCGAAAACAAGTATCGCTTTTCGCAATAATGGTCTGTAAAGACATCGCTCGATAACATGCGTGAACTGTAACGGGGGGATTTGCAGTGACATTTTCGGTTGAAAGCAACTGCCTGTTGACATTCGACTAAAGATTACGTTTTAATCTGCACATTGAGGTCTCGTTAAGTAAAGTTAGCTGCACGCTAGGTTTCATAAGAAGGCGGTCTAAAGAGTTTAAGGGTCCTTATATTACAAAAAGGTTGCGCATGTCCTTAGTTAGACCAATAGTTGAGTACGCCATTGTTGTCTGATCTCTTTCCTATAGGTGTTATGCAGATTCCATTGAATGCGTGCAAAAGCAACTCTTGTTCTTTACTCTTACTCTTGCTTCTGTTATCCTTACCGTCGCTTGAGCCACGTAAATTTATTCTTGGCGTTTCCTTTTTAATTAAGTTAATTAATGCTACTATCGGATCTTGGCGACATAAACTTCAATGTCTGTAATCGTTTCTCTAGGCACTTTATTTACATTGAGCTTAGTCAACGTAAATATAATGATCGGCTGTTTAATCCATTCCAGAGTTGTTTGCAGAAACCCAAATGATGTCTACAACTCATATCTCAATATCGGATTCTTTAAAGTCACAAGCACAAGACAATTGTGCTCAATACGCGTCGTATTTAAACTAATTTACAATCTTAACATCTTCCTATGATTCGAAAATTAGCTGATGTTGTTTACTATTATCCATAGCCAAGCAATTGCATGTTTGCATGGGCTTAGGGAAGTGGTTTCCAACCTTTAGGGGGGCGCGATACTGTTGCGAGAGGGGCATGTAGCTATTTCCAAATAGGTGTCAAATAGGTGTCGAAAAAATGAATCAACAGTGTACGTAATCCACAATTCTCGCCGCGGATTTTTGGTGTACAAATGCGAAAACATCCAATCCAATTCATACTCTACTTCGAATCGAAATATCTCGCTTTCGCGTATTAATTATATATTATATATATTTTGTTGCCCATTAAATAAATTATAATATTAGCGGAGTATTTATGAAATTTGATTTTTAGATAAATTAACGGGACGCAACAATTTGTTTTTTTAAAAAAGGGGGGCGCCGGTACAAAAAGGTTGGAAACCACTGACTTAGGGGTTCACTTGCAACTTGGTTCTGTACTGGCTGTGAGTGTGCCTCCGCGCTGGCACAGCGGTCAGGCACTTTTTTTCTTTCTTATTTACTTATACATGAATTATTATGAAATTTTTCCTTTTTTTTTCTTCACTTCCTATACTCCTTATACTATACTTTGCAATAACAATTAGTATAAGATTTACTTCTAAGACTCAATTGAATTCAACTGTTTTTGTAATTTATTTTAGCAGAGTTTCATGTGTGGATAAATAAATAAATAAAATCATAAAAATAACAAAGTTTGCGAAAAAATTCATTGTGATTGCGGCGCAGTCGATTTATCGAAAGCAGCGTCGAGCAAATGATTCGCTCGTTTACATTCTGAAAGCTGCGCTGTTAAAGACGCGCTAGGCTTTGCTTATATTTTCTGGGGCTATGGTTGATTAAAATTTTGTGAAAAGTCTTTATATAATTTTTTTTGCAGACGGGCAGATGGACAAACGAAAGGACGACCGTGCTTGGGTGCATTCCGAATTTTGAAACCAGCCCACAATTTATATACTGTGTGGGGTTTTTGAAGCTTGCTTCTGCGCGTTATAAAGTTATTGGAAAACAAATTAAATTTTTACACATTATAATATCGGGTAAGCGTTATCTATCGTTTCCCCCATTTTTGTACAGGCACTACAACAAAGTCCTTAGAATATAAATGCAAATTTTTGTATATTTATCTGCTATGGTTTATGAGTAAAAATGAGCAAAAAAACTGTATGCGTACTGTGGGCGTCTCCTTCGCCCGATTTGGCCCATTTTCAATACCGACCCGCGTACAGGAACTCCCAATATTTGCGCTAAATTTGACATGATTAAATCGTTTCAGAATATGCCGCTGATCAAGAATACATATACTTTGCGGGATCTCTGAAGCTTCCTTCTGGGCATTGTAAGCAAACAAAAAGCATTGACAAAATAAACGCACAGCTCATCCTTCGGGGAAGAGTATAAAAACAAGGTGGCCCCCTGGCACGCAAAGAAATGGGATGAACGTTCAAATTCAAACTAAAATATGAGCCAAAAAAAATTTGGGAAAAATAGACGAGTTTTGTAAACAACTATGAAATACAAATCGATTCGTTTCGCTGCTTTCGCTTCATTATAACCATTTTATCTGTATCATAAATTAAATAAATGTAAATTGTGAAAAAAAAAAAACTGTTTTTAGATAAGCTTTTATTTAAGTGAACTGAGTCCCTGAGTCACTTTTAAATTTTCCCATTTTATTCTCGAGTTCCTTTTATTTGATACCCAAATCGATTGTACTCTTAAAATAAAACTAATTCGCCACGCCCTTAGCTTTTTTTTTTTTTAATATGACCACTCACTCAGGGTAAAGGGGTGGTATTCCGATATATATGAGAGAAAAGAGAGAAAGATAGATAGGGAGTTGGGCCGTAGCTTGAGTGTGAGTGTGCCCAACTCTGTTGTGAATAGCAAAAAAGAAATGTTAGCGGCCGTGCTGTGAAAGTCAGAAATTGCCACTCCTACAATGGGGGAAAGAATAAATTTCACACATTACCGCACAACGAATATAACACAATACAACTCACAAGTCTACCTCCAACGCTCCAACGGTCGAGATCAAAACTGAGTCCTTCTGCTAAGCGCCGCTTATTCTAATCACTGGACTATACGAGAGCCACTTGTAGTCGCACCATTTCTATTTAAGTTTTAAAGTTGAACAAAAAAAAGGAGAAATGACTAAAACTAATATGCCACAAAGCATTATATTGATCTTTACATTGATATCGTTGATCACCTGACTATTTTTTATTCTTAAATGCAGCCATCGAAAAAATCGGATCTTTGGAAAGAATGTCCAATGCAACTGGTTTTCGAACGAGGCATGTTAAAATGTTAAATGTTTTTACGCGGGCCTAGATGTGGTTTGATGCATCCTCGGATTAAATACCTGTAATATGCATATGGAACACGAGAGAAGTCTTCATAGTTATCTAATTTTGCAATTTTCGCAACTTTGCGACTTTTTAACATCCTGTTAAGGGATGTAACAATTGCCTCTCTCTCTCTCTCTATCTCTCTCTCTATCTCTATCTCTCTCTCTCTCTCTTTCTCTCTCTTCGTTTGTCGTTTTGAGTTGCGGATTACATTGCCGCAAACCTGAAAATTTCGCTCGTACCATTACATTTGATCGTTTGAGTTGACTTCAGCTATATTAGGGGGACCCATAAGTAATCAATTATTTTGCATTCAAAGACAAAGTGTTTTTTTGAAATGACATTTTTAGTTTTTTAATCGTTTACGTAATCACCGGCGTTTGCGATGACTTGTTGCCATCGTTCCTGCAAAAATTCAACCCCCCTCTTGAAAAAGTGCGGTAGAAGTTCCCAACCTAACTGCTTAATTTTCTCTTGAGTAATCTTCGCTGCATGAGCACGGGCATTATCTTGTTGGAGTATCACACCTTTTGTGTTCACTAAAGCTAGTCTTTTTTCTATCAGTGCGGACTGTAACCGTTGCAATTGTTGACAATACAGGTCAGCAGTAACTGTCTCCCCAGGTTTCAATAATTCGTAATGCACTGGTACCGGAACAATCCCACCAAATACACAATAACACCTTCCTCAGGGATAGGTTTGGTTTAGGGGTTGGAAGAGATCTCCCGTTTGCAGAAAACCATTGTTTCGATCGCTTTATGTTATCATAAAGGATCCATTTTTCATCTCCAGTTACGATCCTAGACAAAGATGGATCTCTGCTTAGTCTGGTGAGCATGGAATTACAAATTGTTCGCCGAAGATCTTTGTTGGCCTCCGACAACAGGTGTGGAATCCATTTACCTTGTCTATGTACTTTGCCAATTTCTTTTAAATGCCTTTGTACGGTGGACCAGGTAGACCCAAGGCTTCTTGACAGTTCCTGTATAGATAACCTTGGATCGGACTCCACTAGAGATTTTAAGGCGTCGTTATCGAATTGACCTGGGCGTCCAGTTCGATGCTTATCTGACAGGTCATAATCACTTGCAGCAAATCTTCTGAGCCAACGTTGACACTTGTTGACCTTCAACACATCTCCATATATGTCGCAAATTTTGCTTGTTGTTTCCGTGGCACTTAAACCGGCGTTAAAATGGAAACGAACACAATTACGAATATGGCTCTCAGAAGGTGCAAAGTCCGCCATTTTATTACAAGGCTACAAAAAAAATGTATATTGTTGGGAGTGAACTACTAACAAACTGGTTGAAGAATAACACCAAAAAAAAGTATGCTTACAATTGTCTGGTTGCCGCAGGACTAATGAGAAATGGTATCTTTCGAAAATATCGGTCCTCCTAATATATATACATACGCGACAAATGCACCTACTGTGAAAGCAAACAAAGATTTACGAAAGGACTGAGAGATATGGTCAAATTCATATTGATTAAAAACATGTTTGTTTCGTAGAGCTTGGGTAGGTGTACAAAGTTTTTCTTCGTTGATAGATAAATAATATCGGAAGAGTCGGAAAATCACATTTCGAATTCTTAACAGCCGAATAGATAAGAATCGCGACTAACAAGTCAGTGTTTGCGGGTGCAATTATCAGAGCGGTTAAGCCATACTTAGTCCCTAATTATAGCCAGTGCTCAGTCAGTTAACGGCATAGCACTTGCGATTGGGTGCGCACTCTCTGGTCTGCAAATTGCGAGGACTATTGGATAAAAATGCACGCCCCACGACATTTGAAGGAACAACGTAAAATTAAAATCGCAATAAATGAAATGAAAAACTCTTTCCGCAGCCGACATACGTTTGCACATCGAGTTGTGTATTGTAAATTATACCATTACTTGTTAACCGGAGAGCAAAAATACCACAAAATGAAATAAAAAAAGATTTTAATAAGTATTTCAAATTACCACTTCAATCATAACTGCTTTACAATGAATTTTTTTAAGCCTTAAATTTTCATGGCCGACAATCGATTTTCTTGGCAACCATAACAACCGATATAACTGAAAAAAAAAATTTATTTATTATTGAAAAGCCTACAATTTTGACATTTTTTCGGGAAGCGAAAACTGTAAAAAATCAGAGGACAACAAAATCGAGAAAAAAAAATATTTTTTTTAAGCCAAATTAATTAAAACATATAATCCTTAAACGATTTTTTTTTTTTTGTAAAATATATACACACATATATAACAATTTCGACACCAAAAGACGAGAAAGTTTTTTTTATTATTTATTTGTTTGATCAAATTGAGTTAATCCAATCGACAAGAAGCGAACAAGAAATCCACCAATTTTTAAGTGTGTGAAGTGATATCCACTTATAACTTAAAAAAAGAAAAAGGAAACTTGATAAAATGGTGAGTAAGTAGCTGGTGATTGGAGTGCGATATTGAAAGAAAATGCAAGACTAAGTAATTAATTTGAAAACGTGATAGACAAGTAAATGATGATTTTCAGTGGTATTATATGGTATTGACACAAAGAGGAGGAACCAATATTCCATAAGGCAGAGATTTTCACTATGACACAAATACTTGAATCCTTCATATGAAGGCTGATATGCAAGCAATAAACAACAAACAATGGTAACAAAATGCTTTATGTGAATGAAAAAGAAAACAAAAATAAAATAAAATAAAATAACAATAATAAAAACTCATTGCAAAAAACAGTGAATTACAAGCGCAATATCAAAGGGTTTGTTGCCAACAATGGTACCCATTGATTTCATATCTCTTTAAAAGCGCCAGCAATTCACTTAACGCGATTACTTAACTTATAACGTTCATATGTTAATTGTTTACTATGCACGTATGCAGTCATACACACATATACACAAAGACGCAAGTAAACAGGGCGTTTTATATGCGTACTATTGCATACATTGTTTCTGGGCTATTGTCCAAGGCCTCAGTGCTTCACCGCTTTTATAGTCAGTCACTCATTCAGTGAATTTTGTCGTTCAGTCTTTGCTATGTTTAACGTATAATTTTTCATATGCCACAAGCGGCTGTTGCTTTATGGTATTTTTTTTCTATATACACATATATACACATATATATATATATATATTTTGCCTTTTTTCTTTTCTATAATAAATCGAAAAAATAAAGCAATATTTTTGCAATTTATGACAAATATTCGTTTAAGTGCAGAGAGATTTTTTTTGCCTTACCCTTTACGAGTGTATGTATGTATTTATTGTATTAAATATCCTGTCAGCCTTATGCCGCCCCTTCTATATGGAATTTTTGGCGCCAAAACTTCAAACCTTTTTTTTTTTCTTTTCCCGATGATATGAAAAAATAGCAAAAATGGAAAATTCCGTAGACATGCTTTCGTTTCGTGTAAAACATTGCATTTTGTGTTTCGCTTTCATTCATACTCTGATGCCATTGTTTTCACATTGTTGCTAGCATAGTATTGTTGCTGTTGTTGTTATTTCACATTTTACGCGCAAGGATTTTTTGAATAATTTACAATCATAAAATATGCAATAAGCCAACATCTGTTACGAGAAATTGTTTTGAAAGCCGCGCCGCGCCATATCATATTATTTAAACGCAATCATTTTCTCTCTGCCAGCCATTCTGTCCGTTCCGTTTTTCATTAGAAGGGCGTAGACGAAAAAGGGGTGTTTAACTTACCAAGATAAGATAATATAGTCTCTTAACATTGTCACGGTATCTTCAACACAAAATGTAAACAATTAGTGCCTAAACGTAGCTGGATGATCTATGATGATAGATATATAGTAATTGTCATTATCATTAACTCCCAAGTCAAACAGATAAAATATAGCGCCTCAAAGATGAATATGAAAGCATTTCCCAGCAAATGCTTGATGTAGTGAAGATTTGGAATTTTTAAACAGGAAATGTGGATTCAAGTAGAATCCAGAAAAAGCTATTCCTCCCAAACATTTGACACTGTCAGCTTTTGACAGAGATTTTGCTTAGCAACCATCGAAAGAAATAATTACGCTTCGTAAGAATTCTAGATGCCACAAAATATAACGATTCATCCTCGGTCGATTTTTGTCCGTTGATCTATCCATTCTCCGCTACTCCTAGCAACCCTTGCGCAAGAGTGAGTTAATTTACCGACTTTAGAACCAAAATTATTGTAATGTGCACAAGACGACAAGTACAAAGCTAGGAAAGATTATATGGATTTATTCTTTCATAATCAATATTGTGCAGTGATTGTGCGTGTGTTTGATGTGCATTAGCTGCAACTTAAAATTCGTCATTCGACTCATGCGAATCTGTGAGATCTTCTTAATTGAATTCTACAGTTACCATAACAGAAATTAGGATAACTTGTGAAATACAGCGCTTGCAATAGCCCTAAGCCTGCGGAATATCTGCGGAAGTATCTTCGCCAACAAATTACGGCCTCGTATTAATTAATTAATTAATCTATTGATCTTGATTCCCAATCGTTTCTTCTTAATCCTGAAGAATGGACGGGCAATGTTCTTTTGTGTTGATGGACCGACCTAACACCTGTTGTTTCAATAAACGCAAATGCACACCTTTAGTATATAACTATTTGTCTTACAGGTACAAGTATGAGAGGATAATAGACATAAACTATAATAGCTATAAAGTCGTTGAATTCAGAACAGTGAAGTATTAAGTAGATGCCTTTTTAGAAAACTCGTTGAATCTTTCAATTTATTTCAATGTACTGTCGTCCGAATTTCTTTGAGTTGCTGTAAGCATGGTTTCTTGATCCGGCCGCATCCACTTTTAAATTCATTCTGTTAAGAGGTTAAGCAAGGATATCTGTTTTATACCCAAATTTCCCACTAAGCTTTTGCGACTTTAGAAAATTCCATCAAATAAGGAGAATAAATATCGATAGAGGGAATTGAGATCTTATGCCGTTTGAGAGGCTCTAGATAACGCATATCTGCGAGATATATACAAGCATACAAGCCAGAAGAATAGTGTTTATGTGGATTAGAATGCTTGATTCTGCCAATCCAATTTTTAAATTTTATCATCGAAGCATAACGATGCACTGGCATTGTTAGAGACAATGTGTTAAACGCCACCGTTGAGAAATCATCAGAAATCATCAGTTCCTTAAGCTAAAGCTAAAGCTAAGCCTAAAGTTTATCTAGGAAATTGAAGCTTCGATTATGTATTCCGGACGAGAGTTAAATGTGTCCTCCTTTCAAACACGACCAATAGCTGCTAGTATTTATGTAGCGCCAAAAACAATAACCAAAAATTGCAATAAATATTTCCCAATACGCAATGACATTATACGCAGCAACATTTTATTAAATATGTCGCTCCGTTTCTTACTCTCACTATCTATAAATGAAATTTGCATCATTTTGAATATTTTTGTGTCTAAGAATATTGAAGCGTCTCAGAACTCTCAAATTCAGGAAAATGAAGGGAGAAACTTGAAATTCGACGCATATTTCTGATAAATTTTTATAGACCATCTATCTCTTTAAAGTAAATGCAATCTGCTCACACAAATACATTCCAAAATAGATATTAATTAGGAAAATATCTGAATACATATCAATATCCTATAAGGTATGAAAGTTATTTAAGATCATAAGAAAATTATCGGTGCACCTGAATACGAATATAAAAATTTCACCCAGTTGACTCGTAGACAAGGCGACGAGATCACCATTATTCGCGTCGCATCGTGGTGGGTAGAAAGTAATCAGGAAGTAGAAGACAAGTAGATGCGTGCCCAGTCAGTAGATATTATGCCTTCGCCGACTGAGCACTCTCTGCAGAGATAGCTATGGAAGCGAGTCAAAAATATTTTCCCTGCTTTTTGAGAATATTCTAAGTAAAAAGTATTTCCTATAACTGCCTTTATGGCAATTGGCCGTACGTAAAAGAAAGCGAACAGACTAGCCCTTTGCGATCTTCCGGTTACATCATCATTACAATAAGATACAAGCGAGGGATGGATGATCTTGGTAATGTCTAACATGTCGATGAAAAAAACAACGGAAAATTCATTGAAAAGTCTGCACGAGTGATATGACACACATTATGGCTTCCGTTCCTCTCTTGAACAATTAGGCGAAGCAATGAGACTCTTATGGCTCCTGTAGATTCTGCTGCACCGCAACGCGTAACGTCACAATAACCTAACACGACCGAGTATACACTTTGGCTGAATTTATGAAAACGAATGTTTTTATTGACCTTGCGGTAAAACTTATCGGCCCATTGGTTAAGAATCAATTTGACAAATCTCAAAGAAAGGCAAGCTACCCCTTCATACCCCTTCTTTTTTTTTCGACAGAAAAGACTTGAGTAAATCCAATGTCGACGACTTTTCATTAAACATTTTTATTGCTACGCTCCTGTTCAATACTCTCACTTACAGCAAAAAAAAGAAAAAAGAAATGCTATGGCAAGCAGCTTTTCAAGAAAATCTTGCCTAAAGCATGAAAAGTACAACAAAAACTCTATCTCCATACACAAAAATCAAAAACAAATTGTTCTTTTTAAATCTTCTCTGCAAAGAGGACCTTGATAAAAATTAATCTATATTTGGCAAAAGAGGAAAAGAATATATAAAAAGAAAATGTTCAAAAATGATTTGCTCTTAGGAAAATAATCTGAAAGGAAAAGCAAAAAACCTCTTCTGAAATGCTTAACCTTGTAAACATTTATATGCGAATGGGACAGCACTGCCGTTCTATAACCTTGAAACTTTTTCATGAAAATTATACTTTCTGTGTATTGCGTGCATATTATTAAAGCTGCATTGCACATACTCCTAGTTACGGACATGAATTTACATACGTTTACAACGTGTACGTATGTGCGTACACATACAGTACGTGTTCATAAAGCTCTTACGAAGCTATGCTTCATGAAAATACTGTTAATTGTATTTAATGACAATAATTGAGAAAAGAATTCTTTCATTTTACAGTTACTTGTCAGTCACTGTGTACGCATAGCAATTACTAAGAGTATTGTTTCTTTTTGGTAATATATATGCGTTGAAAAGGGCTGGTGGTGTTGCCTTACTTTTCAAACATTGTTTGCGTTATTATGATGATTGTGCGTCTTCTTTGTTTTATGATTTTTTAACTTTCATATCTTGTTGATTTTAAATTAAATAAATTTAAAATCATTTTACAATGGAATCGAAATTCAATCGAACAACGCTATCGTTGGTTTAAGCAAACACAACCGCAATAACAATAGCGAGAACAAACAACGAGTCACCATAAACAAACCGATTTATATAAATAATTAATTATGCATAAATTTGTATAAATACATACAATAAAGTCTGGCTCGTACATACGTACACATACATATGTTTGCATTACATTACCGTAAAACGCGTAAAAAATGATTTTTTATATCAATCACTGAAGCATAAAGACGATCACATTTCATTCTATCGTTTGCAACGCCTAGAGATATATGCATACAGAACTTCCATACGCACATTTCATATCGCATTTTCGTTCGATTGATCCCTACGCGATAATCTGTACTTAGAATTCCAAAAAGTTATATAACTTTTGGTCAGCAAACAACACCAAAAAAATGTGAACTGAAAAATTTTTTCAAATTTTCAATTAGAAATTGGCTATACACTCTCACCACAACCAGGTCCTAACAAAGCTTCTCGACACAAAGAAGAAGGTGAAAAATGCGTTTTTACACATATCCACGTAGCTTTGCTAGATCTGTACAATATTCGTTGCATCCACGACATCGTAAGGTGATAGCTTGGATAACTGTATGCAAATTTTAGCCATGTTTGTCAACCTATCTGTCTCCAGTCCGCTTAAACGTAGAATCCCATAATCATCATCCTTCTCTAAGACTGAGATCTTATGGTACTGTTTAAAGCACAAAACTTGGCCTCAAAATTTTCATTAGAGAGATACTTTCTAGTGTCTAGAAAGTTCGAAACTCGGCCAAAGAACGCGATTACATAATTGCCCTTTCTTCGTTATTTCGATAGTGAAAATTGTATTTGATACCCATTGCCGTTATCCTAAAGAAGGAAAACAAATGTTCTTACTCTGTCATATTGAGTGGGAACGGCTGATATTTTCAGAATAAAGGGGGCAATTTATATGTGTTGCACTTTATGAATAACAACCCAAAAAATTTGGAAAGCAAAGGTGTTCACAGTTTTTTTTAGGCGTGTGTTTTGCCGAAGCTTTAAGCGATATCTTCATTTTTGCGAAGGGGAGATCGCTTGTCGCAGATACTACACAGTTGGGCAGACGGACAGATAGACAGAAGAACCGACGGATGTGCATTCTGCATTTAAAGCTGGCCGGGAATTTATATCCTACACTACAATATTGGATAGGCGGGGTCAATTTTTCCCATTTTTGTGTAGGTACTACAGCATCACCCTTGGAGTACACGTTCAAATTTTTGTACATTAATTCCGCTGTAGTTTATGAGTAAAGAGCAAAAAAATAAATTTTTCCTTCCTTTTGACAAACGCAGGTGTTGTGAGTTTACGTAGTACTGTAGGCATGTCCTTCAATTGATTGGGCTCGTTTTCCATATTCCAGTTTCAAGGCAAGAAATTCCAATGTTT
The DNA here is from genome assembly GCA_000688735.1 of Glossina austeni. Lineage (NCBI taxonomy): Eukaryota > Metazoa > Arthropoda > Insecta > Diptera > Glossinidae > Glossina > Glossina austeni. The sequence continues at coordinate 1,620,516 of KK502411.1, read as the reverse complement.
CTACCAACTTTAAATTCGATAGCTTCATTCTTGCGGCCGGAAGAATGTTTACAGCAGGCATTATACAAGCGGACAGACGGACAGACGGACAGACAGATAGACGGATATGCTTAAATCGATTTAGAATTTGATGCTGATCAAGAACATAGATCTCTCGCTCTCTCTCTCTCTCTGGGGTCTCTGAAACTTCCTTCCAGGTGTTGCACATGTTTTGGCAAAATGAATATATTCCTCATCCAAACATAATCTTTGCTATGTCTTGCAATTTTGTAATCGAAATTTATTAAGCGCGATCTTCGTTCGCTTCATTTCTGCACCACAAGTTAGCAGTAACTATGAAGGGATTCGATTCAAGCCACGTATTTTCTCTTCTTCTTATATTTAATGAAGGATTCGCCTCAATTGGCTTTCTCTGAAATATATCCCGTAGAAGCTATGGTATGGCTATCCATGTATTTATTGGTCATGAAGTAGCAATTTTTGAGACATTTTGGCGTAAGACAAACTATTGGAAATGAAATGAATCTGAGCGGACTGGATTTGCGTTCAATCCTCATACAAGGCTTTAGTTTAAGAAAATCATTAAAGAGGAAAATCATATAAGAAGAATACTGCATTTTTCAAAAGTTCTCGACAGAAATCGCTGACTGTGATAGAATTTCGTCATAGTAAGTTGATATTAAAATAATAGATCGGTCGATTTTTCATTTCTCTGCTATGCCACTGTTCCCATGAAACCTAAACCCACGCAAAGTCTTGGCAAAAACATTTAGTTCTCAATAACTTATGCTGCAAATCGATCACTAATAATAATTTGATATAAAAATTAATTAACCAACTAAGCACATGGACCTCATGAAAAGCGAGCCCTTTTATGGCAACATAATCTAATTTATGACGGACAATAAAATTCCTAATTCGAAAATTAAATTTACTAAATTTGAAACATGTTATGCGTTTGCGTGGAAACATGACATAATGAAAAATAGATGAAGGATTGATTGACCGGTGAAGCGATGATGCAGGATAGTTGCTTGACTATAATGCTTTTATTTATTTTTTGCATAACATTTTATATAAATTTCGAATAAAATTTTTTTTTTTTTTTGTCTTTTTCAGCCGCCCAAAAAAGGGAAGAAAGGAAAGGCTAAGCCGAGTAAGTTTTGATATATGTTACGCATAACTTTACACGTTTTCAGTGAGTTCAAATTTGTGTCCTTATTGGGAATTATTATGTTGCATGTTGTATGTCTAAAAATTATTGAGCGCAAGAATAAAAGCAAAAAGAATGCATACAGAAATTTCGATTTGCTCCAAAATCAGTAATTGAAATGAATGATATGCGGAGATGTAGAAAGTTCACGTTCGATTTTATTAGATACGCGACATCACCTTTGACGCGGATGTATGTGATATTCAGAAAAATTTGAGATAGAAGCTTTTGCTATTATACCAAACTGGCTCTGAATCGACTTAGTAAGTCTGTCTGTTAGTTGTATTCAAAGCTGGACCTTCTGGACCTTTCTGAGACATTTCAATATAGCACTGAATGGTGTCGAAAATAAATCCAAACGGACTATTTGTGCGACCAAGCCTTTCAGCACATTCCATTCAAAAAATATTTTAGCATTATAACGATTGTAACGCATTTGAATGGGATGGAACCATTTTTTGAACCCCCTCCCATTAAAACACCTCTACAGAATATAACCGTATTTGTGGCAACAATATTTAATTTTTTTTTTGCTCCATAATGAAAGTTAGCCTATAATAGCGATTTCACATCCACATCTACTGTACTAAGTGTGGACTACATAAGGTTCATTTTCGAACTGCCTCGCATTTAAAGACCGTCACGAAAAGTCAACTTTTATGTGGCAAAATATCGCGTAATGCGTGTTTTATGACGAAACTACGGGAGAAATACTTTTTTCTTTCAAAAAGATAATTAATTCTACTATTTGAACCACGTCGGTTTAGTTTTGGGAACGCCTCCTATACAAGATTTCTCAAGGAAAGTGAACACTCACCGGGCAACAACGTAAAATGTTTGGCATTTTATGACGAAAGTAGATAAAGTATTTTATTAAGCGGAGTCTTGTAGAGTATATAATACTCCACGTTGCTCGGCTACAATAGTTTAAGCCCGTGTTTTCCTTTCAATTTTTACACAAGTAACTCATTTGAAAGATAATCCCACAGATACTGCTGCTTCTTTCTCGTTGCATACATGTATAATGGATATTTTATAGCTTCTTCGATCGCTTATCGTATGTATTTTGAAAAGTTGTTATATTGTATTAAGCAAAGTGGTGTAGGGTGTTCAATAGTGGGCCGTGTCCTGCTATAGCGTTTGTTTTGTGTTCAATTCTAAAAATCTTAAAGTATTAAAAAAAGTGAAAATTTGCTTTCTTGCAAAGCAGTTTCCCTCCATAGCACGCTTACGATTATAAGAGCAGGACGGCAAGAACAGGAAGGTACGAAGAATATCAAGAATTTCTTTTCAAAAATATCTCACATATATTTTTTAAAGCTTTAGAAATTAAATGAGTCATAATTGATGGACTGTGCCGTCCACAATGTACAAGAAATAGTTGCAAGTTAACGGATATTCAAGATTCACTCCGCAGACGGGAATTTTTAATTCTCACGCAATATTTTGTATAATTTGTTGAGCAATTTTTAGCTTCTCTGCAATTTCTTTAAAAATTTATATAAACAATAACGAATTGTTGTTCGGGGAAAAAAAGAAAAAAAAAAAGAGGTTCCTGTTGGCATGTTTAAGGTGAGATTTTAAAGCATTTCATACGCCCGCACACAAGGCCATCAAGTTTTGGGGTAATAAAATTTCTCAATTTTGTAACCAACTAACGAGACCTTAATTTCACTTTGCATTGCAACCACATCTGGTTAAAATAATAATTATGGGCAATTAATTAAAAATTTCGGTTATGATTTGTATGGAACGCAAGCAACGCAAGCAACGCAAGCAACGCAAACAAGCATTTACACAGAAAATTAAGTGAATAATGCAAAACATATGAATAGCGATGAACAGATGTATGAACTAGACTTGAAATAATAATAATAATAATAATAATAATAATAATAATAATGACATAATAACATTAGAGCAACAATAGAGGCATAAAACAGACATTATTACATTCTCAATTAACAGAAACAGAATTCGAAAAGTATGGAATAACCATCAAGAACAAGCTACTAAATATGGTTCATTGCTTCATTCTGAGAACAGCAATGGAACAATGGATAACAATGCATGAATGAGTGCATAGTACATATGAAATAAAAGTTTGTGATTCTTAGTAGGAAAATATAGGGGGGGGGAAAAAACGCAGAGAGGAAATGAACAAAACAAGAAAACGCTGTGCACGAGCAGTAGAGATGAGGAGAAAAAAAATTTTATTGTCCTATAAAATGTGTAACTTTATGAAAATATCCACAACATACACCAGCAGCCAACTCAGGCAGATTGTTGCAATTGAAAGCATCACCTTATATACATATTTGTATGTTGGTTTTGATAATTGTTCGGTATAACTAGTAGTAGTAACTAGTTTTGTTATTGTTGTTTTATTCTCGTATTGTTGTTATGTCTTGCAACGGTGCAAAGATAACACAAATACTGTTGTTATGTATTTCTGTTTTTTCTCTTTTCGCTCATGTTAACTCATGTCCGCAACACAATCAACAGCATTGGAACGGAAACGGAAAACACCATATAAAACTTAAAAAGCCGAGCGTTAAACATTAAATGATATTTAAAAAGCAACAAAAAAAAACAAGTGAAAATAGTCTCAAATAAAAATGAAATGTCTGGGTTATCCCTTAACTGTATGGTTAAATGGTTAACGTGTCCTCTTCTTTTTTCGCTCAAATATCACATCATTCAATAAGTCTCCGGACTCCGATAACTAAGAAAACAACATTTTTCTCTTTCGCCAATACGTTTGCATTCATCTCCTTCAAAAGCGATACATTTATTGCAACGTTCCCCTTTACTGTACTTTTCGATGCCCTTTACTCTCAAAACAGGTCTCAGTTTCGGCCATCAATTCTTTATTTGACACAATATTGTTGCCTGGTTTTTACTGTCTGCAGAAAGCCAGTAGTCGCTGGATCCCGAATCTGGGCAGCACGGCGAATGAGGGAAGCCATTCGAAGCGCCGCTTTTTTTATATTTACATACAATCCATTCAATAATACCAAGCGATATTCGTTATTAATCCTTTGCCACTTTGCCACCTTTGCCACGGATGCCGTTTTGCATTTTGTTAGCTGACTTATGGGTTTTTATGGGTCGGTTTAGACGACTTTCATCACTCAATTGCTCTGCCTGCTGTCCACTCAATTGACGATCTTTTTGATGCAGATGCGTTAAAGTGTATCCAATGTTTCATCCATTGCTACATACCAACGCAAGAAATGCCCTTTATCTCGCTTGAACAACTCCAAGCAAAACTCTGAATCATTGACGCGTTGTAAGCAAACACGGCACCCATATCGTACGGACCCCTCCCATTTCTCCGCAAAATATTGCAAAAAACTGACCCCTATCGTTGATACTACCCAAAAATCATAAGGATCTGCTAACAGTTTTCTCATATATATCTCATACCAGAGACCTATTGAGTAATGTATTAAACGTTTGCAGCGCTTGCTGCATACAGATTATCATCCAATTCAGATAAATTTATATTCAGAATTATTAAGCATTTAAAAAGTTATGAGCTAATGTCTGCCTTCTGCGAATCGTACAAAGTTAGAAAAGCTTAACTGTTTAGATTTGTGCATATATCTGTACTGGAAAGTATTCCCAAGCAAGGCATAACTCAAACGTGAGATAGAAACATATTACAGTAAACACTGATACATGCTGCAACATGCTGCAACGAGTAAGCTAGTAAAGTCCTTACTTTCGAAGTAAACATAATTTGAAATCAATAAGAATTTTTATTAAACGGAATTGTATGCTAAATAGACTTTTTTCAAAAGCACAGTTGCCGGGCCTTCCTCTCTGATCTCTCTGCGCACTAATATGAGTCGCAACGTCAATTTTTAACGATTTATTGACTTTTTCAATTTCTTTGCTATCAAAAAATTCCTAATAAATGCTTTGATAATTTTCTGAGAAATCGTCAAATACTCTACAAGCACGTTCCACGTTCGTCCACTTCCGTCAAATATAAACTCTTCATTAAGCCTATAGGAAAATCGCTATTAGCACAACCGGCAAAAGGTTTCAATTTGATATTCAAAATAAACTCAATCCATGCAAATAAAAAATTCTCGTTGCTTTTTGATCAAGTGATCAACGCGAGTGATGTCAAACAAAGTAGGAATTGAATCTCGAGTACTGCACTAATTTACTTAAAAAATAAAACATTGTTTTTGTAGTGCTCATTGATGGCGTGGACACATCCACCATGACCCGGGACCAACTAGAGACCTTTGCCTTACGTCTAAAAGCCGAAATGGAGAGAGAAAGAGAAGAACGCAACTATTTTCAGATGGAAAGAGATAAAATTCGCACGTTTTGGGAAATAAGTCGTGGAAAATTTCGTAAGTTTTAAAATTGCATTCAATATCCTTCTAAAAAAAAAAAAGTCTTGCTTGCATTTGTAATTTTTTATTTTTTTTTTTTCTTTTTTTTTTGGTTGCCCCGTTTAGAGGAAGTTACAGCGGAAATCAGAAAAAAAGATCATGAAATCGAAATGACTCAGGAAATAGCTGATTTGGAAGCCAAGCAGATAATGCAGCAAATGAAACATTTACAATTTGAGAACGCAGACAAAATTAGTCAAATACGTGCGGAGGCAATGACACGTTTGAAAGTAGCTCAAGAAGATCATGTAACCCAGCAATTGGAATTACTTAAAGATAAAAGGGAATTGAGAAGACTGCTGCGTGAAGCCGACGAAGTACACGAGATGCAGATGCAAGAACTTAAAATGGCAAATGTAGAAGAACTTCAGTAAGTATAAATCCATATCAAATCGAAGCATTTATTATATCTGAAAATAATTTTTGCTTTCGTAATATACTAAACAGAAAGGGTTGTTTTATAATCACGATCACGACTATAAAGAGAGGGCCGATGAATTTCATCGCATTCGGCTTTGTAAGGCCGAGAAATATTTCGTTCAATAACCAATGAATTATTCTTGGTTGCCATGTTTAAGACCCTCTCTCAACCGATTTATTTACACACTATTTATCTGTTCTTCCGTCTGACCGGCGACCGTTGAACTGGTCTGGGCCATAAAAATTTAGATAAAAAGCTAGAATTACATTCTCAGTTGACTGCCAGCGGTCAAATTTGAATATCAACGCGATACGATATATACGATGTATTGAAAGGAGTGGACTTGTATTTTCTTTGTTCGTAGCTATAGCGAGTGCTCAGTCAATAATGGCATAAGACGTGCTGATTGGGCACAAACCCATTAGGCTGCGGCCACTATCTCCCCACTTCTTTCTCTTTCCTCTTTTCCTTCTGACAATCGCCGCATTACGCGAATAAGTTACATCCCATGCGTGATTGGTGGGGCATATTTAACAAAAATTTACGTATATAGACCGAAAAATGTATTATACTGCACGAGATGTCTCGTTCAAATCACTGTACGCTAAAATTCAAATTTTGATAAGCATTTTTTTTTCGATTAGTCAATTGCGTACCAGATTCGAGAGAGATGTCAAGGATATGGAACTTCTGCATGAGGAGAAAATGTTGGTATTGAAAAATGAGATTGAATTGGTTTATCGCATGCAGATGTTCGAAGTGGAGGAGCGCAAAAATACTCAAATACAAAAATTAATCCATAATCATGATTCGGCTTTTAGTGATATGAAAAATTATTATAACGACATTACTCTCAACAATTTAAGTTTGATTAGTTCACTTAAACAACAAATGGAAGCGTTACGTAAGCAGACCGAGCGAAGTGAACGTTTAGCAGCCGATATGATACAAGAGAATCGCAAACTTAAAGAACCCTTAGAGCAGGCTCAGCAAGAACTACAATTGTCAAGACGTAAACTCGAGTTTTATGATCGTGATCGTGCTCAACTAATGCGTTTAAAAGTTCGCAACGCTTACGTCGAAAAGCAATTGGAAGCTTTAACTTGGGAAACGGACGCTCTTCTATTGCGCAATGACACCTTGGTCAAAGAACGAGAAGAGTTGAAGGAAAAATTCGAAGAGGTTGTTATAGAATTACAGCAGAAGACCGGTCTAAAGAACGTCTTACTCGAACGTAAGATTGCCATAATGCAGAAGGAGGAAGAGAAACAAAAGCAATTGCTTAAAGAAACCATGGATCGCTGCGTCGATATCAAGGATCCAACAATCAGGAAGGTAGATGCGAAAGCACGAGAGGCACGTGTGGAAAATGTACTGGAGAAAAAGAATCGGGCAATACATGAACTAAGTTATGAATTAGCGCGCATTACTAAGGCACATGACGACCTATTGGCAACCTATGAATCGAAATTGGCACAGTTTGGTATACCGAAAGAAGAGTTAGGCTTCGAGCCGTTACGTAAAACAGTCAAATGGAAATATATGTGCGGCCCGGCCGGTCTAGTGACCGAAAACCAATAACCAATGTATCTAGCGGTTGGCAGTATTTTTATATTTTTTTTCTTTTTTTATATTCCACTCTACCTTATTCTATACTCTGCCAATGTTTTCTTTTCTTTTCTTTTCTTTTTTTTTTAATGTCAAATAATAATAAATTTATGTAAGAGTGTCTGGTTCGAACATTTAAATAAAACAGCAAAGAATTTACATTCGGCTTGAGGCGAATTTTTTGTTAACCATACATTTTCATACAAAACGTTAGTAAAACGATCAGGATCTGTGGAGGATCAGGCTACTACTTGATTTTAGATATATATATAAGTAAAGTCCTGGAATTTTTTTTAAAAATTCTGCGCTCCACAATCAGACGATCAGATCGGCACGAAATCTTGCAAAAATTGTGCGAAACGTGCTTACAAAATTTCATCCATTTTGTTTTAAAAGCATCCAGTTATTGAGCGATACCCTACCATTAAGATGTGATTTATCGGACGGACAGATTATTACATCGAATGACAATTATTTAGCGAATATCTTAAGCTTCGGATGGAAGTTACGTTACGAAGTCACATACAAACTAAGGAAGTGTTTACGTCCTTCTATAGAAAATATTTCTGAGAGAACTATTGTCTCTTCGCTATCTCAACACTTTTTCTTACGAGCTTTCTTATATGATGCAATAATTTTCGCTTTATGCTAAAATGTGATTTACGTAGAGTTATACAAATGCGGCACAAACACGATTGTGCGTACATATGAATGCACAGTTCTTGTGGGCCGTTAAGTTTTCTACACTTTGCACTACGGCTGCGGCTACTCTCTGTTCATCCTTTTATTGTTTAATCGGCTTGGAAGTCTATTATTTACGCATTATGCTTATTCGTAGGTATGTCTATTTATTGTCCGTATGTACGTTTGTGTGTGCGCAATTTAAATAAGATTGGTATGATGGCAGTAGTGGCACATTGCTAAGAAGTAAGGCATGCACAACTAAATGATGCTGTCTTACAAATTGCATCTGTCTTTCATCTGTACGAGGTGTTCGCTTTGTGTGGGCCTTTTTCTTGGACTCTATCCAATAAATTGCGTTGTTAATACTACTAAAGTAAACAAAAGCCTGCAAATTTTTTATTGCAGTGTGTGTGAAGTATGTACGTGTATGTGTGTGTGTGTGTGTGTGTGTGTGTGACTATGCATATGCGTGCCCGTGTCTATGTATGTGAATATATTTGCTATTTAACTTGTTTTTTTTTTTTTTTTTTTTGCATTATGCAGTATTAAGCTTTATTTAGTATGCTGCAGAATCTTCATTATGCATAATTTTACGGAACGTGGCGGTGTGTTAGCCTTGTTAGTCCCTTTGTAATACCAATGTGTATGTGTTAGAAAATTTTAGCAAAAAATACCGGGAATTTATGTTAACTTGAACTTTAGGGACTCAGAGAGAAGTGCAACACAATGTTACCGACTTTTTTAAAACACTGTGAATATTAAATGTTTAGTCAGTTTCTCACATGTCATGCAAAAGCCATAGCCTTTAGATCGTTGTATCTGTGCGTGTGTGTGCTTTGTCATAATAAAAAAATTTTTGTTAGGAAATCAAGACATCAGCTCGTTTTGCGGTACTCTTTATACATCTACGACAGTAAATTTCGAACTCCAAACAACATTTACTTTCGAATCGGGTCGGAATTTTTAATAGCTATCAATATAATATCAATCCATATATCAATATATATACGACTATGAAACGAAAGCTTATCAAAACTTCTCTTATCGCCCTTAAGGCGTAAACCAAAAATCAATCGTTTTTTTTCTTCGTTTAATATTAACTGAAAGAAATTTTTTCCTTAGAATTGTGGACTTTTTCTGGAAGAGCTCCGAAAAGACGACCAGCAATAAATAAATCTTTGCTAAGTTCTATAATACTCTACTCTATATATTTTTAAAAAGTTCATTTAAAAAGGTTTCCATTTAAAAGTGCGTTTGTGTGCCTTCGTCGAGACGGCCGTTGAATGGACAAAGGTGAGATCAGTTCGTGTGTGATAAAGCCTCTAGCACTAATCGTGAAGACGCTGATAGAATTATACATTTTCTCGCCGTTTTTTCTTTTATTTTTTCTCTTATTTGAAGGATGTCCGGTTGAAAGAGTCCGGCTGAAGCATAAAATTTTCAAAAGAAGAGAATGAGAAGAACTATATATGAACTCGAAAGCTAACACATTTTGGAGCTTTAAACGCTTTTTTCTCGATATACGATTTCTCAAAACAGCATGCAGCACAACTGCAACGATCTTCAGTGTGTTTATGTAATAAAGTAACGCATCTTAAAAATAAAATGATGCAACCCGCAATTAAGGACAATTTGTTAGCAAACGATTGTCGTTCTATTTCTGGCCGAATATCGGAGGTACTACTATTACTGCTATATTAGCATAAATTTGTCGATTATGTGCATTTTGCGCGAGCAACATTACAAACCGCAGAGTCCCTTAAATTAAACACACCGCGCTTGAATGGATCCGTTATAGCCATTTTTTCAATTTTTTCATAAATAATTTTTCTTAATACCTACATACGTACTTAATAACTTCTTCGAAAATTATTATCCTATTATCCATCCTTCCATCGCAAAAAACTTATCAAAAATAACCTTCCTTGTAGGCTATTACAACGGTGTCACTAATTAAAACTAAGAACTAAGAAAATTATATTCGGTCGTGACCGAATCTTTTATGCTCATCACCGTTACCCTAAAGCAGACAATCAAAGTAAAAGAATTAAATTTTCATGGTCTATAATATGGCGTGGGCGCGGCTGATTTTTTTTATTTTCAAAATAAAAATTTTTGTCGCATGGGAATGTGGGCCTGTGTAAGTCTGTCCTTGCAAAAGTTTAAATCACTTCCAAATTCGTTTGCAAAATTGTAGGCGATATGTTCATTTTCGTTAAAGGGAGAATGTTTACAACAGCAATTAAATAGACGGACGCACGGACATATCTAAATCGATTCAAAATTTGATGCTGATCAAGAATATATACTTTGTGGCGTCACTGAAACTTCCTCCCATGCGTTACCAACGTTTTGACAAAATTAATATACTCTTCATCTTTGGGTGACGGATATTATGCCCATTATAGCTAAAACTGGTATATATTGCAGCATGACTTACTGAAAATGGTTACTTTTATAATAAAGATTTACTATATTATTATTGTTATTATTATTATTACTTCTTTATTTACCCAGAGAAATTAATTGTAGGACTAAAGTCTTAAAACACTTGCATCTACGGCTATCGATTGTATTGAAAACTCTACCGCACCAGTATTGAGTTGTTAATCGACATCCATTGTCTACTCGGCGAATCAGGTTTACTATAATTATTGTCGATATAAAGAAGGACAGGTGTTTATATATATTTTAAAAGTAAACTGAGTTTCTAGTCTGCGCGCTTGCAAATTTTTAAAACGTTATTACGGACAGAAGGGCTTTGAAAATTACTCGATTCAGTCTTCCGCGCAGAAATCCTAGATGCTCCATGGTGATGAAATAATAGTTTTATCGGAAAAGTGGTAGAGGATTTTCGATTGAAATGCCACGCATGCATATATATTTATATATATTATATTAATATATTATATATATATATATATATATATTTAGTTTAATAGGGTTACTTTAAAGTATAAGAAAAATGTATTTGAATTTTGATAAGTAGACGTCACGAACTTTTTTCTCAATCATCTCATAACATATACGTTTCTAAACAAGATAAAATTTTGAATATATTTCACCGCGTCCGCTTGATCGCCCTCTGCTCTATTTTTATTTCCCCTATCGTTAGAATAGTTGCCAACATTGATATAAAGCCCGGAAAGTTGCAGTACACTTTTTTAGTTCATGTTGAGACATCGATATGATCCGCCCATAGTCAAGCACCCAATACACAAAAGTAGTATTAGTATAGCTAGTATAAGAATTTTTTTGGATTCTGTGCAAAAATTGCCCCAAAACGATCACTTGTAAGAAACCAACTCGGTTTAAGCCCATGCCTACTGTACTACATAAAGTGAGGGCACGTCTGTTTTTCAAAAGGAACAAAAAATTGGTTTTTTGCCCACAAACTACAGCAGATAAATCTACAACAATTTTAAAGTATATTCTATGGTCGACGATGTAGTACCTGTAAGAAAATGGGGCAAATCGGCCACGTTTACTCAATTTTATAGAGTGTCATAATTTCATTTTTTTTTTCAAAACTTTTATAACGCAGAGAAACAAGCTTCACAAACCTCATAAAGTGTATAAATTCTTGGCCGTCCACGGCTGCGCAGCCGTGTAATATGTGTGATAAGCATTCTCCCGTTCGCAAATATGCAGATATCGCCGACAAATATGAAAGGAATTTTAAAATTACCCAAACCGGTCAAAGGACACGCCTACAACGCCTACAACGCCTAGACGTCTACGCAACAAAACGTGTGAACATTCTTTCTGGGATTTTTGCTTTCTACTTCCAAAGTAAAACAAACACACCGCATAAATTTCGACTTTTATTCTGAAAATAGAAAAAATAAGCCGCGCCAATCCAATAACTATTACAGAGTATGACAACTTATTTTTTTCTTATGCGTTTTCAATACCAATCTGCGTGCAAGATCTTCAAATGTTTCTGCTAATTTTGAGGTCGATAGCTTCATTTTTGCGGGGAATGTTTAGAACAGACGTTGCACAGGCAAACAAACTGGGCACAGGGAGAAACTGTGATGTTCATATCGACTTCAAAATTTCCTTCCTTTTATTTTGCGTGTTGCAAACATTTTGACAAAACGACTATACCTTCTCTGCTCGGTGGTAGGTATAGAAACATGTCCCAAAGTTATACTTGCCTGGTTACAAATCGATGGCTTTCAGTGATTTCTTAGATAGAAGGTAAAAAGAAAAGAAAAGTATGAACATTAGATTTTTGCTTGTGAAACTCTTGCTTAACTAATCAACCTTAAGTTTGCGACATTGTCTTTGGCCCGTATCGGGTTTGGAATTAATCTAAACTATTTATTATCAAACGTATTGTCTGTTCTTCTTCGTTTGCAGCACTAGCAAGTACTCGTCCAATCCAATATGTATTTAAGTATATCGTGTCCAGCCTAAGAAACGTGTGTTAGGCTGATCAAAGCTGGGCGGGCACACACACAGCTCGAACCTTCAATAACAGTGAATGGACAGATAATTGCACCTGAACGTGATCACCACAACCGGACAACTTGAAAATTTACACTGATATCGAATAAAGATAAATACTTCACAAAATGGATATTATTGCGTCCTTCAGTCAACGGATAGAATTTGAATATTAAATTCAAATGACTTTTGCGCTACACAATTTACGGCTTATTCCTACCTATATGGCTCAATATGAAAAATTTTGCCAGTTTATTTTTATGTATGCAAGTCGTGCTTATGCTGTCCTATCTATAAATGGTCACTTACCCGACTTCTGGATATTCTGGAATTATTTGAAAGCGAATTCAATAATTTCTTGTCCCTTACAGCAAAACACTTTGTTTTTGTTTTTGTTTTTGTTTTTGTTTTTAATTAGTTATAATATATATAAGTATATAGTAGATTAAATTATTTATTCGAACTCGAATTGTTGTTGTCATATATATTAAGAGCTTAAACACTTAAGATTATTCTCATACGAGTTACATACATAGATTTTATAAAATGTAAATATGTATGTATTTTAAATGAAAAGTTATTTAAACAAATGAAAAAATATTATATTTAAAATATTTGTTAAAAATTAAAAGAAAAAAAAAAAAAAAAAAAAACATTCTCTTAACGTAAAAAACAAATTCACTGAATCTGTATGGAAGTAGGATGAATTAGGTATGAATATGATTATCAGTCCGTCCAATTTATTGTTATATAAGATATATGTGTGCATGTATAAATAAATATATAAAAGATTTTAAAAAAATTAATTAATTATTACAATTATTTTTGATCCTTGAGTTGAATTTATTAAAGTAAAAAAAGGAAATCTTCTCATTCGTTTTTAAAAAAAATTTATTTAATATTTACGCCATTCATAGCAATGAATACGGGAGAGCAAGAGCCCACGATAGGAGACTTGCTTGATTACGTATAGAAAGCGTGTCGGGCAGTGAGTTATGTATGAATAATAGAAAAAGTAAAAGTAAAATTTGAGAGCTCCAGTCTCCAGCATCTACCACACTCTCTCTCTCTCTCATCATTCAAAACATTAATACAAAGGTTGCTTTTTCCTTTCATTCAAAATTGAATTAAATTAAATTAAAATTTAATTTTTTACAATTCCTGCCCATGGATATAGTCATTTAATATGATATATTGACGATCCGAAACTGTGGAATTATGATCGTATCGTCTCGTAACGATATGATATGAGGTGCTATCAATTAAATGCCAAACTGATATGATTTGAAAACATTGAACTTTATTTAGAGGGACTTAAGAGAGACCCACCTGCTGATACACTGATCGATTCCCACCCAATTGGCAATGGAACCCAATTGGCGATGGAATCGGACAGCTTTCTCGACCAATGCGCATGTAAGGAAGGCTTCATTTTGAAATGTCTTCACATGAAAAAAATTGCAATTTTCACAATTTCTTGGCAAAAGTCACTAAGCAATAATATTTCGGCATTCCAAGTTGATGTGGGAAATTTGATTGTGAAGAAGCCGGTTTTTTTTTTATCCCTCTCATATAGCCGTTCAGACAAGAACTCAATCTTGATGTGGGAAAAACTTCCAATTTTCAATACTTGGTCTATAATAACAATTGACATAGAAATTAGAAACTATTTACCGAATTTTGAGTATGTGGGCCCACATTTTAGATCCCTACATGGATTCATACATGGATTCTCCCGCCTGTATTTAGCAAATTATTTCAATTTTTGATATTTTATAGAGAAAATTGATCTATAAGTGCAATGCAATATAAGACTTAACTCTATTCAATTGAAATCAAGTAGATAGATGGATTTTTTTGGATTCCCGTGAGAAATTAACCCATATATGCCGAAAAGGTTTCGTTTTTCCTATTTTAAAATGAAAACTGTTTCATTATAGTAATTTCACATAAAAATTAACCGGACGCAATATAAACCACATGAGCCGATTTTATGGACTTTACTTTATATAAGGATTCTCAGCCCTTCGAAAATATTTTATGATAAAAAATTGATCCATGGAAGCAATTTCGCGTAAAAATCATCTGTAGGCAGTTCGGATCACATAGATCCATTTTATAGATCTCAGCATATGTTAGCGATATTCATGAAAAAGAAAGAAGCCCTTATAAATAAAATCTAATAAAAAATCTTTAGCAATCGTAGGTTAAGTTTGCTGTATGTGCGGAGCACATCAGTTGACGATTTGGACATGAGGGCTTCCGATATGAGGGCTCTCATGACAATGAACGCACCAACAGTCTACTGATTTTGCAATTTTTACACAAAACGTTTATAAATCTTTAAGAGACAAAAAAATATATATGGGGATGTACGTAAACAAATTAAAATAATTAATAGATTTCCTGTTTAGGTATTTGTGCTGGCAATCGCTTACACTCGCAGAGCTCTGTAGACCTTTTAGAACATTTTCATTAATGGATACGAAGATAATCAAGCAAGTCTGCCCAAACTCTGCTCTGCTCGGTTGCTTTGATAACGTGAATACATCTATATTTAGGGCTCTCTTATTTATTTGTCTATGGATTGGTTATTTATTTATTTTAAGAAAACAAAAGTTGTAGTAAATTATTATTATAAGTGTTTTCATTTTTGTTTTTGCTTTTTATTTTTATTTATTTATTTTTTTTTTTTGCTTTTTTGTTTTACTATCTGCTCTTGTTTTGCTTTGTTTTGTTTTGTTTGTTTTTTTCTTTTTTATAAGATATCACATAAGTTGTCAACGGTTTAAAACTATTTATACGGTTACGATTTTGTTAAAAAGAATTTCTGTTTATTTCTGGATTTTCTAAATCGTTTGGTTATTTAAGTGGAGAAAAATATTATCATTTTAACTAAATATGGTTTCTCTTGTATTAATTTTAGTTTTATTTTGATGCGGCAAAGGTACTTTTTGTTTCAGTTTTGTTTTTTTTTTCTCTCTTTCTTTCTCTTCCTCTCTGTTTCTGTTTTTTATAAATTTTCTTCTCTTTTGAAATGAATTATTTTTTATTGATTTTCTTAATTTTATTGTTTTTCACTATTTTTTTTATTTTACTTTTTGTTTAACTTTTATTCTAATACTTAAAACGTAATGCAATGGAAAACGGAAAAAACAAATAAAGAAATAATATTAAAAATTAATTTCAGTTTTTTTTTTTTCAGTTGCGAATTTTGTTATGTGCTTAGGTTTCTTAAAGTTTATCCCTTCGTTTCGGTTTGTTTTGTTTGCTTTTTTATTTATTTACTTTTGTTTCTAATTTGGATCACAATTGTTTTCACTCACAGATTTTTTTGAATATATTTTCTTGTTTTTTTTTTTTTGGATTTTTTTTGTTTTCAGTATAAATTTTGAATACTTGATTTTCAGTTGTATTTAACTATTCTGAATACTTTTTGAGGTTTTTCCAGTTTGGTATAATAAAAGTTAAAAAAAAAGTATTTATATAATAAAATAATTAAAATTTATTTCTAATTTTAAAAATTAGAAAAAAAAAAACATACGCAAATCTCTTACAATTAAGAAATAATTGTTTGCTCTAAGCAATCATAATGGCATTTAAGGATCTTGTACTTACTCTTGATTCATACTAAACTCACTCCAGCATATCTAGTTGTTCAGATACCATTTTAGAATAATTATGTATGAGAGCAATTCTGATATAAATTTCCCTTGTTACTTGATAATAGATTTAGTATGAATCAAGCATCAATTCGCTTATGGTAATAAAGACTCTTATGAAGCCATTTGGGAAGAATGATATCTAAGTTGTTTTAACCTCCATTGCAATGTAATGATAAACGCCGAGTATAAAGAAAATGTTGCTACCTTTTATCTTTATAGAGAGCTATTTCATACACATTGCTAATAAATCAAACAGACTGCTTTAGTTTTAAAATTAAAATTGGGTTTACTTTCAACATTTAAAAATTTAGATTAAAAAACATATTATAAATATATTCAAAATTTGGAAACAAAAAAAAAATAGCACAAAATTATGCCCAATTTGAATATTTTAAATACCCACCACTAGCTGGCGTTGAAAGGATAACCACATATGTTAAATGTACCAACGCCATGCATATATCGTTTATATGAACCTAATGTAGAGATATGTTCCTACATATTGGAGTTATAAGTTAGTTTGGTTCGTTTAAGAGATGTTTTTGTGACTTCTTAATTTGAAAGTACTCTCTTTAAGCTATACGTTACTATATAAATTATGACGCTAAAGCGTGTACAACATCCCAAGAAGAGATGGGTTTCCGGCTTTCAACAGACGCAGCCCTGTGCCGAAGAAACGCCATTTGCGCAAAGGTTTACTACTTTTCCTGTGTAATTCTAAGGAAGCCGGCATAAAATCCTTACAAATGATGAACAGTGGACACGTTACAGTTTTCAAAGTCAAAACAAACCAGAGTAATGCGGAGTATATGAACCATTAACATCTCAGATGAAGCTGAATATCCGTTACTTCTCGTTTGGGCACATGAGCGGGGCGTGGTGCGTTATGGTTTGTTCCAACCAAATGAAAAGATCACTAAGGATCGCTATCAATAATAATTAATACAATTATGAAAATAAAGTGGGCGTGATACGCCAAAAGAGATGATATCGTGGTTTATTTTCAATATGAAGGAATTTGGCTCAATATAACAAAACTTGCTCAGAATATACTTGCAGCTGTATCCCCACCGCTGCTATCAGCAGGCGTTGCTGCTTCCGGTTAACACGGGTTTCAATGCATAACTTATTCATTCGCATTTCTTTGGGGATTGCCTCAAAAGACAAGAGATTTTTTTTCGGATGGAATCCGAATATTGCCCGAGACTTGGGAAAAAGTAATTGCCAGCGATGCACAATATTTTGATTAATCTGTTCATTCATTTTGTTCTGAAATAAATATGTTTTGAACCACAAAAAGCGGGCCGAGCTCGCTTGTACTTCTAGTAATATATGTACATATATGTATATATATGTGATGTTCGATCGAACAAAGATTTGTTAATGTACGACATGAAATACGCTATTGATATCATATTTTTGTACTTTTTTAACAGCAACTCACAGATAATTATTTATTTATACTATTTAGGTATATATGGGCGCACTCCTCTTTGGCCTGATTTTCAACTTGACCCGATTTGGATTCAAGTTTTAGAAAGCTAAATGAAACCAAAAAAGGAAATTTTTTTCTAATATTCGATGACTGTGGCCGATTTTTTTGGTTTTGTCCAAGCACTCTAGGATCACCCATACGATATAAGTGAATATATTTTAAGTTACGCGTAATAAGCGGAAAAACCAAAAAGCACAAATTTTCTCAATTTATGCTATACTGTAGGTGTGTTCTTGAACCGATAGCCTACATGAGCTACTACTACAATTGCTGCCGCCAGGAAAATATGATCGAACGGACATACGTATATGATTTCTTAAACTTTCTTCCCACAAACTCCGCTGATAGATATAAACACTAGAGCATATCTTATTATTTTTGCGTCAAAGCTTAATTCTGTATCGCTTATGGATTGTAATTCAAGATTTTTTCTGCTCTTCTTCTTCTGCCTGTTTGTAAGTAGGATCACATCAATTATTGCACTGAAATTTCATGTTTGCCCCATAAACGTTTGTAGCGAATCTTGGAGCAACGTCAGGAAGAGTCTACAGCTTTTTGCTTATTGGTCATGGGATTTTGCATAGATCACTATTCTCAAACGTGGTCGGTGTCTTTAACTAAAGTCATATAAATACCAGATTTCAGCTATGTATCTCAACTGTTGCATCGGTCAACGTTCCAACAACAAAACAGAAACACACGGACGGGTAAACAAGTGGACACATCTATCTACCTCTATACAAGTTGATACAAAATATTTATACTTTATGACGTCATGATGTCTCTTTCAGGTATTACAGGCGAAAAAATAAACCTAGCATGCACTCATATTTCTGCGCACAAGTTTATTTTTCAAGTCAAAGTTTGAATGGCATTATTACGGCTGATGATGAAGCTTTTTCAAATAACCGACGCGTGTTGTCATGTGCATTTCAATCATTTGATTAAACTACCTACTGAGCGACCGATATAGTAGCTACAAAATTGAATATTTTAATTTATTATAAATAGATAATGTAAAGGTTTTTTACCATTTTGAGGTTAAGTCGCGTCCTTTGTCATAATTAGATTTCACCTTTCGATTTCCAACTCTTTGTTCGCAATTTCTTAATAGTTTCATTAGCGAGTCCATGATATTTCTTAATTTTAACTTATGCATATAAGATACCTTTTCAGAGTTTCTGATACCTAATAATTCCTTTACATCAACTTAATGCACAGTGGTGGGTGCGAAAATGAAAAAAGAATAAATGAATAAACAACAAAAAAATCATATGTCATAAAAAATAATGCAGTGGTACTGCGGATCGTCTACACTTTGAGCCATAAACAAACCGACCGACAATCATAATTTCCAACTCGGTAGCGAAGCCTCGTCGACAAAATCTACGAACAGTCATCGCGAAAAGGCATTAACTACTACCGGGCGGAAATTGCTGCTCAGTTAATTGATGCTATAATCCAGTAAGGTAAGTTCGTATGTCTTTGTGCTGCGTATTTTACATGGTTAGAAATGAGAAGTAAGCGGCTAAGAGAAAATCTTAGGTGCTCGCCATGTCAAGTGATCTTATAAAAATTTCAAAATTTTTTGTAAACCGATCGGGGCAGTTTTTGAACTCAAATTTTTGTATAGCCCTGACAAACGCTTATATCGAATGGTATATCAATGTCTGATTTACATGATACTACTTTGCTTACTACGTGGGATGAGATGAATTAAATGAAATAATTTCTGAAAAGCGTGAAAAGAGAAACTGAAGAATTCAATCGGTATTCAAACCGCAAGTTTCCTTTAACCCATAAACCAGCTCTCAGAGCTTCGAGGGAAATTTCCAAACTTTTATCTTGCAAATCGAAAAATGGGAACAATATCTTGTTAACAGAGGAGTATGGGATATTTGGGCAGCGAATTTTTTCATATCCATCATATATGTTATGCATATGGACATTAAATTTTAACTGGATGTTCGTTACGAGTTTTCACCCATTATGCACTGATCACGACCACTTTCTTTTGCAAGGTTTGCAATTCTTAAGGTTTCAACCATTTATGACTTGGAGCCATACGAGACGTCTTCTTGGTAATGTTCGTTATGAAAATGACAAATCGAACATGAAAGAATGTAAAAAGGCATATATTGAACTATATTTATATGAATTTGAGCAGAGAAATTCGTTATAACTTGCGAACTATGTCAAAAGCTAATTCCATGCGACGAACAAAGTACTACTGCAAAAATATACAAAAAAAAAATGTTTAAACAATACATGTAAGAATAATTTTCTTTGATAATTACCATACAAGAAGAAGGCGGTATAAAAGATAAATATATATGTTTTCGAATTTTTTCTTAAATTCTTTTACGTAGTTTTGATCTTAGAGCAAATTATGCGATTTTCGATTTAATTTTAACAATAAATAAAAAACAATAAGAAACAAATTTTTTCAGTTCTTAACAAAAGGCCAACTAGTTATAAGTCTCCATGGAATGAGTGTTCACAATATCTACTTTTTAATGCGAATACGAATCGAAAATTATATCTTACTAACTTATCTTTGTTTTAGTAAAAATTTTTAAAAATATTTTTGAATTTTTTTTTTTTTTGGCAGTTTAATTATTTTTGATTATATGTCGTTTGGTATATCGTAAAATAGATCGTTTATCATTGTTAAAGGATTTTTATGATTTGTTTCCGTTTAAAACCAAAAAACCAATGATTTGTTGTTTACAGTTCCCAATATCATGTCAACTTTAGAATATTGCTTTTCTGTTTTTTCATTTTTCTTTTTGTTTTAATTTTTAATTTCGATTTATGTTTTCGTTAGACAGTGTAAAAAAAGGAAAACAGTTCGACTATGTTCACGAAACAAAGAAAAACCATCGGCAGCCTTTTAAGTATTTTGATTTTCTTTTTTTTTGTTTTTGGTTTTTTTTTTTTTTTTTTTTGTTTAAATTGATTTGTAGTAGTAAAGCGAGTTTTTCCTTTTTTCTTTGTTTTTCTTTTGTTTCCTCTTTACCTGTATTACGTATAAATAGTTCTCCTAAATGCTAAACATAAAAACAGACACTGGTTTCAGTAAATTCATTACAAAAATTTTTCGGCATTACATAATATTTCATTTGATTTTCTTAAAGAATTTTCTAATTAGTTGCTGTTCTTAAACTTAATCATTAATAATTAGTGTGTGTGTGTGTGTGTGTGGGTGTATGGGTGTGTATGCGTGTGTGTATGTTAGTATACGCAATATATTTTCTTTTTTTATTTTGTGAAAACCAAACATCTATTTTTTTTCGATTTTTCTAAGGCATATTCAATTTTTAGCATCCATTTAATGTAAAAAGTGGTTTGTTTCATCATGAGGTTGCAGAGAGAAATATTTAACAAAATTGAATTCAATTAGATTAACAAATTTAACTTAATGTAAAAAGTATCAAAAAGAGAAATTAATTAAATAAATTTTGAAAAAAAAAAAAATAATAATAATAATAATAAAAATGAACAAGAAATTTATATTCGCTTGAAAGCAAATATTGGGTACCCATCGCGATAAGTAAAACATCGCACAATATTCTTCTATTTAATAATATACCAGTTATTGAGGTGTCTTTAGGGTCACAGATTTCAGATGAATGCTGAAATTTAAATGCTTATATAACTGTAGACATTTTAAAGCTTCCCTCAACTTTTTTTGTCCCAACTTTCTATCAACCAAACGCATCAGTATGAGCGGAGTACATTTATTTATACACTTGATCTATGAACTTTAATTAGGAACACAAGTGTCAAATTTCAACATTTATCGCAATTTGGCAGCGGATAGACAGAGATCGTTAAACCGATGTAGTCGATTAATGCATCATGAAGCCATCATTCAAAAGACATAACCAAATTATTATGCCCTTATACTTTGTAGTGATGAGTGTAAATATATAAAATAGTTCTTCTACACAATTATTACATACGTACATACGAGTGCTTTTATTATATGATTAATTTCTTCTAATTTTATATTTTAGATCATAAAGCATTATTTTTTTCTTAAGTTCTTTTTTATTTATTTTAATTCTTTTCTTCTTTTTTTATCTTATTACTTTAGTTTTTTTTTTTTAACACCCATTCTCCTTTAATGTAGTTCGCTTTTTCTCATATTTCAGTTTAATTTTTTTGTTCCTTATTCTCGTTTTGATATCGTTCGCTTTCTTTTAATCGAAACGATGTGTTATAAAATTATGTATGATATCCGTGGTATGTTCATCCAATCCACAAATTTCCAATATATTCTCTTTGCGTGTTTGAGAATAATGCATGGAACGTCGATATTTCAGTAGATCTAGAACTATGAATCTAATGAAACAAGAAACAAGTTTTTAAAAACTTTTTTTTCGTTTCTCTTAGTTCGATTTTTGTGTATCCATCATTTAAAGATAATCTCAACAGACGGCGAGCGCTCCCGCTTTACTTAAATTATTCTTTTTTCTTTTTCCTTATATCACTTTCTAAGGAAAAATCTTCAACCCATTATTATATTCTTCAATTTGCATTAAAATTGCCGTATAGATCAATAGGAACTCTGTGAACTTTCATAATTTTTGATTACTTTTATTTTTATGGGAAGACCTTTAAACACCCATAACCGTTTTTTCTCTACCACGGGGAGTTTACCACGGGGAGAATACCTATTTTTACTGTTATGAGTTATTTTGACTCATACATATTTGTGGAATCGATGCAATCACAAAAATGAAAATAAAGAGACTGAAATGTAGCACAAAAATTTCTTGATCCATTAAGATGGAGGTTAAGAAATGGGTATAATCTTTTAATATTGTTTTTAATGTTCACGCCCACAATATATAATATTTCCCGTATGACATTTCCGAAGACCTATAACCCATTCCAATATTCTGATCGGTTTACCAACCACAATTAACATTAAAATTTTTATTGCCAATTTAGAGAGAAAAATATGAAAAAATTATCAGTGTCACCACTTTTTTTTTTGAATGCGTGCGTATCAGTTTGTCTTTCTGATCGAACTGCAGATTTCACGGGATATTTTATGGATTACTAGTTAAGATTTGTTTACTATTGCTTTAATTTAATTTATTTGTACTTAACTTTTTGTAATGAAGTTTTAGATGATCTTTAAAGGCACTGAACACAAGTTTTAGATTAATGTATATTATGGAATGTAAGCTATAGTCGTTTGCCCCTCTTAGGCGTAAGTCTGGACGATTCACACTCACGTTGCGTTTGCTAACCTAATGTACAACTATAAGGTAGGAATGAATATTCAAAATTCCAAGCACAAACACTAACAAACGGACAAGCATCCGGATAAACGTAAATCAAGCCGTAATCTTAAGCTTATCATAGACGTATGTATATACTTTATAGAATCTTTCGTACATATTTTTGTAATTTGCCATCGGAAGGTCAACTTTAGTGGTGACTATAAAACTGCTTTCAATAAGCCCCTGGAAATGTAATAGCAATCCTTAACATGAAGGAGAAAACGTTATTACTCAGGAAAATGTTGAGCTTATAAGTACAAAAATAATTTAATACTGCAGAATCGTTTCTGCTTCAAAATATTGAGTTCAGAATATTGGAGCAGATTTAACGCGTCAACGAGTTTATTAGGCTTATACAACGTCAAATTTGGCAAACTTTATGTGATGTAACAATCTACCATACGTCATTTACATCACAGATAAAGACTGCACCCAAATAACTAAACTTCCGTGGTATTCACGGCATTCTCAGTGAAAGATAGAATATACAGATTAAGTTACTTACTTTGCTTTTGGACTTTTTAAGCGATATTTGTCCAATTGCACGCAAAGATGATCTGACTTTTGATTGGGATTCCCGCGGCCCGCATTAGGCACAATACAAAGAAATACATCATAAATTTGGTCACTATGCAACGCTTCTGCCAGAGGAATAACCAAACGTTGGGAGTTTCTAATATTCTGAAAAGAAGAAAAAATGTAAAAGAAGATAAAGTAAAAACATCTGAAATCAAACGCCACATGGTACCTGGATATTATCGCAACAAGCAATAGCTTTTTTTATATCCATCGTTTTGCACCAAGCAATACGTTCTAATCTCGTGTTTCCATGAAACCAATGAAATACATCCACATGCTGTTCGCGTTTGAAGTAACCAAAAGCTAAAGCAATGGCTGCATCATAAAAACTTAGTTTTTTATGATTTCGCAAAAATTCTGAACATGAATAACAATTAATTTGCGATTGTGAAATCAACATTGGCTTTGTTAAAAGAATCTTACTTATTTTATAGCTGGCTTGAAGATTTATAGTTATATGCATACGCACATCAGTTGTAGACTTATCCGGTGTGAAGGTAAATAAATTTTGATACAAGTCTTGGATATATTTCATTTTCATATTTTCAACACGCTTCGGTGACAGTCGTGTTATATCTCCTCGTATACCCATGCGGCGCATATTAATCAAAAAATTTATCGGCTGTATTTTACGTTGCAATTTTCGATTGCTCAGCATTCTTTCACATGCTTGCATAATTTTAGGATCTTGTAAGAGTTTCGACTGAGCCAAGCGACGCCAGTTCTTTATTAATTGCAAATATGTCATAGTGGGTATCAGAACTTCCATTATACTGGCACTTTTCAAAAAGTGTGTCGGCACTTGATCGTAACGCAATCTGTTTGATCTTATGATATTCAAAGCCTCTTTTTTATTTGTAATAGTACGCAATTTGGCCACATCTAAAATTGTCTGAGCTGTTGTAGAGTTTATTTTGAACACACGTTTCTTTTTTAAATCTATTTGCTCCTGTGTTGGATTCGAGTTTGTGCTTTCAACGGTTTTGTCCAATTCATTCTCGTTTACACTGCTCTTCATTTTGGAATCTTCGACGAGTTCCGTACATGTTTTGAAAAATGGAACAGCACTTCCAGAAATTTTTGCATCCGATATATGACAAAGTTTCAATAACGACTTGTGTGTAAAGCCATGTTGTCCGCGATGTTTTAACCACATATCCTGCAACTTTTCTGTCGGTCTCGTTTCATACCAGCAACTAATAGCTTTACGCACAGTCTTGGAGAAACCTTTGCGATTTTGCTCTTTCGCGATTAGAATAGCATACTTGCAGAACAAGAATAAATCATTATCACTGCATATTAGACAAGTAAAAGCGAGACGCATGCCAGTTTTCTGTTTCGTGTCAACGTCTGCAGCCAAATAAGAGGCATACACAAAAATCGGCTATAAGTATAACAAAGATTTCTTGCTTTAAATTTTCGTCAGTTCACTTGCGAGAGCCTGACTTACTTCATCTCTTCTCACCAAATTATCGGATTCCACCAAAATTTCCTTTAACAATGGGATCATGGCTTCTACACTTACTTCTTTGCAGATTTCCTTAATTAGTGGCCAATAATAACTTATTTTAACATTTCCATCTAGGTGTACATAAACGGGCTCGAATGACCCTAAAAAGCAAAAGCGACGCAACTTTGTGATAGCATCTAGTTCCATGACGTCCCAGAGATTATTTTCTCGTAACTTCAATCAAGCTGATGAAGTGCAAACATTTATTCATATGCATAAACAATAAAAAGAAAGCAAGTTAGAAACTTACCTAAAAACGTAACGAGCTTCGAAAAGGGAAATCGCAAATGATATTCATGTATGTGAATATGGAAGCCTATTTACCTCTCCTTTTTTACTGTTTATTCAATGTTTCCTTTTCTAGTGCCGTCGTTTTTCCAATGAACAACGGGCGGTTTTTTATGTTCTTTTCTTTTTTTTTTTTTGTTGTTGTTTTGTTTTTTGCAAATTGTCTTCAATGCAAATCCATTTTTTAGTCTCCTTCGGGATTGGCGTTGCCATAAATAAAAATTTTTGCTATTATTTATTAATTCAGCAGTGTGAATTAACAGCGGTCTACAGCAACTGTAATTTGACTGCTGATTTTATGACGAACTTTCACTTTGTACGTATTTGAGAGGAAAAAGTAAATTTTTGTCAGTGAATTTCGAGAACTTATTTCAATTAAAAATATTTAAAAGCCAATATTTGTATCTACTTCTTCGGATAAAGATTAAGAAAGACTTTCATTAAAAAATACGGTAGAAACGTAACCACTAACTGCCTAAGTGAAGGTGCAGCAAGTAAAAAAATATATAGAAATCGCACAATAGTTTTCGTTAGTGCTGTACATTGGTTGAAAGTCGACATATTATAATAAGTATTTATCGAGATTTGTGATATATGCAAACTTTATGTGTTCAATATGGGAGACCAAATGCGCATTTTAATGCATTTCGATTTTTTTTGGAGAAGGTAGAAACGTGTCGCACACCTAACAAAGACGCAGTGTTCGAAGCGAATGACGAAAATGAAACGAGCGATTAAAATTAGTTAAAAATTGACATCAAAATAATAGAATTCCCTTCTTGTAAACAAAGTAGTGTACCCTATCATATCTTCATAAACGAGATTGTTTTTCTTTATTTGGATAATTTTACTTATTACCTGACAACGGACATATTCAGGGAATGGTTATAACGTGCTGTCCGTTCGGACTACTGTAGTCCTTAGCAGGCTTGAGATTTCTTTGTCGCTGTATTGCGAAGGCAGCAATAAATCTATATTGCAATATCTTCGCCATAGACCGCCATCAAAAAACACGTGCGTCTACGATATACAAACAGACAAAACAACAAAATGAAGAAGATGAATATGATGAAAATACTAACCATATGCGAAATTCTTTTCAACGATGAGATGAAGATTTCCTGTTTATATTATATAAAAACTATTTTTTTGCAGTTATTTGAATGAATATACACTGAAAAGCTATTGTTAAAAAGATCTTATCTTGCCTATGTCATTTTCTTTATGAACTATTTTTATACTCCTACATGAATTTGTATTTAATGCCTTCAGATACAATTTTAATTACTAAATGAGTGGTTGCATATATTATTATACTATTTGCACATAATTTGAGCAATTAGGAAACATTTGGTCTTTTATGCACAACATTTTTCTTTACATATATTACAAATATTTCTTCAATGGTTGGAAATGTCAAACATCATTGCGAAACCGCCACTTACAGAGTTGCAAAATACAGAGTGCCCATATTATTGATTGATTATTTGCATTGCCTCACAGTTTTATTACAATATTATTGTTTAGTAGAAAAGGAGCGTGTCTCGACAAGATTGAATGGCTTTGGAGATCTAGTCAAAAAAGCAACTGTGTCATGTCGACATATTTGTTTTGTATCTAATAAATTTTTATATCTTTATTAGTCTATTAGGTTATATACCAGTTCATTAAAAATGTTCTATGTTCTTTCATATAAAAATCCGCATGGAATATTTTAGAAGAAATGAGATATAACATAGAATAGTTAGAACAATTAATATTGTGCACATACAACCAAATTGCTAAGATATGAAACCCTTGGTATTATTTAATATCGTAATAATTACAAGAAAAAAAAACCGTTATTGAATTCACGGCGAAGAGATACCACAGAAGCAAAACCATAAAATTTTGTAAACAAAGGTGCGTGTAAATAAATTATTATAAATTCGATTTTAAAAGTTTTGAGCGTTTGCGAACATATAATAAGGTGTTTTTATACTTTTTATACTTTATAGTCGCAGTATATTCTGCAACAAGCGAAAATGATTGATGGTGCATCAAAATGTGAGGTTAGAAAATATAATTAATAAAACCCGTCAAAACTGTAGAGTAGTTAACAAAATTTTCCGTAAAAAACAGGTTGAGAATGACGCTGAGAAGGAAATGCAAATAGTAGCTATTAATGAACTGGGAACAAACACTGTTAGTAGCACATTAAGCTCCAGGTCATTTCAGGAAGATGAAGGTTCATCGTCGATTTTCGAAGATTCAGACATATCCGCAATTCCTGCCGATTGTGTATCCATTGACGACAATTCAGTGAATTCAGGGAATAATAATGAGGGAAATACATTTGCATTTATGCCGAGGGATCAAACGCAAGTTCCAATGGACAATGTGGAAATAAAATTGCTTGACGCACCATCCCATTTAAAGTCGGCTGAAATATGTATTCAGTTTAAAAAAATAGAAGAATCCTGGATATCTGCTGTTTATCAAACGTATGAAGACGATTTTTGGTATAAAATCAAACGAGAGGATTGCAAATATAAATGCCATTACTTTTGTAATTTTTGTAAGAGGCGTTATTGCTCGTTTACGTCTCTTAAAGGTCATCTTAACGAGCACTTGGGGTTTTTTCCTTTCAAATGCAAGACGTGCCTTAAGTTGTTTCCCTTACGCTCCTCGCTAATAGCACATCTGCGAAATGTGCATCATTACGAGAGAAGAGAATATGGGCATTATGTAACCTATTGACATAAACTAGTGCGCTCCTAGAAAATTTTTGTTAGTGAAAGTCGTGAACTTACCTCTTTCTTTAACCAAATTAAATTTTCTTTTGCCTTTTGCTACTTTTTTGTACTGTGAAGTCGTATTGACTGTATAGACCATTTTTGCTTTTCGATTAAAAAAGTTAGAAAATGTACTGTTTTGTATATAGTATAAGTTCTATGTACTTCAACATTGGCAAAATAAAAAGCTGGTTAAATATGACGCGCGAACATTGGTTTTCTGAAGACTGTGGCTTTGGCAAAGAAGTAAGATGAGTTTTGTAAACCTTTTTCGGGTTTATATTTCAGATATTGTTCTTGGTGCGCGAATAAAAAAAAAAATAAAACATTCGTTTTACAATGTCTTTTCTGTGATCACCGTCACTGGGCAGGTGATGATTATTTTCTTGGTGAATTTGGGTACGTTCGCATTTGTGAATCGGTATATATGCGGCAGATTTTAAGTTATTCATGGTAATATTGGACATTATTTGCTAAAAACACATACGATCTCACAAACGTCATGTAGAATGACGTTTCGTATACAGAAGTTGATTATGAGTGAGTTCAGCGTATATGTAGCCTGTCCGGATCATAGATATGGTAGACATGTTGATTTGTACCGCCTTTCTTTTTAATGAACAGCAGAGCTGATCTGCTGTCAGAGAAGGGGACAAATTATACAGCAAAATAGGCGGCCTGTTTAAGGATCAGTAATTCAATGAGGGTCGAGGATAGATTATCCAAGATTTTGGCTTTGCTATCTGCAAAGATCACAGATAGCATTGAGGCGATATGTCACAACAGAAAAATTGGACATTCCAGTAGCTACAGAGCCATCTGTGGCATACATTTTAGAGCAATTGTTGCCATAAAACTCCCACTTCTCAATACACAAAGCGTTAAGAGCTGATAGGGGAATGTTGGAAAGGAGTTTAATTTTTCAAAAATATGCCTGAACTTGCGATAACAAAAAAGTACAGCTGCATGGGACCTTATCAGATACTACTAAAACTTTACTGAACAATGAGGGCCTCACTGCTTTCAGCTTGACAATCTTTTTTGCCGTAAGTTTCAGAGCTCTCTCAGACACTGGCAGCATGCCAGAGATAACTCGTAAAATGTGGAGGGTGGTAAAGGGGGTGAAACCAGAATGTCGTCTCAAGCGTCTATTTTCAAAAGTTTGAATTGGTTTATCCACATACGCTGAAAGGTTCCAGGTCACTAAGTATGCGAATTCAATTTCCGATCGGAGTAGAGACTTGTATATAAAGAGATCTTTTCTTGGGGGCAAGCCAGCATGTTTACTAGCACGTAGCTTAATTACATTAGAATTGGACTTGTAGTTGAATGCATGGTCTGTGATGTTTTGCCAACAATTTGTGGTCAATGATGACCAACTCAATATCTTAATATCTCAAAGAGCGCGAGAAATTGCCAAATCGCCGAAATTGGTCAGGTGTAACAAGTCTATCTGGCGTCTGTCGGTATGCGAAGAAATTGGCATCTCTAGTTGCCCCAGCATTATGGTAACCTTCATAGGATGCTTTGAAGAAAAAACTTTATTATATAAAATAGTTTCAACTTTTTTTACGTATGTATGTATATCCTCTAACTAAATTTTTCTTTTAATAGCAATAACTAGTCAGGGGTTTCAAGTAGCTGTGGTTTACTTATAATAGCTTACCTTTCCTTAAAAGTAGTGTCGACATACTGTATAACAATTTTTCTTTTTCAAATTATTCCGTTAATTTAACTTATATTTGCTATAAACTGATTTAGCTGGCAATAAACTTTCACTAAATATTAATTTTATTAAAAAGAAAATTTACTTGTAAAGGAGGAAATAGTTTCACTAGTGTCGTTAGTTTTGTTCTTATTTTATTCTTATAAGAGGATTTTAGGTATGCATTACACCACGGTTTCGCAGCGTCAGCAGAGATAAGCAGATTATTTACCAGAAACTCTGCACTTACTTACATATGTAATCCAAAATGACTTAGGATGGACTGACATTTTAGACCACATGGGTTTATTTTTCGACCCCACTCGATGTAAGATTTCCCACGAATAGTAAGCTCTTTGGAAAATGTTTAATTTTTAATATTTTATCAAAAAAATGCGGTTAGTAGGAAATTTGCATCATATCTATCTATTTGTCTATTTGTCTATTTTTTAGATCATAACATGTACAGGGCTTATCTTGAGAAGGCCAGCCATTATGTAGAGAAAAAGTCTAATTTATAGTTTTTTGTAATGAAAATTGAAAAACAATAACATTCTTAGGAAGTGAATTAAGTTTGCTAAGTTTGCTAAATCATTGGATGCTTTCAGCATCCTCCAATATTCGGGCTTTCCGGAAAAGGACGACTTTGCATGAAAATAACGTGTGACTTTTGTGGTATTATTACCAAAGCGATTGAATAACTGTACTAGGCCGTGTGGGTACCGTTGCAAGTACTTACACCGTTGCAAGTACTTACACCGTTGCAAGTACTTACACCGTTGCAAGTACTTACACCGTTGCAAGTACTTATACCGTTGCAAGTACTTATACCGTTGCAAGTACTTATATCGATGCAAGAGAGAGAGAGAGAGAGACGGAGAGAGAGTTTTCTTGATATTTCAGGTTATCATGCACTTATATGTACTTATAAGTACTTACACCGTTGCAAGTACTTACACCGTTGCAAGTACTTACACCGTTGCAAGTACTTATACCGTTGCAAGTACTTATACCGTTGCAAGTACTTATATCGATGCAAGAGAGAGAGAGAGAGAGACGGAGAGAGAGTTTTCTTGATATTTCAGGTTATCATGCACTTATATGTATTTAATCAAGGGGACCGTTAAATCATAAATAATTGTTATCGAAATTTCCGCAAATATTATAAAATTGAAAGCACAATAACACAGTGCATGTATATGGGAATAGTTGTACGTGTTAACATGTTGTTGAACATAACGCTTGGATGCATCACGACATGATGTTGTCCTACATTTATGATATGGCTAGTAATGAAAGGCCATTACAACAGTGCAGTAAACGATACTTTAGTTACTATTGGCCGTAGTGGTCGTAGCTATAGTGAGTGGCAGGCGAATAGGCAAATAGCCAAAGGCTTAATATTAAGACAATCATTCTTATCAAACGAGAATACACCTTCCAGGCTTCGTCCACTCGCTCTTTCTAATTTCCAGCGTGTCACACATATAGAAGACATAGGCCCAAAGTGTTCGAATATATTGGAAGTCGTCTAAATACTTCCGTGAGAAATATTAATTCATGGTACACACACATCTATATACAGGTATGTTCTTTTACATAATATTTGCTATTTGTAGTTTCGCTTTTTATACCCACCACTGTAAAATGGGGGTATGTATACTCAGTTTGTTTTCTTCCACAAATTTATGTAACACCCAAAAGGAAGCTTCAAAGACCCTATGAAGTATATATATATATATATATATATATATATATATTCTTGATCAGCGGGAAATTCTGATTTGATTTAGCCATGTCTGTCCGTCTGCGTTTCTGTGTAGTGTGTGTTGTTGGCACTTTTCTGGCCGCAAAAATGAAGATATCGACGTTAGATTTGGTAGCGACATTAAAAGTTTCTGCACGCAGGTTGGCATTGAAAATGGGCCAAATTGGTCAGAGCAGAAGCGCGCAGTGGAGCGTAAACTGAACACAGCTTCGTTTTTCTTAACAAAAATTTGTGGGGTTTTGTTCGTTACTCGGAAATCATTAAAGTTAGAAGGCTGAAACAACAACTACAACAATTACTTTGCCCACACTAGGTTACAAGTGATTAATTTATCTTTTTTTCACTTTTTTGACGTCTTATGCTTATTTATCATAAGGGACACAAGGCAGAATGTTTAAAACTATTTTGTACACTCCTCAAATGGAGATATATTAACTGCCTAGAAAGGGGTTAATTTTAAAATGAATTCTGTAGACACCGCGATTAATTTCTTCTTAATAATACCAGCAATGTGGGTATCAAATAAAACAATTTGGAGTGCAGAGTGCGAAAAGCATAGTGGTGGGTATGCGAGATTCGGCCTCCGCCTAATATAACTTTCCTGCTTGTTTTTATGTATGTATGTTTTATGAAAATTTCAAAAGGTGATCAATGGACCATTTTATCGGCTTATATCGTACCTTCGAATGACGGTGATCAAAGTGAATATGTCTGCAAAACCTGGTGGACCCTTTATGAGTGAGTTCGATGAGCTAACAAAGCTATAATATTGTGGTAGTATTGTGAGCTGATGGATCTGCTTGGATTTAAATTGAATCCGCCTCCTACTATTAGAAACTGACTTATTGGCAATTTGTCGAAAAAAAGTATGATCGGAGTTGGGTAATGGCGAACTAGTGGATCGTTTTATTTAGAGCATTTCATACATACATTTCGTTCATATATTTACCTAAGTTTGTATTTCAGCTTAAATTTAAAACTTCAACACCACAAGGCAGAGAAGAATGTCGCTTAAGAGATGTCAAAATCGTCATCAACTGCCAATGAGCAAGCGATATGTAGACAAGTAGAAGAAAATTTGAGATTCTCACAAAATTAAAACGACACATCAATGCACCAATATTAAAGTGAAGCGTACGCGTACATGAAAGATATTGGTTCTGAATCCATATAACTGCATTAAAACCGTGCGTTCGATTAGCGTCTAACACTGGCTCCTCAAGTTTGGCTGTTCGATCAGGTCAAGGTCAGGACACTATTTTTCAGTCTTGTCTATAGTTCTTTAATATTTTACGTAGTCGTAGAGTTCTTTAGATTTCAGCTATAGGCTACGCTCATTTTATCATTTTGTCTTCATGCGTTAAACTGAAGGAACGAATGCCAAAGTTGGAGCTTTTTCATCGATTTTCACTACTTCACTAATACTTCATTATTAGTATTAGTTGTCAATGATGAATGATGATGAATGTATATATTCAATCTTCGCTTTGGATCCATATATTTCTTTGAGTTTTGCCGGTTCAGAAGGCGATTCTTTTGGCCTTACGCATCCTGGTGGCGTTTGTCGTTAATATGATCCGACATACCTTTCCGTATCTTTGATGCGCTTTGTTTTTAAAAGAATGACGTGACGGTTATTGTGTGTGCGTTGCCTGAATGGGATTTATGTGCTTGAGAGTACGCGTATTATTTGGTGATTCGGTAGTTAAGAATCTCGATTACATTGGCAACGGAATGCATAATGAACCGATTTAGCTGGGCGGCTATAATATGGTTTTGCATATGGTATTTATGATTACAACTCTGTGCGTATGGAATAATCAGCGTTAAAGAGAATGAATAAGAAGGGATTTGATGGCAATTATTTTATTAATAACTTGATGAGGAAGGCGGGTATTAAACTAACTTTTCTCTGTTTTTATTGTTGTTTGCTGCTTTTATTGAATTTGAATGCTTGACTATTGATTTGTCCGTCTTTCCAGAGGTCTATCTAATACAAAAAAAAATCTTAATAAAGAGAATTGTTTATTTAATCTGACTTTGAAAAGCTCTAAATATAATTCTAATGGGCTTCTTACTACGTGAACCTAAAGGTCGAATAGAAGTCGCTGCAATGGCGGAAATGAACTTGATTCCGTGCCCCGACATTTTCTAAAATGAAATTGACGATAACAGGAGTAGCGAGAACGCGTCTCCTCAATACCGGAATATGTAACGAGTGAAAAATCTGCGTTTATTCTTCCTTTTTGTTAAAGCCCATTATAAATATGATAAATACAAGAAGTTAGTGTCATGCAGCCTCATTCGATTAAAAAGAGACACCTGATATCCGATTGCGTTATTTTAAGATGTGACGTAAATGTGATTTGTTTTAATGTGCTTTCGCCTTTAAATTTTCAAAAGATCAGCACTTCATTGGAGACGTATACGCCAGTAATCCTTTAGATCCATTATTGATAACTTGCACTACGATTATGAAAAGTTACCATTGTTATAAACCGATCAATTATATTGGAATTGATAATAATTGGAATTCTTGTGAAACATTTCGAATGTTCGTATCCGTTTCATAACTTCATATATTGCCTGTAATGGTAAAGGAATAACGGTCTGAATTTATCAAATAAGTAAAGGTGTGGCTATAAGCCAAACCTTGTTTGGTGAAATGGTGTTCGAACTCTTCCCACTTCTAAGATTGATTTTTGCCTCAACGACTTTATTACGTTTGGGACAAATCGACCAAATTGTATGCACCCGAAGCAACTCATTATAATTTTACGATGGTTGACAGTGTGGTGGTAACAATAATAATAATAATAATTACTTAAACACTTGATTTTGAATTTTATATAAGTATTTCTTTTAAATATTGCTTTTGAATATTTTTATTTATTATTTTTCTTTTTAGATAATTATTGGAATTCCTTCAAACATAAAATTAATCACTAATCTAAAGAGAAAAAATCGCAAATAATGCCAAAGTATTGCTTTAAGCTGGTACGAAATTGAGCAAAAATGTGTTTTATTGAAAATCTTTCTATGGCAATTTTCTTTTTGCCTTCTGTAAGATAAATTTAGTTTTACTTTTTAAGCATTTTTCATTTTTAATATATTTTTATTATAATTTTAAATATATTTAGCGTAGATTTTATTAACATTATTATTATTATTATTAATATTTATACATACTTAAGTTATTATTGCCAGAATTATATAATCGTTTTTAATAATCATTGAAATTAAGTTTCCTTTTCACTTTTAATAGATTTATTTAGTCGAGGTTAAGTAGCAATTTTTTTTTTTTTTTTTTTATATTTTTTTTCATTATCATCATTTAATAATTTCCATAAAAAATGATGGGACAATTAAAGTTAAGATAAAGGGCAAGTTTGTGATTTTAACTAAATAAGTAATTAAGAAACGGAAATATATCCCAAGTTATGGTCCGCTTGACAATTTTGAGATTGCATAGGGACATTTCTTATAGTTGCTCTTGAAGTTGAAATCATTTTTTTTTACACTCTGTCGTATAAGAACGGAATATTTAATTATTGTTGATAGTGTTTGATGAATTGTACGCATTAGTACGCCTTAGTGTAGTGTACCTTTGTTTATAAGGGAGTAAATAGAGAATGTGTTGTTGAATGTGTTGACCAATGTCTAATGACCAATTCATAGAGCGTTTGGAACACAGTTTAACCTGCCTCTATATAAAATAACCTTAACTTTAAAACTGTTTCGTCACAACAATCAGGAGTAAAATAATTTTAAAGGGGAATTGAGTTTATTTTATCAAAAATATGACGAAGTTTTCGATAATAAAACATATAGCTACAGGGGACTTTATCACGAAGGGATACAACGCTCTGGAAACAGGAAGGATTCATTACCTTCACTTGAAGTCACTCCTTAGTGGTACGAAGGGGAGCCGTTTTCGGGACAGGCAATTACCACAAATAACAGCAAGGATATGCGTAGGAGTTGACTTAAGATCCACATTATTAGCGAGTGGCATTGGGTGAAACCAGCAGGCAGAGACATTACATCATTAGCTGTAAATGCAATCCAAATGTGCGAAAAAATGCGATCTGTCCGTAGTAGTTAATGCATAAGCAACATTTAGCAAATAAAGACCACGATCGGCTTTGTCTTTTCTTTTTAAGAATTATGATTGCTACTCTGTGTAAAACAAACAGATCGGCATTCATTCACGAACAAACTCTGCATTCCAATCATATTATTATTTAATCGATGAGAAAAATCAATTTCGAATTTTCACTTTTCAATAGTGGCTAAATTTATAAAGTCATGCTATTGGTATTGCTTTGAACATATTTCTCTATAATTGTTTAAAAAAAAAACTTGTTAGTTGCTTTGCTTGCTTGGTGCATTAAGCAAGAGATTTTCTTTTCATTATGAAGGTAATTGTGTGTAATGTTATCGGAGCATGTAAAGTACATTTTTGTGGACTAAAAAACCGCTTTTGGTTCAACTTGAAACATGCAAACGAAAGATGCACCATTACAGTGCGTTCTTACTTTTGTAAAAGACGAAATTATAAACTGGTCGGACAGACGTCATTAGCGAATAAGTAACTATTTCCATCAAGCATGTATTCCTGTGTATTGTGTCTTTATTAATTTGGTGAAACTGAGTTAAATGAATTGTGTCCCTGAACGAAATCAATATCAATCAATTTCGTTCGGTGTACCTAATTAAGCGCACATCGAATGCGCCACGGAATGAATAATATTCTGAACTGATTCGGTCGTAATCTTGACAAATACTATACTTTTTTCGGGCCCAAAAACGATATTCAAAGATGAACACGTGTTGTCTGCCAGCCCCATATGTTCCCACACATATGCCACAATACATATGCGCTAATAACTTAAAATGCAAATGTTTTTCAAATCTCACCCCATATGCTCTTAATAAAAACTCCGGCTATGGCGGCGCCATTCTTTCTGGTTTTGCCTGCAATTTAAGTTT
This sequence comes from Glossina austeni, assembly GCA_000688735.1. Lineage (NCBI taxonomy): Eukaryota > Metazoa > Arthropoda > Insecta > Diptera > Glossinidae > Glossina > Glossina austeni. The sequence goes on along the minus strand of KK502411.1, from coordinate 1,583,650 downwards.
AAGCGAAATATTTGAAATTATTTGAAAAATTGGAACCGGCACATAAGCTTAATAAGTATTATTTAGAATTTGTAAAGAGAATGCTGCGGCTTTACATGAGAGTGTTTCTTCCCAATTACGCATTTTTTTCAAGGCACATTTTCGCGCCCAGCTTGTGGCGTTTTTTTTTTTTCTTTTTCTGCAAACCATTCAACGTAATACGTGTAGGATTTGAACTCTTTTTGAAAGTGCAGACACATATGAAGAAAGCCGGCAAATCTTATCGCAAGCATTCTTCTCAACGGGATATTGCTTTTTGGATCAGTTCATGCTTTAGTGGACAAAAATCACAATAATATTTTGGCAAGTCAGCCTATCGAAGGCACACAGGAAGTGTAAAAATATCTACAGAGATTAACTTTGGCTAACAAAAGCAACACAATTGTTTTTTAAGGAATGAGCCCTTGTGCCATGGGGGGTGACAGGCTTTGACTTATTCTTTGAACATGTCCAACATGTCGCACTGGTGAGGGAAAAATCGAATTATTGGAAACAGTATTTGATAGATAATTTTGTTTGAGTTACGCAGGTGCAGTTTTCAAGTATGTGGACACTAATCAAATAAGTGAAACGTATTTTTAAATAGAAGCAGGTTTTCCTGGATTGCTATTAATAATCTCAACTAATTACAAGTAGTTTGTATTAGCGAATTACTGAAGCTATATAAATATTGGATTCCAATTAAAATTAAGCGGTTTGTGCGACTGCACTTAGGTGTCGGGTGTCCACATTTCGTCCCGGTGCACTTAAATGAAGCCAGTTTATCTCCTCTATTTAATTCATTTAATTTAGTTTAATGTGAGAAAACCATAATCGATAGCCTTTCGAAGCTTTTTTATGATTATGAACATTTCCAGCTTCTGCCTTTTAAATGTCGCTTAAATATTAGAGACTAATGTTAATGCTTTTTCGTTACTTACTTAAGATAACGGTAACAATTAATTTATATTATAATAATGATGGCATACTTGCTGTCTTTTGGTGAAATGTACAAAAAAACAACAACGAAAAAACAACAACGAAATTTATATAACAGTCTAAGAGAATATATGAAATGTTTAATTGCATTTGAAAGCAATGCTCGAAAACGCTTCAACTTTTTGCACTTTTTCTAGACAACAACACTATTTTCCGTTATTAAGTACAGAAGTAAGAAATCAATGTTATTGAAAAGAAAAAAAATTATTAAGTAAATAAATGAAAAAAAAAAATGCAAAAGAAGAACTTTCGGCTTCATTCGAATCTTTTCATACCGATTGCTTTCTAATTTTTTGTTATCTTTTACACCCACCACAGGGGGTATAGTAAATGTACCGTTAAATGTCTCTTGCGAACAGAAATATGTATGAGGGACGCCACATAAAGTACATACAAACATTTTGCTCTTGCTTTGCGCTTCTGACGGAATTAATTTAAATAATTGTTATTTATCCCTTCGTTCTGCTTAAAATGTAAATTATGATTTATTGGCCTTCATTTCGATGAGAACATTATATAGCTAAGTAAAGAAATGAATAAAGTTTTATTTGAATGATTTCGAATAATTTTCGCAATTTTCGAAATAATGTCTTCTTAACGATTATTATAAAAATCATTTGCGAAAACCTTTTTTATTCTATATTGTAAAGATTTTTGCGATAAATATTATTATTAGGACGGTGTGTTAGTACGATTAAATGATTGTTGTATTATCATTTTAAATGAAATAAGTTGTATTGGATTGCTTGGAAAATTTTATATTCACTTTAAAACGAATTTTGTATATCCATCATGAGAATTGAAAACAAAAAAATTTTTGAATTTTTAAAATGTTTTTAAAATTGCACGCAGCATTCTGGTACAAAATAGCAGTTAATTTTAAATTATGATTTAAACAAGCTACAGGGAGGGGTCAATCAACTATATTTTCTTTGCAAAAACCAATCACTTATAATACTTACTATGTGGAGAAACTTTGAATGAAAAAATATTGGTCAGAATTTACGGAATTGAGGCCCATTATACGATCCTAAGCAGTAGTTATGTTCGTTAATAATAAAGTCCATCCGATTGACACAAATTTATTTTTTTATTTATACTCTACTACTCTATAATGCTGGTGATGTAAAGGTTTATTAAATTTTTTGTGAGGATTTGAGATTCGGAATCATTTTCTGAACCGATTTAAGCTTGTCTTCTCTGCCCTTCCATCCGTCCGTCTGTGTTATTTTCTTCTTGTTTTAATTTGATAAAATTTGGTGCACAGAGGTGTATTGACCCAAGGACGAACGCTATTGAAAATGATTCGCACAGGGCCATATTTTCTTTTAATGGAAACGATCGTTTTGCGAAGTGACGCTGGTTTCCCCTTATTGATGTATTGGTAATAGAGATAGGCAAGTCTGTAAATCGAGTTAAGTAAGGCGATGTCACCTATTCGTGGAACACGCTGCCTGTCAGAAAAAGTGGGTGTATGCCCAATCGATAAGTGTTATGCCTGTACCGTCTGAGCGCTCGTTAGAGCTGCGACCAGAGATAGCTCTATCGCGTTGGAGATTTGAACCGTCGCAACTCTGCCTTGGCAGTATCAGTTCATACCCACTTGGCTATTTAGGCGCATCAATACAAGGGTTATGAAGAATGAAGAATAGTATTTTTTGGTTTCTTTAACAAAAGACAAGTAACAAAATTATATTCGATTGTGGCCCATCAGCGATATTCTAAAAAATACGTGGCTGATTTTTTCTACTTTTAGAATAAACGTCGAAGTTTTTATGGTGCGCGTGTTGTACTTTATGAGTAACAAGCCTATAACCGGATAGACGGACATGCTTAACTCGATATATTTATTTACTTCGTGGAATCTCTGAATCTTCCTCCTGCTCGTTGCGAATGTTTTCACAAAACGGGTATTAAAAAAAAAGCAAACCAATTGAATATTGTATGAATTGTAGTGTGCAACGCAAATTGAATGCATGGCAGCTAAAAACATATTTGTTTTTTCCTTATTGGTAAGAGCAATCGGTTGTAAACCAAAAAATCATCTAGATTGAAACCTAGCTAGCTCGTTAACTTATTAAGGCTTCTCTTCTTTTCGTTAATAAGTCGAATTTGATCTATCGATAATAGTGCAATCAGTACCAAAATCAGCGGTGAATAAAATCAGCAATTGGTCTCTCGGTTTGCGGAAACTCGAACCCCCTTTTGAATTTTTGAAGATTTTGCCTGCAGCGATAATAAGTCCCTGATTCCGTGAACGGTGCTCATAAGTTAAAGGAGCTTAGATTAAAATGTTGCCTTGTATAGAGGTTTTCATCATTTTCCTCCTTCTACTTCTACTTCTACTCTACTGTTTCTCTTCACACAAAGAGGCTTGGGTTAGGAGGCTTGAAAATAACACCAAACCTATTTTTGACTTGTGCTTCCCTCCGCGCATTTTTGATCTCTTCCCTACCAATCTTAAGGGGAATAGTTAGAGTGAAAAGTGAAAGATGATAGATATTAGTCAAGATTCGCTTTAAAAGGAATATAGCGTTTGCTTTTTCGCTTATATATATAATATTATTCAATAGTGATCTGTAGTGTTTTTATTTAGGAAATTATTTTTGTATGGTATTCATTTAATCATATAATTAATAGTAAATATTTTAATTCTGTACTAAATTTTTTTGTTTATTTCTATGATTAAGTAAAAGTAGGTTTTTTTTTTGTTTGTCTATTTTACATGAAATCACAGTCCGTATGTGAGAAATATTTTATTACTTTATTTAATAAATTATATTATATATATATATATATATATATATATAATATTTTTTTTTGAATATTTAAAGAGATGATATTTTAATTTAAAATTTTACTAAACTAATCATGCGCTTTAGTATTATTGTTTTTATTATTATTATTATTATTATTATTATTAATATTTGTTGAGTTAATGCTTTCTTTTTAAATATAATTTAGCTAATAATTTTTCTAATTTTCACTTAAATATTTAAAATATTCTGTACTTGAAATATCAATCATTTTCATGTTTTTTTTTTTTATTATTCGCATCGTTATTATTGTTATTATTTTAAATTAGAAACAAGGCAAGTTTTGAATGTTTGGTTTTTCTTATATTACTGGCATTTTGATTTGTTCTTCTTTTTGTTGTTCTTGTTAATATTATTCTTATTGTTATTACTCGATTTTTAACAAATTTTTATAAATTTTTTTATGTAATATTTTTTTTTTTTCTCATGCGTTGTTAACTAAAAAAACGAATTGAAGGGAACCACGACATTTTATATACATATAATGCCTGTATTCTCAACTAAAATCCAATGTAATCAAACGTTATCAAATTTCCACATTAACTGTCCTTTGTTGTGTGTATTGTTATAGAATAGAAGTAGAGTTTGGTTTCTGCTTTCCAGAGTACTTGAAAGTTTTTATTCTTAAAGCGGCTTAAAGGGGTTTAGGTTAGGGTTAGGGGTAAGGATTAAGAACCAGAGGATCAATTTAAGTTGTTGTTGTTAAGTATAGTTCTCCCTCTTCACTTGAAATTTGTTATCGCTTTTGGTTTCTAATATGAAAAAGTTTGCAAAAACTTTTCAAAAGTATTTGTTTTTTTTTTTTAATCGTGTTACAATTTAAATTTTTCTTTATTTATTTATTTATTTATTATTTTTTTTTCAAGTTTATTCTCTTAGGTAACTACAAATTTATATTTTCTTTTGTTTTTAATGTTATTTTGTTATAATAAATTTAAAGCTTAAAAGGATTTTTAATTTTTTGTAATTATTCTAATAAGTTTTAAATATATTTTTTTATAAATTTATTATTATTATTTTTTTAATAGAAAAACTAATCATAAGCACTTGAAATTTTTTGTTTGTTGTTGTTATTTTTGTTGATTGTTTGGTAGTACAATGCTTTCATTTTTGTAATATTTTTCTAATGCTCTAAAAAGAGAGATATTTTTTCCAAGTTTTAATTGTATTTTTAAAAATTTTCTAATAAAAGTGAATCTAAAAGGCCATGCTAGTGCGTCGTCCGCCTAAATTGGAGGCGGGACGATAGCCCATACCACCGCCACGTGGTAAACCACTATGGGAAACACTGCGTCCCATGCGTTGCTCACTGCCTCGTCTTTCACGTGCCCTACGTAATAAATCCGAAGTGCTGGGTCGTCGACTGGCATTAACACTTGACGCTGCGCTGCGTTTGCCACCACCACCACCACCCGTCATAATATCCGATGTAGAGGAACGTCTTATATTCTGCTCGAAAATATGCGGTGACAAAAAATAGGGTGATGGGGAACGGGTTACATCGTATGGCTGTCGTAGGTGCTGCGAGTCGGCCAGATGTATTAGCTGAGAACTGGAGCGATGATCGTCGTGTGAACTGTTGCGTCGTGATGAATAGGGCGATTTTGGATAATCGATTAATAAATTTTCTGCCTCCTCATTGTCTACAATGTCAATTTTCAAATATGGCGGCATACGATTAAACGGCTGATGCTGTGGCGTACGTCCATCCTGTTCATTCACATTAATATGGCTATCGTTGGTGTTGCTGGAATTTAAAGTTGATGACTGCGATTGTGAGCTTTTCTGCGTTATATTGCTGGTTCCATTCTTTAGACCCGTATACAAAGACTTCAAGTGAAAATCCAAAGATTTGAAATTCAATAAAGATTTTTTTTTTTGCAATTTCGGTTGATTTTGCGATGATATACCAGTTGCATCAGCTATCATCATATTAGAGGTGTTGATAATGTTATTATTATTTATATTAAGACCGATATCGTCTAAATTATTATTATTTAAAGAATCAATAGGTATAGTGTTGTTAGTTGTTAGAGTTGTAGTCGCTGTGGTTACTATCGATGTTATTGTTAAATTACTATCTAAACGATTTGCTTTTGTTGTTGTTATTGGGATTATTGATGTTGTTATTGTTGCATTATCTAAACTATTATTAATAAATTGTTGAGAAAGACGTTGCTGCTGCTGTTGTTGCCATAATAAATCATGTTTACTTATTGTTGTTGTCATTGTTGTACTACTTAAACTAGTTTTACTACTAATCGCTTTAGTAAATTTATTATCGTTATCTAAGGACTCCTTTCGTCACTGAATAACACAAAAGCCCTGCTTTGAGGCATCCTTTGCATCGGCTTCTTCGCCGCAAAACGCCGCTTCTTCTTCGTTTTTGGGAGATTCTGCCCCACAGGTGCCCAAGCCGCTGCCGCCACCGACAACAACACCGCCAGTTAGGCTGGGGGGCCCCTGAGGGCAAGCTGATTGTCACCGAAGTGCTAACGTTGATATCATTGGCGGTCGCACCGGTTTATTCTCTAGAATTCGTTCCAGCTCTAACATTACACTGGTCGAGAGACGTGGCAGTAACTAAGAGGCAAAAATTCCAATATTTCTTTATTAAGAAAATTGTATAATAATATCTAACATATACCTGAAGCGATTGCAAGCTTTGGTGTAGTTGTTCGGCTGAAGTTGCGCCTAAAAGTAAGCATTGAACAGGTTCGTGTTTCAAAGACCAAGCTATCGATAACTGCGTGGGAGTACATCCCAACTTTTCGGCCAAAGCAGCCAAATCTCTTAAACGATCTGAATGCCGACGGCCTTCTTCCAAACGTTCCTTGCTCCAACTGCCCTGAGGCGACAAAGCAGCCTGAAATTGTTTTTCGATATAAAATTTTTTTTGCAAATTTCGATTTCTTCTCAAAGTTTACATTTTTATTGATCTCATCTTCGGTCCAAGAATAGCTTTGACTTTTAGTTTTAAATGAACCTTTAGGTAAAAAAATTTTTTCACCATTTTGTGCATCACTCAAAGCCATTGATAATGGACCCCAAGCCATTAAGCCGACACCAATTTTATTATACATTTCTGGCAGATAAAGTTCACATTTTTCACGACAAAACATATGATATTCCGATTGCTCAACAATGGGCGTTATACAGTTAAACTGACGGCAGTTTGTGTAGGCTTCCATAATTTCCACCTGAGACCAACGGGCCGTACCCCAGTACATGGCCCAACCTTGTTGTATAATATAATTCATCGCACGTACAATTTCTAAGCAAAATTATTTGAAATAGATGTACAAAAAGAGGACCCCACCGAAAGGGCAAAATGAACGAAACAACTAACCTTCCATAGGACACATAGCGTCCGCTTTATGTATGATAACAATATCAATATATTGTAGTTGTAGACGTTGTAAGCTCGCCTTAACACATTCGATTATGTGTTTGCGTGAAAGGCCACGTTCTTCGGATCTACGATATTGGAAAAAGTTTATACATTTACAGTTTTTAAAAAAATTAATTCATTTTGTTTTTTTTTTATTTTATTATAATTTTTTTTTTTTTTTTTTTTGATAATCACTTGGTACTCCAATAGACTTTTGTAGTTATGACATAAGCGGTACGTTTCCAACCAGTCCTTTGGAGAATTTTGCCAATTTCCGTTTCCGAATGAGCCTCCGATATATCAAACAAATTGATACCACTTTCAATAGCCAATTTGAGAATGGCCTCGGCCTGATCGTCGCTTACACCGGGTGAGAATACCGGCCATGTGCCCAAACCTACATTGCTAACGCGCAAACCACTTTTGCCCAGATTCTTGTAGCGTAACCCTGGTGTTGGTGTAGAACCTGGGCGTAACGGTAAAGCCGGATTCGAGCCGAGGCTTATCGACCGACCTAATTTAATTATCCATAGAGTTAAAAAAAAAAAAAAAAGGAAAAACAACTTAGTCTTAAATTTTCATATGCTATATGTTTATATCTATGGAGTAAAGTTTTCAAAACGTGCATAACATAGAAATATAAGAACAAACATTGTAGGCTTTTTTTTTTTTTGATAAATTAAGAAAAACCTTAAGAATAAAGAATAAATTTAAAATTATGATATTTTTTTTTTTGTGGAATAGTTTCGTGTTTTGGTTAATGGTGCTTGGAAAAAGAGTTTTTTTTTTACCTTCTAATCGCTTATGGGTTTCTACAAAAAATATCATTAACTTGTTTTTACGTGAGCATATATATATATATATATATAGTTGTAAATGTCGTATAATACATTGGTCAATAATTCCCGGGACTGACACATACCGTAGATGTCGATCGAGTCCAACGAGAGAAAGGCATATTATTTTTCGAAACTTTTAACACGCGAACGACGTTTATGGAAGTCTCATGTCATTTTAGTCATTAGTCTACGACTTGAGGTGGGTTTGATGCCGGCACTTTCCTGTCTTCATAGCAACGAAAAAACAGTACCGTTTAAACACTTTGACTTCAAGAATTTTATAAGAACTCTTCCCTCTCAAAGACAACAACTCAACGGTGGCTGGCTAATTTCAGGCGGGGTTCGTACAAGCAGGCTGGCGAGGCTGAATGATAGATAGAGACCAGAAAATATAAAAAAAAAAAAAAAAATGAAAAAGCTTTTTCGATAAGTGAAACACCCGGTTGCAAGAAATGACAACATCCCGCTGAAAACGTCAAAAACCTGCGTATTCACTATTTTCAATGAGTTCGAACTGCGAATTGCGAATTTCGAACTGCGAACTGCGAACTGCGAACTGCGCACTGCTTCCACTCAACAGTTAAACAACAATATCAACGTGTTACTGATTCTTAGCGTCCGCAAAAATTTGCACTACCCACCCTATTGCCTACATCTGATCTCTAATCCGGTCTCAATGTTATATATTTGTTGCAAAGCTTAAAAGCATGATTTAGAGAAAAAGATCAGGTGACCAAGCGGATCAAGTGATGAGATCATTGTGAAAAGTGTACCGTGTTTTGAGAATTGCGACAATTTCTTCTACCAAAAGATCATGAAAATGCTAAATAAACGTTGGACTGAACGAGACTGGGTTGGTAAATAAAATCGAAAATCGAATTTTGGAAAACAAAATTGGTTTTCTTACATAGTCCCGAGAATTACTTGCCGATGTATCACATGCATATACAGATGTAGATATATTTTTCACTCGAACACAAACTTTAAAACGCAGCACGCAATATAATATTTAACAGCAATCATAACTACTTGCGGAAATATTTTTCATTTCTTTTTCTACCCACCACCATGAGCTACGCCTACCACGAGTCATTTGCGTTTGCTTTTTTTTAATTCCATTTTTTATTTTCACTCGATTCCTATGTTTGCATACGATTTTCGTTGTTTGCTTTAGCTTGTAAGGCAGCTATTGGGAAAGGTAATCATATGCTTGTGTTTATTATTTGCAGAAAAAAGTGGCGAGAGTGCAAACGCGAGGTGATGAAAGTGAAAAAATTTCGGAATGTCACGTAGTCCAGTTTACGTTTGCAATAGTCTTTAGGCGGTTTAAGAAAATTTTCGTTGCATTCACATTAACGAAGAATATGTTTTCAATATATATAAAGCAAAAGTAATATTTTATCCAATGGTAAGTTCTCTAGTAACGTCGTTTATGTTTTCTTTCCGTTCTTTAGCATCCGTCATTATAAGTTTTTATGCAGCTTTTGGTAAAATAGTCGATTATTTCTTGGATCGTTAATTAGCTCGTCTTCATATTACTCCCACCACTATCCATAAGAGTTATCTTTTTAAAATATGCATTTTTACGTATAACATTTGTGGTATGTCCGTATATGAAGTTTCAGCGGTCGTATTAAACACTCAGAAGGACTTGAAATAAATTCTCATTTTGTTATACCGAGCGATTCAGAATCAGTTTCTGAAAAAGTTAAAGTTTGTCCGTCTGTCTATCTCTCTAAGATCTAATATCTAATATCGTAATTTTTAAACAGTGTGGTGAAAACCGGCACACATACTATTACCATTCCAAAGGTATTGAAACGCCATTGAAAACGAATTGGACAGAAACAGTTGTACGACTACTTCTCCTATAAAGTCTTAGATTAAAAAGTCGTTCTATGGAAAAAATTAATAAATTGATAAATTTCAAAATTTCCCGATCGAAATTGCTAAGCATTAGCATTGGATCAGGTAGATCTGCTTTTTAAACTATTCCTCACATAAACGGTTGGCATAAAAAGCGTGCCTTTACAGCGAAACAAGGTGCCGTTGTTGATAGTTTACCATAAAATTATACGACGAATTGTGTCAGGTCAAATGATTTAGGGTATTTAAAAGTCGTCTTTATTCGATTGTAATATTGTTATTTGTCTCTTCTTTGAACTGTAGAAAAGTTGAGAATATTCTAAGCATTTCATTTTATAGCCTATTCTCACCCCACTCGCGGTGAACTTAACTAAAGCCTATAACCTCAACCAATAGGAATGGTGATTACTGTCGCACCATACGGACCAGAGAGGGAACGAAATTATAGAATTAGGTTAATTTTATAAAAAAAGGACTTTGTTTGAAATATCGTTCACGCAAGGTCCGAATCATGCTCGACAGAATTTTTGTATTTGAGGTTCCGAAATCCATGTGTGACTTATAAAGAACGAATGTATCGACCTGGGTGCTTGGTACTGCTTGGTACGTATATAGAGCTGTCGGCGTTATTGGATCATTTTTCGTCGCAAACTGCTCTGGTCATACAATAATACAATTTTTTGTGATTAAATGATTTGAAATGATACTTTAATGTGGCGCCATATGCCTTACAAGCCACGAAGGAATTCAATTATTGTATGAAGAACATTTTCAAAAATCAGTCTACATTTTTTTTATTATTTATAACTACGCCAAAATTATCTCTTGGGGAATTGCGTGTCACCCTATGTAAGGGGAGTTAGGATATTGAAAGGGTTAAAACTTTTCCGAAAATTCGGGAAACAATGCATTTCGAAAAACTTCCGACGATAGCAAGCGTCTAGATGCCTACAAAGAAAACTATTGGGACAAGTTTACGTCATACGGCCGAAGTGTTGATAACTGTAATGTGATCCTTCCTTAAAAATATTTGACAACCCGTCGTATTTATATCGACACCATTGTCATAGCTGTATTGAGCAAAGCTCAGAGCAGAAATTGTTGATATGCATGGAGTAAGCTTTCGATCCTGATCTTAGCGGTCGCTACATTTTAGAGAGCAGATTTAAGACTTGCGTGAGAAACCCTTAAAGCTTTTGCTTAATTTTGATTAGAATTATTTTTTAGCCACCTGATCTTATGCAGCAACAGTTTTTGGGTTTAATTTCTTCCCCTTCCTCAACAGACGGAGTCTTTCTTTTCTAATGCCCTTCAAAGCCGTTCAAAAAATAATTTTTTTTCTTAATATTCTAAGCTACGGTGGTGGTGGATAAAATTCGCTTGAAATGGAACTTTTTAAAGCTAATAGTAATTTTTAGTACATGTAAAAAAATGTTATACAACAACACAAGACCGACATCATCTATCTATATAAAAAAAAAAAAAAAAAAAAAAAAAATTAATAAAAAAAAAAAATAAATATAATTTACGAACATAAATAGGATTAAAGTGAAAAAAGTGTAGAATTTGATACCGAAATCAAGATGACCTCCCGTACCACTGAACTCCTCCATACAGTCGAGTGATGCTATTGGGGCCCGGCACCTGAAATTGAAACAAAATTCCAAAAATAATTATCAAAATTGGAAGGACCTGGAATTGCTTACAAAAGGACAAAATTTATAATGTTTTATATCCATGATCGCAACAAGAGACAAATTCATAGCATAAATAAAATATTATTATATAAATTCGATAAATTTTTTAATTGTTTATTCATTTTTTCTTTATCTAAAAAATACATAAATATTTTGCTAAAGTGTCTGCAATTAATTGTTCATTTAAATTTTGATCTCCAAAGTAAAACTCAAACAGTGCAAAGTAGTACGGCCATCATCAACAAGTCATCTCGTTGCTCGAAAAGACAACACGATACTAGCTTTCAAGGAAAACTTCTACAGAGTATTCAATCAATCTTCCGTGGAAGATGCTTCACTCAAGTCAAAGCAAACGGAACAGCTTAAGCAGTTCAAAAATGATGAATGTTGAGGGCTACCACATTTACAATTACATCTGTGCTGGCTTTTTTTATACTTACCACCGAAGAAAGAGGTATGCATTTATTTTATCAAAACATTCCGACAAAAAGTCGGAAGGTGGCTTCAGAGAGCCCGTAACTATACGGATTGCTGATGAGCACCAAATTTTGAATCGTGTGTGAAGTGTGTGGAAAGCATTTTATCGATCCCAAAAATTATGTGTTCGCGTATAGGTTGGCATTGAAATCAGGCCGAACGGGTGTAGGTGTGTAGGAAAGGGCAAGCCTACAGTGTAACATAAGTTGAGAGTACCTCTGCTTGCGTGCTGGGTTGTTTGTTTATTATCTATAAGCTGCTGCAGAAGCATGTTCTACAAAATGAAAAAGATCAGCCACACCCTCCAGTCTTATAAAGAACATATATTTAGTTGTTTTCGCTAATCTTGTAGTCTTTTTTAAAATAAAAGTGTTGGGCACTTTCAAATTTGGAATGCACCTAAACATGTCCGCCTGTTCGTCTGTCCATCTGTCTGCTTGCGCAACTCTATAGTATTTGTGGTAAGCCTTCTCCCTACTTAGCAAAAGTAAAGATATCGCCTACAAGTTGGCAAAAGAGTTTGAAATTAAATTTTTCCAAGGAGACGCGTACAACCCCGTCTCTACGAAAAAGAAGTTTTATTTTGAAAATAGAAGAAATCGACTGCGCCCACTTCATATTGTAGAGCATGAGAATTTTGTTCTTGCACCTCTTTTGTCTTTTTTGGAGTAAACGGGGTGATGGGTCTAAAGGACTCGGTCTCGACTGAATTTAATTTTTTTTTTTGCTTCTTTCATTTAGATAATGGACTTGCCAGAATCGCTACAAAGCTTACCATATTTGCCCACTAGTTTGTTGCGATCAAAATTGTTACATTTATTATGTAAATTACATCGTACACATACGACTACAAAAGCGAAACTGATTCCCAATGGGTTGGGCTCACTGTTGTTATTGTTATTAGATTACCCTCAACTTTGTTGAGATAAAGACCGCATATACGTATGTGTATATATTGTGTATTGTGTATATATGTATATATATGTGCGCCCGTAAAAAATAGAAAGTCGCATTTAATAACATTAACTTTTTCTCATTGTAGTTATACAATAGTTGCATACATACGTATATACACGTACATGGGGAATCACTTTCATTCCTATGACAAATTCTATGAAAATGTAAATATATTGAGTTAATTAAAATGACAGCGAAAACGAACCGAGCTGAGATTTATGAAAAGTGTTATTGTAATTAACTAAAAAAGAAAAAAAAAGAAATCTACTCGTTTTATGATAATTATAATAATAATGATAATAATAATAATAATAATAATAATAATAATAATAATGATAATAATAATAATGAATGAATGAATGATGTCATTGTTAAACTCCAAGAACAATGCACACAATTAAAATTTTACATGTTTTGCTATTAGCACAAGGCTTACTTTGAAGTTAATTAGTTGTGAATGTTAATCTAGATATTTGTCTATCTTTGCATTGTCCCTTAGGGTTTGCGCAGAGCGTTCGCTTCGTTTCAAAGAGCGAAGAAGGAAAAAATGCTTTAAGAAAATCCTTATGTAAGCTAACGTTTGTTCTACACGTATATATATATATATATATATATACATATATACATATATATATATAAATGTATTTATTATATATATATATAAACGTATACATACGTTCATTATTTAACTGGGAATGTATTTGTATCTGTGTGTTTGACGTGTTACGTAAAGATTTTTTTTTATTCATTAATTGTACACGTTTATGAATAATTTATAAACAGAAAAGTTCCACATATCCATGTTAGCATATATTCTAAATGTCACCTGTTCTATAGCAATTAACCAACTGTTTGTCTCGTACTTGAGGGAATTGATTTACATAACCATTTCATATGCGGAATATATGTAACGTATGTTTACGACTGTTTAAAGAGTGGAAAAAATGACACCTTCTTTTTTTTTTTTTTAATAAGTTTACATAGTTTTAATGAAAAAAAGAAATGAAAGAGAAAAGGGAGACAATTGTATAAGGAAAGGACGATTACGTTCAATTAGATTAGAAATTTTTGTTCATTCTTTACCTTACCGAAAGCAATTGTGGAGACGTGAAATCTTCCGAACTCTTTCAACTCGACAAATAAAAGTCGAAGAATATTCATTTTATTAAAGTTGAACTCTTTCATATGAAATATGGCAGAGGTGTGTCCTAAACTACTGAAACTGAACTTTGTAGCATGACGTAGGGTGAGACATTGTCATCTACGTTTCAGGAATGATGCTTTAGCTATTTTATAATTATGAAACTTCAAAGTTTTACACAGAGATGGCATCAGCAGAAATGTTGACAATTTAAACTTCCAATCTATCAATCAAACAATTTAGTTCGGTTAGTCGATTAATGCAAAAATTATTGAATATTTTGATGATATAGTAATCAATAGTAACAAAGTGGATAAAAAGTATAAAATTCATTGCGTTTTTTTTTTTTTTTTTTTCTTTCTATCAATATTCAAACACATTTTTCTTACAGTTTAAATAAAGTTTGTTAATGAAAAATGTGTCATTTTGATGAAATTGTTTTGTAATAAAATTTCAATTAATTTTAAAAACACTTAAACACTTAAACACATACTCTCTTTTATATATAAATAAATTTTGGTAAAAATTATAGGGAACTTTTATCATAAAAGTTACTGTGTACGACGAATCGGATTGTAGCACCTATCAGTTTTAGTTAGTATTTCAAATTTTTAGTTATTCTTTGTAATAGTCTAGTGACTAAGGTGCCTGCCGTTTGTTACTCAGCAGTCCCAGGGGCCATCTTTGTTGCTGTAGACTCCCAATTTGTACTCTACTATATATTATATTTTATCCGATAGGCGGTAAAGTCCCAGAAGAATCAGAGTTTAGCATATTTCTTCTTCTGTCTATGCTATGCGTAGTTATACTCCTCTTTGCTTAGGTGCACATGTGCCCTTTGCTACACTCTCTCCTCATTTTTGAATAGTGCATACGAAAAATGTGAACATATTTTTGTTTCCAATGAGTTCGGCGGCTATATTTTTCACTATCTGCATCTGTCGCCCCGGTGTGTTCTGAATTGAAACGAAACACTTTCGACATCAAAATGTTGTTCCGTATATCGCCTATGTGCACGTCCATAACATAATGCACGGTAACATATATATCATCTAACAAATCGCATGAAGTGAACGTGACGTACTCTCTTCGATAATATTCGAATATATTTTAAGTAAAATTTCTCTTAATCAAGCACGTGCCAAGTCAATCTATAAAATCCCCATCTGACATTTCTCTAGTATAACCATTAGCGCACCACTAGATCTCTGGGATCTTTGGTTTCGTAAGATTGAACCAAACGATTTTTATAGGCCTTTTTTGGCTGCGTTCCTTTTCAGCAGCACTTCGCACTTATTTTTGTATCTCGCGTTTGCAACTGTACGATGAAATGTACCGGTCTTTCTCAATATTTTTTGCGAAGTTGGTCAACCTAAAGATTAATAAAGTGGTTGTCTACGTGATTGTGTTATGAGCAAAATAATTAGAAAAATTCCCAATGATGCTCAAAAGATCTTGCATGAGCAACGCACCGAACGAATCGGTTGTCTGTCGATGAGAACTGCATTTACTACGAAACATAATGGATCTAAAATCTGGCTACAATGGAAGCCTCAATTGACAACAATTTAATTTTAAACATAGAACAACGTTATAAGCGGGCAAGGCTGGCCATTAGGTACCCTACACTACTTTGCATAGCACGGTCATTCAGTCGTCTTGTTAATAATACACCAAGAACGACACGTTATTTTCACGCAAATCCTTTTCATGAGAGCCCGCATAGTGGGAGATGCTCAACGTATCGTATGACGTGATCCCAATTTAACAAACGTGATCTACTTCCTAAAAATGTTGTTTTTCAATTTCCATCAGAAAGAACTAAAAATTAGACTTTCTCTCCGTATGAGGGCATGCTCTTGATGATAACCCTACGTATGTTCGGGTCGAAAAAATAGAGCTTAGTTCGAAGGTCTGACTATTCATGAGAAATCTTGTATGGAGTATGGAGCGCCCAAGTAATAGATCTACATGGTTCAAATTTGGTCCACTTAATTTTAATGTCAAATCACCGTCATGAACAAACTTTTATTATAAAAGATCAACAATTAGGCTTCTTTGGCATAGAAGGGTTTACATTTCCCGAGAATCCTTATATGCGGAAGCATCCAAAAGTTGGGCCTACGTGGTCGAAATTCAGTAAAATTGCTTTTTATATCAATTTATTACTATAAACTAATATTCACCCCAAAATATTAAAAATTATATAGTTTTCACTGTATAAGGACTTAATTTTCCGGAGGAACAGTTATGTAAGAGAGATTTCAAAAGATTTTCATTCCATCCATTCATAGATTGCCCAAATACTATTACAGAGTGAGTTTTGTCGAGAAATCTTTTTCCATACACCGAATTTTCCAAATAAGACGTTATATGAGGAGTGATCGAAAGAGTGTACCGATCTAAACGATTTTCATTATCGTTCGTTGTGGCGCCAAAGCACATCCAATCTCCAGTACAAATTCGAAAATTTGCGATTGAAGATTCAACCCAAAAATATATAAATATATGGACAGACGTGCTAGACGGACAGACATGCTCAGGTTAGCGATTCCAAAAATGATGTTGAATCAATTCATCAGTTGGTATAAGAAAAAGTGGCCCTTCTGGGTGTTAGGTACGCCCCCAAAACTTGCCATACCTCGTACCACAAGTAGCTTAGGGTATAATTAGAAGAAGCGAAAAGAAAAAAAAAAAAGGAAGATGACTAAAGAATGTCAAGAGGGTAATCTTTTACATCGCTACGCTACAGTCAAGTGCTTTGAATGTTTTGTTTTTGTGCTTGCTTTTCGTAGAAAGTTATTTAACTTCGATTGAGTTAGCATAGGTGAGTCACAAGGATCTCAGCTGCATCGATGCATTAGATGTTACGTATATTAGATCTTACTTATTGACTTAGATATGAAACGTCTAGTGACGAGACAAGAATCGCACTTAAACAATTCAAACTAAGAATGTATTGGAATGAAACTTTCCGAACAACCTTTGCCTCGTAAGTAAAGGAAGTAAATTGATTCCATCCATATTAACGGTCATAAATTGTGTTTAGAAAGCGAAGTATTTTTCAATCGCTACTTCTCCAAATAAGAAGATCGATAACATTACGGAGCGCTATGGCTCTCCTGAGATATTTTAATGTAATTTGCTCCGTTGAGATGTTTTGTCGCAGAGACAAACGTTATTGAAAATTGTTCGGATTGGTCGGTCAACTTTTCACTTTCCATATAACATCTTACTTTGGAAAGTACTTACATGAATATATGTATGAAGCGAAGCGGCGTAAAGTGTTTAATGGTGTATCCCACTGTAATGTTGTATAATAATCAACTTGTGCGACTTAATTTCGTTGATTAAATATAATGAAAACACTTTTAAATAGCAATCGGATTGTCCGCAAGAACAAAAAGCGAAAAAGAAAAAATTGTAAGCCTAGATAAGCATTTTGAAGTGTCAATGGATTCAAAAATGACCGGGAAAAATATATTAAATTGTAAAAGAAACGCACGAATGTATTAAATTTTAAATAACCTTTTTTTGTTTCATTCTTGGGCTACAAATTTTTTGAAAAATTGAAATATAACTGAGGGTTTATTGCCTATGCGGGCCAGGCACTCTCACATCTATCGGGTAATCCGTGGTGCACATCTACATTTACTATATTTGCGAATTTCAAGTTTAATCTGAAAATGTGTGGAATTTTTTAATTAATGCTGATCACCGTCTGTCATCAATTAACTGAAAAGATTGATATGAATGGCTTGACATTAATTTACTTCGCTAGAATATAATGTTCTTGAAGCTGCAAAGCGTATCAATAACAGGTACGAAGGATTCTAAAATCGATGAAGCAATTTGAGTAAAAGTGAATAATCAAATTAATCTTAAACTTATTGGTGGACACATACTCTTCCAATTTTGGGAAATTGACCTGCGATCCGAAATTTCGCGTCTTCAGATTGTTTCTAAGAAGAGATACTAGCTATGATCGCATAGCGCGTGTACAATTTAAGTTTCATTGTATTGTTTTTCGTCCTTGTAACAGTATAACGTAGTGACATATGGTCAAATGGCCAGTGCTTAGTAGTTTATGCGATTAATGAATGATGAGAATATCTTTGCTTTAGAGATTTAAAGTAAAAATATTTAAAATTACTCTCCGAACTTTATTACACTTAAAATAATTAAATTCGTCGCATATAATATATAAAAACTTGAACAAAGACACGCACCGCAGGTAGGCTGGAAAGAAATGCTATTTAAAAAGAAACAAAAAGAACATAAAAATAAAAAATATTCCGAACAAATATTTCGATAACTGATGTGCCTACACACATGCACACACACTCATATACACACACTCGCATACACAATTTAGTGTACGATTCTTTTGTGTTACCTGTAAATTGTAACGGGATTTGAATCTTCACTTGTATTGTCCATATTGTTGTTGTTATCATTGTTGTTATTATTATTATGAAAGCCAGTAGCGGCGTTTCCAGCATTAGTAGCAGCCACAGCGACAGCAGCGGCTGCTTGACTGCTAGCTATACCAATGCCACCCATAAAACCCAAAAGATTTGAAGTCAAGGTTGCCGGGGGACCAATACCCGTTGTACTATACGACGTCTGATATTGACTAACACCGACGAACGTAGTAGTAGGCACAATTGGACCATGGGACAATGGTAGATCGACGCCATTTCCACTAGAATTTATTTGGCCCGCGGCGCCATTTAATAAATTACCATTACTCATGTTGACGGCCAAAGACGAAGAGCCACCACCACTACCTACAACTACAACCGTATTTGACGTTGTCATTGGTATTGATAGTGATGGTGATGGTTGTTGATTGCTTGTTATTGTTGTTGTTGCAGTTGCTGCAGTTGTTGTTGTTGTTGTTGTTGTTGTTGTTGTTGTTAACATTGTTGCATTAGTTGCCATTGTCGATAACGATGATGATGAGGGCAATGTTG
The DNA here is from genome assembly GCA_000688735.1 of Glossina austeni. Classification (NCBI taxonomy): domain Eukaryota; kingdom Metazoa; phylum Arthropoda; class Insecta; order Diptera; family Glossinidae; genus Glossina; species Glossina austeni. The sequence goes on along the minus strand of KK502411.1, from coordinate 1,564,473 downwards.
CTGAGTGGCCGGCATTGTTAAAGGTAGTAAACGTCGTAGTATTTGCTAATGCGGATAGTGGTATGGCTCCCGTTGTTGTTGATGTTGCTATTATTACTGTTTCATTTGCACTATTGCTATTTGTTGGTAATGCTGGCATTGTTAATGGCGCTCTCCTTCTTCTTGCTATTATTGTTGCTGCTGCTTCTGCTGTTTTTGTTTTTGTTGTTGTTGTTGTTGTTGTTGTTAAAATTGTTATTATACTATTGACACCGTTACCGTTATTTGTTAAGTTATTCATTGCCATTCGCAGGCAATTTGTTGTGTATTTTTATGTATACGGTTATGTCAATGACAACAACAGTCGAAATGTAGTTGAGAATTAAATGAAATATACATACATATATATATATATATATACATATATATACGTATATCTACATATTTATATACATATATATATATATATATATATATAT